>CM060188.1:15877500-16286934 GCA_030549335.1 Pontederia crassipes | reverse complement strand
AGAGATGGCGACGGAAAATGAAAAATTGATGATTTCAAGAAAAGGGAACCTTCAACAAAAAATTATGAAAACTTTGAGAAATTTTATTACAAACTTTAAAGTCAGAAATTAAAATAAAACGAATAAATGTTAATGAATTATATGTGAAAATCATATTTTAAATTTAATTTCATACTATTATTATTTTTATATTATTATTAAAGTCATGCCAGCATAAAACTCGAAAAACTTGGGATCCATATGAAATTCATATGCAAAAGTGACTCACATGAAAATCGTGTAAAATTACTTTCAGAAGCCGGCTGTCTCTTTCTCTTTCTTCCAACATACATGGTCAATTATTGAAAGTGATACACGCCATCATATCATGTACCAAGAAAAGAAAATTTATGTACCAAGGCAACCGAGTTCAACATCCTGAGTAGGAGTTCCTAGCAGTTTGGATAGCAAGCATGTACAGGTTGGCTTTCGGGTACGTGCTCCTTCGGCGGATCTCCCAAACTCTTCTACTGCAGTGTCAATCTCCCTAGATCTTCTGCACAAGGCCTTCGGATCTCCTTAACTGTTAAGATCACAAAAACGGATCTAATATTTTGCTTTCTTTCAGGTGGAGATATGCTGCATCGGCCCAGAATGGCAGACCAGTGGCAACAACAAGAACAGCGTCCAGTCTCGCTGGAAGGTCTACGGCTCTGCCTTACCTTGTTTCTTGTTATAATTAATCCGGTGAAGATTAATGACACACGCCTGAGAGTAGTAATAGATGGCTTCAGGATCTTATTATTTCTTAAATATCCAAAGACCAAAAGTGTCTGCAAATTCGTGGTAGCTTTAGTTACCTGGTTTCAGTGATTTAGAATGGAAGTACAAGTATACGCACAAATTAACATAGAACACACTGATCAGACCAACCTGCTGTGCGTTAATTACAGGTTAGCAGGGAAGGTCGCAGTGATAACTGGCGCCGGCGGCGGCGTTGGGAAGGCGACTGCCGCGGAGTTCGTCGCCAACGGCGCGAAGGTCGTCCTCGCCGACATCCAAGCGGAGCTCGGGCAGGCCGTCGCGTCAGAGCTCGGCCCCGCCGCCACTTTCATCAGGTGCGACGTCGCAGAGGAGTCCCAAGTCGCCGCCGCCGTGGACCTCGCGGTCGCCGAGCACGGGCGCCTGGACGTGATGTTCAACAACGCTGGCATTATCAGGTCGGTCGTGCCCTCCTTCGCCGACGTCGACCTCGCGGACTTCGACCGGACCATGGCCGTCAACGTCCGATCGGTCGTGGCCGGCATCAAGCACGCGGCGCGCGTCATGGTTCCCCGCCGCGCCGGCTGCATCCTGTGCACGGCCAGCATCGCCGGCGTCCTGGGCGGGGTAGTGCCGCACAGCTACTCGATCTCGAAGTCGGCGGTGCTCGGAGCTGTGCGGACAGCGGCCGCGGAGATGAGCGCGCACGGAATCCGAGTGAACAGCATCTCACCTCAGGTAATGCCGACGCCGATCACGACGAACGCCATGAAGACGATGTTCCCGGGCGTCAGCGAGCAGCGGCTGCTGGAGATGTTGCAGAGCACAGGGGAGCTGGAAGGGGCGACATGTGAGCCCATAGACGTGGCCAAGGCTGCCGTCTACTTGGCTTCAGATGACGCTAAGTACGTAAGCGGCCACAACCTCATGGTCGATGGAGGTTTCACTTCCTACAAAAAGCTGCGAATTCCGCCACCTTGAACTTGAGGTGAAGGGCGTGCATGCACTCTGTCTGGTTATATTACATGATCATGCTTCTTCAATGACGTTGTATTGCGATGGAACAACGCCCTCCGTGGATCAATAAGCAAACAACAACCTTTCCTTGCCTGTCAATGACCGTAATTCACTTACAACATGTTGCCAGTGACTTCTTGCAACTAAGGATCACAGAAACATGCAGTAATTAATTAGTAAGCAAGTTAGCCTGGGAAGCATACATGTTCAAAGCATTAAAAAAAACACCCCAAAAGAATTATGGATGTGAAGAATAAACAGGAGCGGAGTTTCGCAAAATTAAACACATTCCCTCTTCTTATATAAATATATTTGGTATTTCTGATCGCAGAAGTAAACATTTGCGTTGAGCCATTTACAACACAATTGCCTCTTGCTACTCGTCACCCTGCAACACATACATACGTTGCCGACTATCTGAAACGGAGGCCAATACTACCAATAAATTACAAGTCACCATCTTTCTCTCTGCTATGCAAATAAACGAGGTGTATGTGCAAAGGCCAAACAAGACGGGCCTTGTAACGTCCCCAAAATCGCACCTCCTATTACGTAGGCGATCATATTGATCTCGGGAGCGCTACACTGCCTATTGCTCTACCGACTTTGACCATTCAACAAAGTAGCTTACGTGACACTAATAAAATAATAATAAACATAATAGAGAATTTTAAATGCGAAAGAATAGTCAAAATGTCATGATGAAGAACTTTAATGCAGAAATTCATGATGTCTCATATTATAGAAAATATGCGGAAGTTCATGACGTCTTTCAATATAGAAAATATGCGGAAATATAATAAGATTGGTCGGTAAGTTTTATAAGCGGAAGTAACATGAATTAAAAGATATGTGGCAATAAAGCTTGAAGTAGAAGTATTAGTCATATGCAGCGTTCTCCAAGCTCTAAGCCCTCCACCACCTCATCAGTTGGCATTCTCACCTACAAAATTTTAATGCAGGGGAATAGAATACCCATGAGCAAAGATACCCAGTACAATAGTAATAGACGGTGAAATAAGGATCAGTGATGATCATGAAATTAATGTATCAATCTTTAGTCATATTAGTGCTCTATTCTTTACTATAACGATACTTTGTCTTTCCTTTACTCTGTCTTTACTTTACAATGTCACTACTATGCCATGCTATATTTTACTTTACAATATCTCTGCTTTATTTTGCAGTACTTTGCTCTGCTATGCATTTTTTTACTTTACATTGCTTTACTGTGAGTTGTACTACGTCTTTTACATTACTAAAATATCCTTAGAGTTGATTATCCTATGTGAGTTCGACTTTATTAGGTTGGGATGCCAGGGGTGCCTCTCTGAAACTCTGATGTCAGTAAGCCCATAAAAGAGAAAGGGGTGGGTGTTACTGCCTCACCCAGTTGGAAGGTAGGGGAAAGAATTCCTACAATTCAAGAACAGTAGTCGGTTAAGAGACCTGTAGGTTCACTGTCTCCTCAGCTAGCTACCTGTCCCTCTAGCTTAATACAATCTTTAAAGGGAAGGGGTATGACCTTAGCATCATCCTTCATTCGAAATACATGTGAGAGAAAATCTGAAATCCCAGGAATAGTTGTCATTTAAGACAGTAGCTTCGCTGTCCCCTCAGTTAACTACATATTTCTCCTATGCTTTAATCTCTGATCTTTGCTTTAACTTTGGAGGCGGCACATAGCAATCCCACATATTTGTCTTTGTTTTATTTATCTTTAGTCATTGTGAAATCTATGATTAGAATTCAATAGAACTTTGCTCTTTGTACAATATAACTCAGCCGGTATCGGTGAATTGGTCAGAGTCTCAGTTATGATTTAGAAATCATCATATGATTCACTGTCGAAATCGGTCGTCCGTTTCTGGACCGGTCGACCGTGTCTCGGTCGAGTATCTATAGATCGATCGACATTCCGGTTGGCCGGTCGACCGTCCTCTGGAACTGGTCGACCGGTCCTCTGGGATCGATCGACCGTTTGTTGAGCCATGAAGATGCGCAGTGCGCATCAGATCGGTCGACCGTCTCGAGACCGGTTGACCAATCGTAAGGTCAAATCTGTCCGTAGCATATAGATCGGTCGACCGCCATGGTGAGGCCAGTCGACCGATAATGAAGAACTCGTATGAGTTCGGTATGCAGACCGATCGACCGTTTGATAAAATCGGTCGACCGATCCCTGCGACAAAACAGGGCCGTCGGATTTCTCCATCATTTCCGGCGGCCTTTCGGCCGTCAATTGACGCCGACATCAATATGGAAAATGTAGGAAATCACTTCAAGATCATAATGAACCTATCATATGCATTTAACAATTGCTATTTCATCGTCTAGGGATTTAGAATTCTAGGGTACCCTTGTTTCCATTCAAATGAATTCGCCGGTCGATTTCTCGTCGTCCGTCGATCGCCGGCGGTCCTTAACTGCGTGCGTGAGGGAGGGTCGAGGTGCGTCGAGGATCGTCGTTGGCTCACGTATGTGCGTGCTCTGCCTCGTCCGTTCGCTCGACGTTGCTGTGGTCGCCGGTCGCCGGTCGAGAGAAAGAAGAGGGAGGAGAGGCTGGAGGTTGGTCGGGGTTCCAAGAGGGCGCAAAGGACGACCCTCACCCCCCTTTTATACACTCCGGCCGACCCAGAGGCGAAATGACCGGAAGGTCAGGGGTGGCACTTCGCCTCCCCTGCCGACCGTTCGTTTCATTTTTTTTTTTAAAGAGACGATACGTTACAGGCCTTCTAAAGCAAATTAATTGAATTTATTACCTTTAGTAGTAGAACCATTTCTTCACTGAGATTTTATGAACTTGATAAGAACAATGGCATCCAAGTGTCCATATCTTCCACGAGAGGAGGTCATATACTTAATTACCTTTTTCTGCTCTTCATATGAAAGATTTCACTTGTGGAGAAAAAAAAAACCAGAGATGGCAGTCTCCAATAGCCGCCAAAGTAGGGTAAAAGTCCTATCAGTTGGATCTCAATATCTTGGAAGTTTCAACATCAAATTAAACTAATCAGATTTCAGTGGACTTATATCGGACTACCATGGAATATCTTATGACAGAAGCAATTGCAGAATCCATTTATAATAATTCAATAGAATTATTTGATTCCATCTTATTGTTGAGCATCTCTACAATATAAAGTCAAGTTGAGCCTCTCTGCTTTGTTTTCCCTACTTAACGTGCTTGACTGTTCTAGTATACTGTATACATAACGGGAGTTGATGTTCTTGACTGCTCTAGCATCTTTACAGCACGGAGTTGAATGTATTTCTTCAGGTACATTGGCTTTTTTTTGGGAGTTTATTGAGCCCATACTAATTAGCCATGTTCAAATATTTGCAGGAATGAT
Organism: Pontederia crassipes; assembly: GCA_030549335.1. Taxonomy (NCBI): domain Eukaryota; kingdom Viridiplantae; phylum Streptophyta; class Magnoliopsida; order Commelinales; family Pontederiaceae; genus Pontederia; species Pontederia crassipes. The sequence goes on along the minus strand of CM060188.1, from coordinate 16,281,823 downwards.
AGTTTCACAACCAATAACAACATATCCTTTTCTTACATACAGATCTTTACAGCAAGCTAATGATCAATGTATCGTCCATGAAAGTTGCACTATGGCAAATATTTTATCATGTAACTAAATAACTCCTCAGAGCTCGTAGTTGCTAGAGATGTCTTTGGCAATGCTCTCGGCATCCTCCCGGGGCCCAAAAATCCCTCTTCTTACAAGCCCTGCACAGTAGAGTCCATTTCTTCCTTTCCAGTGGTTGGGGAACTCATGCTTGGCCATCCCATCATCACCAATAAGGTACTCGTCGCCCTGCATGATCCACAGGATTAAATCACCATCAGAGAAGGTATCTGCTGATAATTTAACCAGGGGCTAAAGTAAGCCAACTAATTAAGCTTATTAACTTTCCTATCACCTTAAGCCATTTCTTCAGTGCACTTCTATAACCTGTGGCCAGAATTATGGCATCGAAGTGTTGATACCTTCCATCAGAGAAGGTCACATAATTGCCATTCATGCTCTTCACAGAAGGCAGAACCTGCAAAGCCAAATGATTTATTTAGTTTCCATTTTGCGTGTCACAAAACAGTAAGAGATCCGTCAAAAATCAGAAACGTAAGAAGGATTTTTTTTCCCTCAAGCTGCAGTGATATAGCTACCTGAATTTTTCTGGTTTTGAACATCTCCAGTGTACTAATATATACAGGATATGCAGGGGAGTGTGCCTTCAGGTACATTGGCCCTTTTTTGGGCCTGTGGAATCCATACTTAGATGTGTCCCCGAACTTGATGTAGCATAAGAGGAGAATAAGAGCATCCACAACATTCAGTGGCATAAATCTTTGAAGGAGCATGCCTACATTCCATATATCTCTCGAAACAATGTGCAGTTGCATGCACACAATTAACAATCATAAACAATTAACTCTAAAAAAATATTCCTTTTCTTAATTATATATAATATCTAAGTACGAATTTCCTTTCATTATTTTTTATTCTAAAAACAATAAATATTTTGGGATATGGATAGATGATGAGGGCCGCTTTTGCTTTTGTTCACTGGATCTTTTTCTATCTTTCTGTCAAAGCAAAAAATCTGCTATGAAAAATAGAATCCGTAAAAAAATGAAAAATAATCTTACCAAATAGTACATATAAGAAAAGTAAGAAAAACTTTTTTTACTCACGGCACTCTCAAACGCACAACACAAGCAAGTTGATAGATTTGATATGGATTGTCAATTGTGGATGCAAAATGTTTATGATATGCCTTGCAAAAGATGTTGTCTCATTCTTAGAAGGTTCCCCATCTTTTGCATCCTTTTCAATTATTTGAAGGCTATAAAAATATGATGTACAAAGAGCAACATGAATAGTAAGTACTTCACCATTCATAATGAATAGTGTTATTGTCATGTATTTACCATAAACTATGGTGTAATTTCACTTTCATTTTTAACGAAATCAGTTAATTACTTCCCCAAAATTGTTAAAAGTTCTTCACTTTACTACGCCGCCAAATCTGATGATACTCTCTTTTACTTTTCAAATGTTTGAGTATAAGAAGTTGAATTCTTATTAGTGCTTTGATTATATAGATAGGTTCTTATTTAATGTTTGGATAAAAATGTAATGATGAAGAACCAAAATGATGATTTGATAGATGAGTTGTTGTGTGTGTTTGGATTAAAAAAATACAACAACAACAACAAAACCTTATCCCACTAGGTGGGGTCGGCTACATGGATCATACGACGCCATAATATATTCGTTGATCCATGTTCATAAGATTCGACATGATTTTATGTTGGCTGTCGGGGCCTAACACAACCCTCCTCCTTTATCCGGGCTTGGGACCGGCTATAAAATATAGACGGAGTTGTTTGGATTAAAAAAATAAAAAAATAAAATTATTCTTATGATATAAAATATTATAATTGATTATTACTTAAGATAATGTGAAATAGTTTAATAAATAATATTATTAATAAATAATAATTAATTAAATTTTAATATACTATAATCCTAGTTAAAGTATAATAAATAATTAAGAAATAATTATTTAATATTATATTAAATAATTTATTTTATTTGTACTATACAAGTAAATTATAATACATAATTAACAAAATTGGTATTTATTACTATATTTAAACATATTTATTTTAGAAATCTTTTGGTAATGTGTTATTAAATAATAATAATAATAATAATAATAATAATAATAATAATAATAATTACTATTGTTATTATTATTACTACTATTAAACTAATAGACATGTATGCTAAAAGAAGAAAAAGAAAAAGCAAAGGGAAATAAAAGGACGTTCAGGTTCTTGCTTCTAGCCACAACGTCGGTTGATTTCTTGCTATAAGGAAAAATAGCAATAAGCAAAAAAAAAAAAAATGCAATCAGAAGGTCACATCATTTTAATCAAAATTTCATCATTATATTATTTTAACAAATGTTTGAAAACCTTCTGTTCCTACTTTCTACGTCCAAAAACTGTGACAATTAGTCTGTCCGTATGATAAAAGTTTGATTCCTAATTTTTTTTTCAAGAATATATATTTTCCGTTTTTCAGCAAAGGTAAAATAATAAAAAGTTAACGCTTTGAAAGTTTAAAATATTTAAGTGATTATTTGGTGTCGTAATTTAAGGGAAGCACCTCGCTCTTGACCACAATGGAGGGTCGAGCTCCACTCCGGAGCAGATCAATAGCAATCTCCATGCCCGAGTTGCCCGAACCCACAACCAGCACGTCCAACCCTTTGTAGACCGAACCCGACCGGTACCGGCTCGAGTGCACCACCAGTCCGACGAACCCATCCATCCCAGGTATCTCCGGCACCACCGCTTCGTCGTTCTCTCCGCTCGCCACCACCAGATACCTGGCCGTGTACTCCTCGACGGTGTCCGCGGCCTCCTCCGGCCCGTGGTTCCTCGCCAGGACGCGCCACCGGGACGACGCCTCGTCGTACTCCGCCGACACGACCTCCCGTCGGAAGCTGACGCGGAGGCGGAACCGCGCCGCGTAGTCTTCGAGGTAGCAGACGTAATCCGCCTTGGGCAGGTACGTGGGCGCGTCCGGCGGGTGGGGCGCGAAGGGGAGCTGACAGTAGCGCTTGGCGAGGTGGAGGCAGACGCAGTCGTAGCAGCGGTAGCGCCACATGCAGCGAGCCGACGCAGTCGTCGCGCTCCAGGACGAGGCTCGGGACCTTGTGCGCCGCCAGGCAGGCGGCCACCGCGAGGCCCGACTGACCTGCGCCCACTATGATCACCTCCTCCTCCCTCTTCTCCATTTGAACTTTGAAGGTGCTCTCTCTCTCTCTCTCTCGACAGAGGTTGAAATTGCTCTCTCTCTCTCCATGCAGAGGGAGGGCAGGAAGATTTGTGTGGTCAAACATAGGCACAATATAATATATTTAAAATATAATATATTCAAAGAAATTAAACAGTAATATATTTAAAATATAATATATTTCTTCTCATCTGACATTGTCTTTTCTAATCATGCTCTCGGATCTTGTTTTTTTGTTTGCCATCGAATATATATATATATATATATATATATATATATATATATGAGTGATTCAATCATAGACATCAGAAATTGAAACATCTCGAATAAAAAAATTTACATGTGATTTAATATATTTTTATATGTACATGCAAGTGGTTGTAAATGAATAAAGTAGCCATTACATCCTTTAATTAATCATCCACTGTGCAACGGCCATGAGATATCCTCCTGATCCGCTTAGCCACCAAGCTCCTTGTGGCCCAAATCTCCCTCGTCACCTGCAGCTTGCCGTTCGCAATCCACGTTTTCTTCGTTTCATCCATGTTGATGCAAATATATAACGACAATAATGTGTCCGGAATTTTTTTTCTTTATTTGTCTAAAAAGTTATACGTCGATCAATTATATATTAATATTATTCTTTTCATTTTAACCTATCAACGTATTGACTTACGTAAATGAAAGATTAATTTATAATATTTTATTATAATAGTCAAAGCATTCTATACAATACCTATAAATCTATGAGTTAAGGGCCCACATCTGTATAATAAAAAATCAAATATCCATTTGCATGTTAATCATCAAATGAGCAAATAATCATCTCATCATCGTCGTCATCTCATTCTGCACGTATCCAAGTAGAAAAGCAAAGCTCTGTGAGATAAACTCAATAAGAAAGGTCAACCATAATAATAAACAATATGAACCATATCTATAATGATAAACAATATCAATTCTATCATATCAATGTAATTTTAATTATCAACATGCATTATTCATCAATCACAAGGATTAATTGGTTAGAATCAATAATTCTATCATCCTTTATCATCAACCATAAAGGCTGACAATAACAATTCAATTAACTATATCATCAATCATATATATTGTAATCAATTATCTTATTAATCAGTAATACTTTACTTTAACTTCAACTATCAACATTGTAATTCAATCTATTTTCTCTCTTTATGCTTTAAACATAAAGTCTACAATTTCAATTCAATTCAGGTTAACATCAATCATAAAAGTTGCACTTCATTATCAATAAATTATTCATTTTCATTCTTCAACCATAAAGATGACAATTATCTTTTTATCTTTAACTTCAACCACAAGAATTGCAATTATCTTTTCATCAATTTTCTATTCTTATTCTTTAACCGTATCAACCAGTCAATCTTTAATTTACCTTCAATCATAAAAGTTGCTCAATACTTCAACCACAAGTACTGCTTCAACCATAAAGACTATTTCAACCATAAAAATTGTTCAATACTTCAACCATAAAAGTTTTTTCAACCATAAAAACTATTTCAACCATAAAGATTGCTCAAAATTTTAACCACGAGAGTTGTTTCAACCACAAGAACTACTTCAACCATAAAGACTGCTTCAATCATAAAGATCGTATTATACTTCAACCTTAAAGATTATTTCAACCACAAGAGCTGTTTATTATTTATTCATATATTTGGAGTTATCCTTCAATTACAATGGCTACTTCAATCATATAGGTGAGTTATCCTTCAATTACAAGGGCTACTTCAATCATATAGGTTGCTTTGAAAGTTTCTCCAATTTTAGGTACTCTGTATCTTTTATCTTAATTAACATAACTTATGATGTCTATCTTTACTTGTATTTAAACTTTTTTTTCAATCTTAAATGCACAAAGCGTCAATCAATATATCATAATCATAGAGCCAATATCATCACAATGAAATCAATATCATAATAATATGATCAGATATAATCAATAGCATAAACATCATAATTAAACATAATCAATAACTTAAAACATATTTTTCTATCTTCAGAACCTAGGTCGGGTGGGACGAAACTAGGGTTGATTTCTAAAACCAATCATATCCATCTTTCTTATAGAACTCAAACCGAGTAGGGTGGAACGCGGGCTGATTCATCGGGTGTCAACTCCTATTCCAATTCAATGGTCGGGTGGGACAAAACTCGGTTCGGATTGCTCAATTTTAATTCGTGATCCCCCATTTTCTACGGAATTTGGGTCGGGTCCTGCAAAATTCAAGTTGAGCCAATTTCGTTCAATCCGAGAATATCTTCTTTGTGGAACCCAGACCGACCAATCTGAAATCCAGTCCGGATCCAATTTAGCTTTCATCTATCCATTAACATCAACGAAATTAAGGACGAGCTAATTGAAACTCAGTCCGGACTATTCAATTGTCACCCAGATTCCATCGGGCTAGGATTCGTAGTTCCTTGCAGAATCATGATTTCATTGTGACTCCTGCCCTCATTATAAATATGATAACTTGCATGATTCAATTCACAATTCATCCATACAATAACTTATACATAGGACAAGGGTCCTAAGAGTTTATACTGATAAAAATCGACGATATAAGGATCCTTCTACGTACCTTTAGTTGGCTAAAAAATCAACTAAGTTTTCCTAGTTTTTGGTTGCACGAACATCAAACTTTTATCGATGATTCCACTATTATGATGTTTCGAAACTCTCGGCCAACACTTGGACGGTGATATTCTATGTGGGGGTTTCGAAATGCCCCATTGCTTGGACTGTGAGATGCCTTGGTTCATGTGCAGAGGTGAAGAGAAGGAGAAGGCTTTATGCAAAAACTCGGCTTTAGGATGTGGGGAGGACTCAACACTCTTTAGGTCTTATTTATAGCTCTTTAGGTGGAGTTTGAATCCAATTGGATCTCCAAATCAATTCTAACTTAATCTTTATTTTTCTGTCTTAATTAGCCTCTCATAATATTTTTCATTAATTAATTATGAATTTATTCTTTAATCCTCCTGTTAAGCTCAATCTTAATCAAACTCTATCATTATCCAATGCTATTCAAATTCCTTCTCTATTTTTCATTAATAACCTATCATACTCAAACTATATTTTTATTTCATCCTCCTACTTCTTCCTTTTCTTCAATTTTAGGAATTATTTAATTCCATCATATTTTGTCACTTAATTTTTGGATTAAAATAAGAATATTATTATTTTAATGGCTGAATATTTTTTAAGCCATAAGACTTTCAATCCTATCTTATTTGGGAGTCCTATATTCATTAGAGTTTTTTTGAATCTCAAATCAAATTGAAATCACTAATCACAATATAATTATAATTCCTACTCTCATTAAAATTTAACTTTTCTTCCTTTTCCGTTTATAATCATACTTTTAATCCAACTTAAATTCTGATTCCTTCTGCAAGTAGGATTACTCTTTCCTTCTATTCATATTCCTTCTCAAATTATCCTTTTGTCCATTAAACTTGAGCTAAATTACTTTATTGCCCTTATTGAAATCTTGGGGTGTTACATAATAACCTCCTTAAAAATAAATTCGTCCTCGAATTCACGAAGGAGAATTTGACCAATCCAATAGATAATATTCTGAGAAGGAATATCTATACTTGTTCCTTCATCAATCCAATTTCTAACATAACTATGTGTCATTTATTCTATGACAATAATTTTACTTATTCAATGAATTCTTATGGAGCCATGAGTACAACGTGACTTTCGGACTAGCTTTATATCATGATCATTGATGCATAACTATATGTGCCCTTTCTATACTTATAGGTAGCATCCCTAAATATTGACTCTTCAACTTGAATCATTGTTCTTTCCTAAGCTTATTATTAGGAATCCATTCAGGTCTCTCTTAATTCACTATTCGATAATAAATGTCATGTTTTACTTGACATGTTGGCCTCACTTCTACCTAAACGATTCTAGAAAAAGTCTTCCTCATTTCTTCTTTCAATTCCCAAGTGACATCTTGATCTCTATGATGTGTCCATGCCACTTTTATCATGGGCATCTTATTCTTTATATGTTTAGTTTGGTATTCCAAGATTTCTATAGATTGTTCTGCATATGTTAGGTCCACATTTAAATTTGGTTCCTCCACATTCACCACCTTAACACCATCATATTAGTACTTGCACAATAATGATACGTGGAAGACATTATGCACGTGTCCATATGATGAGAGTAGTGCCAACCTACAAGCCGCAACTCCAACTAAGGCAAGTACCTCAAAAGAACCGACATACCTAATATTTAACTTGTCCTTCTTGCTGAATCTCATTATTCTCTTCATTAGAGAGACTTTTAGCATCACCCGATCTCCAACCTTCAAGATCTACTCTCTTCGTTTTTTATCAATATGTGTCTTTTGTCTTGTGAAAGATGCCTTCAACCTTTCTCTAATGAGGCGAACTTTATCAGCATCCTCCAGAGTTTGCTTCATCCCTTCTTTTGACAAGAGTTAGTCGTCCTCCCACCTCGCTCCAACATATGGAGGAGCGACAAGGCATTCCATACATGATTGCAAAGGGTGCCATACATATGCTGGAGTGGTAACATTTATTGTATGCGAACTCGATTAATGGGAGGTGAGTGTTCCATCTGTCACTCCAGTCCAATGCACATGCACGGAACATATCTTTCAGTGTTTGTATGGTGTGCTCAAACTTAGGGTTGTTCATCAGGTCGGATTGAACTCGAAAATCCGACCCGACTCGACCCCTTTTGGGACGAGTCGGGTCGACCTGACCAAGACCCGACCAAGCGGGTTCGTGTTGAAAAATTCCAACCCGAGGTGACTTGACCCTACCGGATGACCCGCTTTTTTTTTTTAAAAAAATTTAAATGATTTTTTAGTTATTTGGATAATTTTATATCATTTAAAATAAAAAAGTATGAAATAAACTATTTTAAATGTAGAAAAGTATACAGATATTTCAAAAAATATATTTCGTATTTAAAAACACTTTATTTTGTATTAAAAATAAAATAATAAATGTTTTTATATTAAAAAATAATTAAATAATTAAATAAAAAAAGAAAAAGGATGGTCGAGTAAACCCACATGGCTCGGGTCGGGTCGGGTCCGGTTATAGCAAAAAAAACAAGGGGGACCCAACCCGACCTGACCAAGCTTGGCCGAGTCGGGTGGGGTTTGTTCATGGGTCGGGTCAAACCTGACTCGTGAACACCCCTACTCAAACTGTTCATTTGTCTGAGGATGCATCGCAGTCTGAAATTCAATTTTGTTTCAAATGTGCTCTGAATGCTCCGCCGAAATTGGGTCATAAATCGTGAATCTCCATCCGACATAATGGAGACTCGCACTCCATGTATCTAATAACCTCCTTAATATAAATGTCCATCAAACTTTCAACTGCTTCAATTTGATGGGGATGAAGTGAGTTGTTTTGTTGAACCAATTCATTACTACTCATATTGCATCATGGCTTTGCTAAGTTCTTGGAAACCCTATAACGATGTCCATCGTTATTTTCTTCCATTTCCATTGTGGGATTTCAATTTCCTGCAATGCTCCATATGGAAACTTTCACCTATTGACATATGATACACTTTACAACGTACTTAGCTATATCCTTCTTCATATTATTCCACCTGGAGGTCCGTTGCAAATCCTTATACATCTTCGGGCTTCTGGGATGAATGATGAATTCTGATTTGTGACATTCATCTAGCGCCCCTCTTCTTAATTCTTTATTTTCAAGGACCCACAATCGTCCCTTGATCACTCGATCTGTGATCGAAAAGTCAATATGAATCTTTCCGCACAAATCAGGTAGGTGGTTGTATTCATCGTTATTCAGTTGTGCTTTGCCGATCTTCAATAGTAGTTTAGGATGCATACCGAGATGTGCTATAATTCGTACACCATCGATATTGGTCAATGGACTGATTGTATGATGCAATTAATCATATTCCAATGACTCACTCTTAAGCATGCGAGTAATCGTATCCACTTCTTGTTAAGTGCATCAGTAACTGAGTTTGTCTTTCTTGGATGATATTTGATGACAAACTCATAATTCTTTAAAAACTCGATCCATCTCCTCTGACTCATATTAAGATCACACCGAGAAAAGATGTGCTTCAAGTTTTTGTGATTCGTGAAGATCTCGAATTTCTTGTCATAGAGATAGTGTCGCCAAATCTTGAGGGTGCAGACCACCGCTCCTAATTCGAGACCATGTGTTGGGTAGTTCTTCTCATGTTTCTTTAGTTGCCTTGATGCGGATGTAATGACCCTTCCATGTTGCATCATGACGCACCTCAAACCGGTGTCACATGCATTGTTGTAGATGTGATAACTTCCTTGACCTTAAGAAATTGTCAAAATGGGTGTCACCGTCAATCTTTTATTTAGCTCGTGGAAGCTATTTTTACACTTTTGTGATCATTCGTATTTGACGCCCTTCTTCATGAGATTGGTCAGCGGTGACGCGATCTTGGAGAAATCTTGTATAATCTTCGATAATATCGTGCGAGTCCAAAGAAGCTTCTAATCTTCGATACATTATTTGCTTGCTCCTAGTTGGTATCTTCTTTCACCTTCGCAAGGTCTATTGATATTTCATCTTTGTTGATGATAAATCCGAGGAACATAATCTCTTTTAGTCAAAACTTGCACTTCGAGAATTTGACGTACAATTTATACTCTCGTAAGGTCTGTAGCATGAATTATAGGTGTTCCTCGTGTTCTGGTCTCGACGAGTAGATGAGGACAATCATGAACTTGTTCAAGTATGATCTGAATACTCGATTCATCAAATCCATAAAGACTGTCGGAGCATTGGTCAGCCCAAATGACATCACTAGAAACTTGTAGTAGTCGTATCTCATTCTGAAGGCTATCTTCGGCACATCGTCATTAGTTATCCAAAACTGATGATAGTCATTTCTCAAATAATTTATGTGTTTTAGTCCCTATTTCATAGCTAATTATGTGTTTTGTCGTCAGTAATCTGTCTTTATTTTGTGACAACTCTCAATGATTATAACTCAAAATCAATAGCTAATATATCCCTAATTTGTAAGTATAATGTTAAAAAGGTAAGATAATTATAATTTTTTGTAATTAATTTGCTTATATCGTAATTAAATTATGATACTAAAATGTACCCGGCACTAAGTCGATGTGAAAGTCGATCTCTCGCTGTGGTGATAATCTTGAAATGTTATTCAGAAAGACTTCTGAAAATTTTTTCACCGCTGCAATGCTATCTTGATTAATCTCAGTCATGTCTTTGTTTATCACACTTGTCAGGAATCTCTGACATCCTTTCATCCATAGCTTCTGGGCCTTGATAGCTGACGTGAGGACCTTACCCATCTCTAGTGGCATGCCTCTAATAACAGTCTCAAGTCATCCTGATGTTTCGAACAATATCTTCTTCGCTCGATGATGTAGGTATGTGTTGTAATAGGATAGTCAGTCCATACACAATAGCACATCATAGTCCCTGATTTGAATGACGATCAGGTCCTCCGAAAAGTCTTTGGCTTCCACCTCGACTGACATCTTGAGAATATACTTATGGGTAACGATGGATTTCAGAGGTGTGCCAATGTCAAGTGGAAACCTTGTGGCTTCATGCTCAATAGTAAAACAAATTGCTCCGAAATGAAGGAGTGTGTCGCACTTGAATCAAATAACATATTAACATGAACAACATCAATCTTAAACGTATCTTGGATGGTGTTGTTTGCTCTTTACTCGTCAATAGGTCGCATATTGTAGTTTCGACCTTGCACCATCTTCGATGGTCCATCATTGCACTGAGGAGAAGGTGGTACAACACATCTTGACTCTTTGAACTCTTGTGAGAAGTGGTCTACCTTGCCACAATTCAGGTTTGCACTCGTCTTTCGGTAACATTCATCGGAATAAAATCGATGACAGTAGTCATAGGGCTTCTACTGCTCCCTCCTCTTAGAATAGGGTCGGCCTTTGTTCTGATCATTGCCGCGATGATTGTTATGTCTGCCATCATGCTGTTTAAGCTCCATGACAGTCCAACACTTGTAGTGAAGATATAGATTGGGAAGATGAATTTTGATTGAAAGTAAGGAGAAAACAAGGAGAAGTGAAGAAAAATGAACTAGAAAGATATATGGAGGATGATGTGGAAGAAAATATTGATGGATTTGAGATTTTGAAATGGTGGAAACTAAAAATATCAAAATATCACATTCTTTCTCATATGGCTAGAAATATATTGAATGTTCCAGTTTCTTCAGTGTCATCTGAGAGTGCATTTAGCACGAGAGGTCGAGTTCTTGATGCATTTCGTAGTGGTTTACGTCCAATTACTGTTGAGGCTCTAATCTATACTCAAAATTGGTTAAAAATTCTAATAAAGCTAAATGATCTTCGAGTTGAACTTGAAGAGGTGGAGAATATTGAAGAAGGTAAACATATTTAATGTTATTTTTTATGATTTTTTCTTATCTTATAGCCTATTCATTTTGCTAACTTATTTTGATCATTCCATTTGTTATAGGTTGTCAGGAGCCAAGGATAATGCATCATCCAGTTGACTAGTTCATACTTCATGTATTTTGAAATTTAAAGACCAAAGTAAAAATAAAATCACGATCTTCAATTTTTATGATATTATCATTTTTTTTTGTTGTATATCTTTATTGTATATTAGTTCATGTATTTACTATGTAGCTTTCAGTTTTTTATTGTGTAATGAAAATTGCATCAGTTTGGTCCCATTCTAGTAATTCTACAACTTAGCTTTATTCCACTACTAGACTACTAGCCAGGTCTAGAAAATTGATTATTTTGTATGCCATATATTGGTAATTCAACAGAATTCTCGTATAGTGTAATATATTTTTTTTGGCTACTTCTCATAATATTGATATTAAAGGAAAAAGAAATTGAACTATTTTCTTTGTTTCTTGGAAGAGGACAATTTTTTTCCTTGAGTTCCTACTGTACTTTAATACATGCTAAGGAGATTGTTCTTGCTATCGAGTATCGAGTCCTTTTCTTCTACCACTCAACTTCTTGTTCTAACTTGTAGTTTATGTGATAGAAGAAACGAAGTGTATCTCCAGGATTGGAACATGGATGCACAGTTCAAAATTTTTTTCATAGCATGACTAGAAACTAGTTTATGACCAAGAAAGGAAGATAACAAGTAACTTGATTGTTTGCAAAAAAAAAAAAAACAGAGAATAAAGGACTATTTATGCATCTACTATGGAGACCTTCTGGTGAACTTGTGTTTTGGCACCTATATACCTACTTTTTCTTTGTTAATTACTCTGTAGGTGACAGATAAAAAATAAAAAAAGGTAAACATCCAAGTGATCAATTTAATATATGCTTAAATGATACAAAAATCAAATTTTCATGCTATTAAAAATGTGTTTGTGTTAAATAGCCAGAATTTTTATGTTTTTTTCTTCTTACCTGTTATGTGATTCACTGATTAACTAATTCTCATTGGTCATGCTTGCAGGTTGCCACTTTCTATGTCAAAAATGGAAGAACTAAAGAAGATTTTACATTTTATATTCTGAACTTTTGAATTTTGCTAGTAGTATGAGAGGTCATATTCATGCAGTGCATGTTGCAATTAGTGAATCTGTGAATGAATTGTATTACAGTCCTTTACCTTCTTGGGTTTTTGGCAGGAATGCATTCTATACAATTGTGAATGAATTATATTACTATTACAGTGTTGTACTGTTGTGACTGTGAGTTTATGACTTGTGAGGGAGGGTGGTATAATTACTTATTAATGCTCTTATGAATTATGATGTCGATATAGCAATTCTCAACTTATTTTTGTTAGTTAGACATAGAGATGATTATTTATAATTTTGTATTTGCCATTTTGCCTTGGTGACTGTGAGTACTGACTAGTAGTGAGTCTAGTGACTCAATTAGTTAGTGCATTAGTGGTAATGTGGTATTAATTATTAACTCTAGTTAGTAGTTACCGACTTATCACTTAGACACTTAGTCACTTACTGCCTCTCGCTCTCTTATGCTATTTTTGTAAGAAATTTAGAATTTTAGATGATTAATGATAAATGATGTTGTACTTTGATTTCTGGTAAGTAGTGGTAACTACTAACCGCTTTTAACTCGATTAATGGCATATTAATATAAGGATCTTATTTTTTTCAGTTATTAATTGATATTTTGGTTGACAAATTAAATGGTTGATTAAAAGGTTTTAAGAAAATGGGTTGACCCGATAAACCGACCCGACACAATTGGGTTCGAGTCGGTTTGGATTTTGCGACCCAAAAGCATCTCACCCGACCCAACCCGACTCGACAAAAAAATTTCAGGTTGGTTCGAGTTCTGGTGCTAGTGTTGATTTGCAGGTGCTTAATTCTGCAATTGGACGCCTCGAATTTTTTTTCTTTACCTACCCAGAAGGCTATCTCGACAACGCTACTCAATTGTGTATCTTGACTATCCTTTTGACTGGTCAACATATTAGCATACATAAGCGGAAGACTAACGTACAATATTATATTACAATAGCGAAAGCATTCTATACAATACTAAAGGGCCACATCTGTACAATGAAAGATCATATATCCATGTGCCTGTCAATCGTCAAAGGAACTATCAACCATCTCACCATCATCATCATCTCATCTTGCACAAATTCAAGTACAGAGGCAAAATCCAGTGAGATAAACTCAATGTGTAAGGTTACCACAACAATAAATAACATGAACCACATCAATAATGATAAGCAATATCAATTCTATCATTGATATCTCAATTATCAATATGCATTATCCATCAGTCATAAGGATCATAATTTAGGGTGCTCGTCATAAGGATCAATTTTTGCATCGAATTGGTGCCAAGTACATTTTAGTGTCATAATATAATTACGATATAAGCAAATTAATTACAAAAAGTTATAATTATTTTACTTTTTTAACATATACTTACAAATTAGAGATATATTAATTATCGATTTTGAGTTATAATAAATGAGAGTAGTCACAAAATAAAGATAGATTATCGACGATAAAACACATAATTAGCTTTGAAATAGGGACAAAAATTTTGATCGCTATCAACGATGAGCTATTACCAACAAATGTGTGTTGTCCTAAATTCATAACAAATCTTACGCTAATACAATGTACGATGATATTATCTACGAACTTACTATATATTATATTGCTCCGTGCTAATTGATTAAATTCTTGTAGCATGTTTCACTTGTTTTCCTTCTATTTCATTTTCTATTCCAAGCAACTGTTTTATTGATAAACAAAAAATATAACAACATCCAAGTTAAATTCTTACCAGCAAGCATAAATCTCTTGTGTAAACTGCACACATGCATTACGTTTAACACCCCAAGATTTCATCAAGTGCAATAGAGTAGTTTTATAAATTAATTATAATCCTTGATGAATTGAAGATGATCAAAAGGGGAATTTGAGAAGGAATAGGAATATCATTGGAAAAGGAATATGAATAAAAGGAAAAAGTACTCCTACTTGGAGAAGGAATTAGAAGTTAAGTAGGATTAAAAGTATGATTAAAAAAGAAAAAGGAAAAGAAATAAAGATTAAATTCTATTGAGAGTAGAAATCATAATTAAATTGAGATTAGATATTTTAATTTGATTTGAGGTCTAAAAGAATGTTTAATGGATATAGGACTCCCAAATAGAATAGGATTGAAAGACATGGCTCAGCAATTAAAATAATATTTATTATTATTTTAATTTAAAAATTAGATGATAAAATATTATGGAATTAAATAATTCCGAAAATTAGATGATAAAATCTTATCATATTAAATAATTACGAAAATTAGAGAAAAGATGGAAATAAAAGGAAAAAGTGAAAGGAGAATTTGATTCAAGGAAGTTACGGAAGAGATAAAAAAAAGAATTTGAATAGAGATAGATTTTGATAAGTATGGTTATGAATAATTAGTGAAATTTGAATTTAATTAAATCAGAATATTTAAGAGATGATAACTAATGATGGATGGTCATTGGAGAAATAGCCTAAGGTCCTAGTTGAAAAGTTTAAAGGATGGCTAGAAAATATGATTTGTCTCCATAGAATTTCTACACGAGAGTCTCCTCTTTCTCCTTCATTTTCTTACAAATCAAGGCACCTCAGAGCGTGGGCGATATATCATTTCGAAGCCCCGACAGTGGAGAACAAAATCCAAATGGTAGCTGAAGATTTCTAGACGTCAATAGAGAGGAATTATCTACCAAAGTTGTGACGTCCATATATACAGTCCACATGCAATATGAACATAGTTTATTTTTCAACCAACTTAAGGTATGTAGGAGGATCCCCATGGCGTCGGTTTGCCGCGACATAGACCCTTGACCTAAGTAATGACTACTGTATGGATGAATTATGAATTGAATTATATGGATAATCGCATACAAAATAGGACCGGAAGTTGTGCTGAAAAGGCGAAAGATAATTTATTGTAGCCCATATGGTTGATGGTAAAGGAGGACAAAATTATTGATTCCAACCAGTTGATCCTTATGGTTGATGAATACATATTGATAATTGAGATTGCATTGATAGGATAATTGCTTGTCATTATGTATATAATTATTGTTTTAGCATGGTTCATATTATTTATCATTATGGATGACCTTTACAGATGATCATGGTGGCGATGGTGAGACGGTTGGTGACTCCTACATGCACATAGATATAGAGTCCATTATTATATAAATGCGGGCCCTAACCTATGAGTCATTAGAGATTATATAAATAGCTTCTGCATATTGTAAGGATTATTGTATTTAAGTCTTTCGCTTATATAAATTAATGTGTTGACTAGTCAAAGTCAAAGTATATAATTGAGTGACATCATCAAAATAGCCTTCTGGACAGGTAAAGAAAAAAATCTCGGGGTGTTACATTACTAATGGCTAAGGCTTACATGCAAGTTTTGCGCTGGAAGAAGGTGAATACGAAAAAAAAAGAAACAATATGGTGAAAAGTGGTTTTGCTCAAGACCGCATAACAAAACATCCTCTCTTTCTCTTTTTTTTTGTTTTGCTTTAACGGAGGTTTTTTTTTCCAACCATTAAGATTATATCCTATGTCTGACACGATTTGAGCGCACCAACATTTTATCCTAAAAAAGCACATACATTAAGAACACATCATACTTCATTATAAGCTTCATCAACGGCTACTTTTTATAAGTATACATATTCATAATAATTTATATACCTATAAACCTTGCATATATCTAATATAGGCAGAACAAGGTGTTATGAAATTCACTACAAGAAAAATGGTATTTTTCGATGATTTTGTCTTCAGAAAATCGAAAGAATTCATCGGAAATAGATGTTTTCGACGGATTTATCGAGAATCAATCGATCGAAAAAGGAGGCATCACAAAATAGTTTCGGACGGTTCGAAAACATCCGTCGAAAGTTCAGACTGTTACAACCATTGTAAAGTTTCGGCGGCTATGGCCGTGATCATCGAAATGTTCCAACGATCACAAACAATTTTTAAAATATAAAAAAATTATCCGCCGCCACGCCTGGCGGCCGATCAGGCCGATTGCGGCCAGATCACGCCGCCTGGCGATCGGATCGGGCACCTGGCAGCCGATCGAGTCGCCTAGCGGCCGATCAGGCCGGCTGCGGCCGGACCGGCCGCCTGGTGACCAGATCAAGCCACCCGGTGGCTGATCAGGTCATGACCGGCCAGATCAGGCCGCGCCGACAGATCGGCTGGCCCAAGTCGGCTGCGACCGGATTGGAGAGGGAGATCGAGAGAAAGGGAGAGGAAGCCGGAGCCGAGCCGGAGAAGAACTGTTGCCGCTGCCGAAGGGGGAGAGGAAGTGCGAATGAGAGGAGGGAGAGAGCCTGGGGGAGAGGAGGTGATGAAGGAGAGAAAAAAAATATAAGAAAAATTGGCGAGGAGGGATGGAGGAAATGAAATTAGAACTATTGACGGTTGGAATCGTCGAAAATACAAACGGTCTGAACCATCGGTAATTAAATAAATAAAATATATATCATATTATATATTATGATATATATGATTATAATATTTAATTATTTTTACAGTTAGACGGTCCCAAACATCGGTAATTAAATAAATAAATTTAAATATCATATTATGTATTATGATATATATATGATTATAATATTTAATTATTTTTAGAGTTACCAACGTTTGGAATCATCAAAAATACCGACGATCCGAACTGTCGATAAATAAATAAATAAAATATATATCATATTATATATTATGATATATATGATTATAATATTTAATTATTTTTACAGCATCCGTCAAAAATTTTGACGTTATGAGCCGTCAAAAAATTAAAAAATAATATAATAGATTTCATAATTTATTTCTTTTACTTTTGACGGCCTCGATCATAAGAAATTCCGACAGATTCCCATCCGTTGCAAAATTCATCACAAATTGCGAAGGAATTATGTCCGTCGAAAAATCTCAATTTTCTTGTGGTGATTGCTTCAGGTTAACTCTCTTCTATACCTTTAAACTCAATTACAGCTAAACTTTGAATCTATATAATGTAATTAAGACAAATTGAATCTTATTCAAATAAATTACAACTCAAACTCTTAAATGCATAATTATTCAAGTACATAATATTATAAAGAAAATAAAATGATCTGGATCACATTAATTAATTCTTCCCAGCATATATTGTCATTAGCACCTGATCCTCCTTAATATAACAAGCTAGTGGGTTTATGACAGATATTTTATCATGCATGCAATTGATTATTCCTCAGCTTTCATATTTGCTTCAATGCCTGAGATATCTTTGGCAATCCACTCAGCATCCTCCCCGGACCCATAAATCCCTCTTCTTACAAACCCTGCGCAGTATAGTCCATTTCTTCCTTTCCAGTGGCTGGGGAAGTGTTGTTTGGCCATCCCATCACCGCCAATAAGGTACTCATCACCCTGCAAGTTTGATTACTACTACTAATCAAATCCTATGTATTTCTTATCTACACCAATCAAATGATTAAGTAGATCCTAAACCCAAGTACTAAATTAATTGAAATTGTTATTTTTAATCACTTGCCTTGAGCCATTTCTTCACCGCACTTCGGTAACCTGTGGCCAGAACGACGGCATCGAAGTGCTGATACGTTCCATCAGAGAAGGTCACATAATTCCCTTTTATGCTCTTCAACGAAGTCCGAACCTGCAAAGTTTGTTTTTGTTTATGTTTTTGTTATCATATATAAATCAGTATTCTATGGAATATATCCATCAAGTTAATAATCAAAACCATGCATGCATGCAAGAGCACAGAAAGAGTACCTGAATTTTTCCAGACTTGACCATCTTGAGTGTACCAATATCGACAATAGGATACGTCGGGGTGTGAATCTTGAGATAAAATGGCCCTTCTTTGGGTCTGTGAAACCCATACTTGGAAGTGTCCCCAAATTTCATGTAGCATAGGAGGAGAACAAGGGTGTCCACAACATTGCATGGCAGAATTTTTGCAAGGATCATGCCGACAAGCCATATATCTCTCGATACGATGTGCAGCTGCATGCACGCATGCACCCAATTAACTAAAGCATAGTGTAGTTATGACAGAAGCGTCTAGTGATGGTGAAGCTGACCAACATAATTAGTTCCATCTGACACAAGATATAGCTGTCTACATTGCGGTGCATGTTTTAGGATAATGTTTCCAAACCAAACTCCACATTCATTAATTTCAAAGTTAACTTTAATACCAAGTTTGGAATATGCTGGCAAAGGTCCAAAGGAGTCTTCGCTTTAAGCGACAACTTGTCCTCGTGGGATCAAAACCACTTTACAGCCAATTATTTACTCAAGGGAGATTTCTTTCTTTCTTTCATTTGTTTTTTTCTCTTGGCGACAAAGGAATCTCAGTTAATGATGGTAGGTAAAGATTTCCATAGTTTACTTAAAATCGACAATAAATGTTTCGTTTACTTTAAAACGATAATAAATGTTTCTTGAATTACTCATGCAGCACATGTGAGTTTCAGGGCGGAAGCTAAAAGGAGAAGCAACAACAATATCACCAAAAAGTAGAGGCAACCTGCATGACAAATTTCCAGGGATGCATGCAACGGAACCAAAAGATGTTGATGGAGTACCTTTTAAAACCGCAAATGATGTTGTCTACTCCTTTATTATAACATATGTATAGATACTTTTAGGTTAAAGGATAATATTATATTATATATATGTGCATATATATGTTTGGTACAGTGGAAATGTTTAATTAATTGAAGGCCGTAAAATTAAAATATGTGTGTTACAGAGATCGCACAAAGGGTCTGACTGAAAAGGAGAATTATATAAGATTACAATTGGGTTCATATTTAAAATATTATCAATAATGTGAAATTCTATATAATTAATTGAAGAAGTGTGCGTAAACAAAATCATTTGCATGCCAAACCATAAATATTAAATTAGCATTCTATATATAACCATAAACATTTATATTTTGTGATGTTAACATATAAAGAAAAATTATTTTATATGGTCCACTGTTTTTTTTCTTGAAAAATAAATGTACCTGATTTCGGACCACAATGGTGGGTCGAGCTCCACACTGGGCCAGATCATAAGCAATCTCCATGCCCGAGTTGCCAGAACCGACGACCAGAACGTCCGATCCATTATAGACCGAACCGGAGCGGTACTGGCTCGAGTGGACCACGGGTCCAACGAACCCATCCATCCCAGGTATCTCCGGCACCACCACCTCGTCGTTCTCCCCGCTCGCCACCACCAGGTACCTAGCCGTGTACTCCTCCACTGCGTCCGCTGCCTCCTCCGGCGAGTGGTTCCTCGCCAGGACGCGCCACCGGGACGACACCTCGTCGTACTCCGCCGACACGACCTCCCGGCGGAAGCTGATGCGGAGGCGGAACCGCTCCGCGTAGTCTTCGAGGTAGCGGACGAAGTGCCCCTTGGGCAGGTACTTGGGCGCCTCAGGCGGGTGGGGCGCCATGGGCAGCTGGCAGTACTGCTTGGCCAGGTGGAGGGAGACGCGGTCGTAGCAGCGGTGGCGCCACAGCGAGCCGATGCAGTCGTCGCGCTCCAGGATGAGGCTCGGGACCTTTTGCGCCGCGAGGCAGGCGGCCACCGCCAGGCCCGACTGACCTGCGCCCACTATGATCACCACCTCTTCCTCCATCTCCACCTTCATCTCGCTTTGCTTCGTAGGTGCTCTCTCTTTCTCCCTGTGTGTGTCTGCAGTCTCTCTCTCTGACCCTCGGATTGGATGGCTTTACAGAAGGACTGCCGGAGCTTATTTTGATATAGGGACGTACGTACGAAGCTCTCTCTCTCTCTCTCTCTCTCTCTCTCGATCGAGTGGGGGATGACTTAAAGAAGGATTGAGAGAGTTTGTATATAGAAACTTATGTACGAAGCTACGATCACATATACATACGTAGTATAATATGACTGTCTGACTATGCTTTACACAAAAGAATGAGGAGATGGCCCTATAAAAAAAAGTAACGTGATTAAAAAGTTATACGCAGTCAGACGTTTCAAATTAATTAGCATTTTGCTGTGATGTAAAAATGAACAATAATGACCGAAAATGGAGCGAGAAATTGATACGATATATATATGGAGTATTCATCAGGGTAATTAAGGTATAAATACATCTGTATCATTATCATAATATGTAAAAATAGGTGCGGTAATTAATCATTCTAAAAGATCGAATCATTCAAGATGTTTAATTCTATAATTTTTACATTTGAGCGCCCATCTAGAATTTTCGATATCTAAAAATATTGGCATCAAGTTACTAATATATCCGAAGTCCAAGACGATTTTAAAAATCAAACTCTAAACCTACTAACACGGTGAAGCCCTATCATTATTATTATTATCATCACCGTTCATACAAGATACGGTATGTGGCACAGTGCATTAGCTCGAGGAATAATTAGAATATGAACACAAGCAAGCTTTGGTTTCACTTGGGGGTGTTCACCGGGTCAGATCGACCCGGTGAACTCGAGTATCCAATCCGACCCGTTTGGGTCGGGTCGGATTCGGGTTGAATTTTTTCAATCCGATTTGACCCGACATCCAACCCGATTTGACCCGACCCGACCCGCCAACCCGAGTTTTTTATTTTTATTTTTTGAATTTTAGATATTTTTTATTTAATTTAAGTATTTTATATCATCTAAAATTTTAAAAATATATATATATATAATTATATTTTAAATAGATAATAATAGGTAGATATTTAAAACAATATTTTTTATGCCTAAAAATATTTTATTTTATATTTAAAATAATAAATGCTTTTTTATATTAAAAATAAAAAAAGAAAAAGGTGATCGGAAGGTTGGGTCACCCGTGAACACCCCTAATTTCACTTCACATGCATGTAGGCCTGGGGATTAGAAGCCAGATAATTTTTATCTCGTCCAAATTGTTGGATGAGGGGGAGCTTAAATGCGGAAATATATACATGTTCGCATGCATCGATGTATATGGAATTTAGTGCCATACTTTTTGAGTTTCTTTCAGCTTTAAATCGCATTTGCAAGTGAAGGAGATGATGTAAATTTCTTAGGCAATTTTTTTTCTTCATTTTAGTTGAAATTCCTTGTGGTAGTATCACTGTCCAATCAAATTTCTTATAGTGAAGAAAGCGATGTTTTAGATATATTTTTTTTGTTTTTGCGAATTGTTTCCTCAATAAATAATTCTTAGGCAAATTTTTGGAGTTCAAGATTCTGCAGGGATGAAAGACGGGGAATTAAATTAATCTCCACCTCAGAAAATTCGGATTTGAATTAGATATCTCCAGTCTCCATCACATCTATTTTTGTGTAGAAGAAGATTCAGATCAAGTTCTTGAGATCTGTAATCATGAACTCAATATTGGTTTCGCACAAAATAGTCTCAATCGAGATATAAATAAATAAATGATCCTTCGGCAAAGATAAAATTTTTCCCGGTTCAAATGGAGAGAATTTCTCACGATTTAATCTGTGAAAAATTTTTCTCACAACTCAAGTCGTGAAAAAGTCGTGAAAAAATTTTTTACGGTCTAAATTGTGAGAAATTTTCATGACTCAAAACTTGGATCGTGGGAAATTTTTTCCACGATTTGAATCGTGAAAAATATTTTTCACGACTCAAGCTATCAGAAATTTTGACGAAAGATAATTCGTCGAAAAATTTGACGCAAGTTACGGTAAATTTTCCTCGGTTGAAAAATCATCTTCTTGTACTGGAAGAACAATTGGTCACGCTTTGAATAATCAAGGGTCAAAATAATTGAAAAAGAACACAAAAGAAACGTGGAAACCAAAATTGTCTTTGTTTGACGAGACATAAAGAATAACATGAAAAAAATCTTTTCTTTTCTTGGAATTTGGCATATCAACAATAAGTGTTGTGAATGTTATCTTAAACTCTTCTTTTTTCACGACAATTATTTCTTTATAGTAGATAAATAAAAAATTCTAGACAAATGATACTAGACAAAAATTCAAGTATAATTTGGCAAAATGCTAAGATTCTGTAGTTTATGATTTTAATGACACATTTATGTCATATGTGATGTCATGGAGCACGATGAGACTGGTTTATTCATCTTCCATTTAAAACAAAATGTTAAGATAAGCAATTAAGCATTTTCATTATTTAGATAATTATAAGGAAACAAATTTACCGATCTGCCTCTTTCCCTCCAATGGCTACCTGTCTATTACGATCCTGAGCATACGACTTTCACTACAAGAAATATGAAAATTATAAATAGTCAAAATCGTCTCTAATTTTTTTTAAAACCGTCGGAAACATCATTTTCGACGAAAACCATGTGTTCGAAAAATGGTCATCACAAATTAATTATCGACGATCGGGAAGAAAACACTGGAAATTTTGCCGGAACTTCAACGGTCACGACTGCTGATATTTGTGGCGGTCAACAAAATCGTCGAAAGTTCGACGGTCGACCAAACCGTCGAAACTTCGGCGTAGCAACCGCCGAAACTCTCGACGATCGCGCGTCCAAACTTTCGACGGTCATTGGGTGACCGCCGAAACTTTCGACTGTCAAAACCGTCGCAAAGAATTTTTATAATATAAAAAAAATAGCCGGCCGCCGACAGCCGACGATCAACGACCACATTCGGCCGAATCCTGCCAACGGTCGAGCCGCCAGATCCAGCCGCCAGCTGGGCGAGGTCGGATCCGGCCGCCAGCCGATCGAGCGGCTGGCCGGCCGCCCACGGTCGAATCCAGCTGGGATCCGATCGCTAGGCGGCCGACTCGGCCGCCAACGGCAGGATCCAGCCGCCAGGCGGCCGATCCAGCTGCCAGTGGCTGAATCCGCGGTCGATCTGGCCGCCAGCGACCGAATCCGACCGCCAAAATGGCTGGATCCGGCCGCCAGCGGCTGGATCCGGACGTTAGATGGTCCGGGCCGGAGAGAGAGAGAGAAGGGGAGAGGGACGTCGGAGGGAGACGGTCTCCGGCGTCGACGTCCGGTCGGAAAGCTCGCCGGCAGGGAGAGGGGGAGGGAGAGGGGGAGAGAGAGAGAGGAGAGGGGGAAAGAAATAAAGGGTGGGATTGGGATATATATATATATATATATATATATATATATATATATATATATATATATGTGGAAATATAAGAAAGCGGGAAAACGGAAAAAAGAAGCGGGAGAATGAAATTTTAATTACCGATGATTCTAACCGTCAGAAATACAAATATTAATTATTTTTAAAGTTATCGACGGTTGTGACCGTCGAAAATTATTTAATTATAAAAATAAAATACTATATTTAGTTATATATAATATTTATTTTTTATTTTATCGACGGTTTGAACTGTCGCTAATTATTACTGACGGTCGAAATCGTCGAAAATTACGATGGTCTGGACTGTCATTAATTATACTAATAAAATACTCCTCATATTATATTATTATACTTTTACCGACTATTACGATCGTCGAAAATATCGACGTTCCTAATAGTCAAAAAATAAAATAATAATATAACAAATTACATAATTTATTATTTTCATTTCCGACGATTGTAACCGTCAAAAATTCCAACGAAAACTACGATGGATGAATATCCATCGGAAATATCGATGTTCCTAATCGTCAAAAAATAAAATAATAATATAACAAATTACATAATTTATTATTTTCATTTCCGACGGTTGTAACTGTCAGAAATTCCGTCGAAAATTGCGACGGATGGATATCCGTCGGAAATATCGATGTTCCTAATCGTCGAAAAATAAAATAATAATATAACAAATTACATAATTTATTATTTTCATTTCCGACGATTGTAACCGTCGAAAATTTCGTCGAAAATATTTTCGTCGCAAAATTTGTCGCAAATTGCGACGGATTTCTATCCGTCAGAAATTGCCCGTCGGAAAATGGCAATCTTCTTGTAGTGTTTACAGAGGTCTGGAGCATTTTATACAGAATTAAGGAACTAAAAAGAATAAGAAGCTCGATCTCCCCCCAGATGAACCATAGAGCCAAGAGATCAAATGGATATTAAGGTGGTGTAACAAGGAACTCCCCATCGTTTAAGCATATTTCAAATTTGAATTTTGTATATGTAAAAAATTTTCATTGGAAGTTTTACTTATGATACAGAGAAACACCAATTATTAGGATAGTAATAAAAGTAAATAAATAGAACAACAAAACTTAATATCACTACAAGAAAATTACATTTTTTTTCTAGGGGAATTTTCGATGGCTGCATATCCCTCGCAAGTTCTGATGTATTTTTCGACGGATCTTGTTCTCCTCCGAAAGTTGAGACGCAATTATTTTTCACAATTTGAACAGTCACAAGTACCCATGGTTGCCGGATTTAGCACAAGTTCCCATGGCTTAAGCCATGGAAACATACTTTAATTTTTTTTACATTCGACTGAAATAAATATTTTCAAAGACCTAATAAAAAAAATTAATTTTTCCACGACTTGAGTCGTGGGAACTTCCCATGGCTAAAGCTGTGAGAATTCAAAAAATAACAGAATATGACGAAGAAAGTGCCGTTGGAAAATATATTTTAAAAAGTTTTAAACGGTTGCAACCGTCGGAAAGTTCGTCGTAGGTCCTCTCTATATAACCTAACCCTCTCTACTCTCGGTCGTTTCTTTCCCTCTTCGCTCGATCAGTCGACTCCGGCGGATCCCCCTCATCTCTTCCGGCACTCACACTTCGGTCAGCTTCTGCCGCTCACATCGTGACCGGTGCCGCTGCCATTTCCTAGTCCGGTAGTCTCCCTTCAAACGAATGAATCTTTGGCGGAAGCTCCGACGATCCGCTCTGACTCTGGCATACCCCTCAAAGGGCGCTCCAGCGATTCGCTCGAAGGTACTCCTACTGCGGCCCTCGCCGGCCGCTGCGATCGGGGCGTGCACATATTCGATCATTGGCAGTCGGATCTGGCCATGCACGTCCAGATCAGGGTGCGAACGATCGGATCCAGGCCATTCACGATCGTTGGCTGCCGGATCTGGCCATGCACGGCCAGATCAGGGCGTGAATGATGCGGATCCGAGTCGTTCACGCCCGAATCTGACCATGCACGGCCAGATTGGATTGTGAACGGTCGAATTTGGGCCATTCACGCTCGAATCCGGCCATGCACAGCCGGGTTGGGGCAAGAATGGTCGAATCCGGATCATTCACACTCAGATCTGACCATGCATGGTGGGAATTGAGTGTGAACGGCCGGATCATGGTCATTTATGCTCGATTTCGGGCGTGAACGGTCGGATCCGGCCCGTCCACATTGGGTTCCGAGCCATTCATGCAAGGATGCACAGATTCGGCCGTTGACATCGCGGATCCAAGCATTAACGTCCAGATCCGAGCATTCACGTCGGCATCTCGGCCGCAGGCCATCTCCGGATGGCCCGAGTCCATATTGCAGTTGATATAAACTTGTTGTTTCTATTTCTCGTATACGCATCTTCGTGGTTCCTAATTGATCATTTTTACTCAACATTACAGTAATGTATTAACATTTAACAATTTTTTTCACATAGAACTAATATAATATGTATCCTCCGGAGCATCATCGATAGATATACAATAGAACAAATTCTGGTCGTGTAGCTTGTCAGACTATAAAATTTTAACAAGAAGGAACTATAAGATGACCATGTTTAAAATGTCAAAGCATGAAACTGCAAACTTTGGAGACCGTCAAAGTTCATTTATATAGAAACGATTTCAAACTCAATTATTGGTATTGGACTGATCTTGGTGAGATAGAACCGTCATCGAATTTAAATATTGCACAAGAGGTTCCTACTAGTATCGAGGATGATTTTATTTTTAGATATCAAAATTTGATTTACGATGTTGCTACAACTGAATATGGTGACATTAGATTTCAATAAGAGCACGAGGACAAGTCACCACATTTCGAAGCTGTTGATTTTTTTCAAATTACTAGCAGCCTCGAGCGAAACCTTATGGCCCGATAGTGAAAAATCATTCTAAATTATCATTAGTAGTTAGAATGCTAAATTTGAATAGCAGTCATAATATTTCACATGCTTGCTTTGATGTATTTATGAAGACACGACAAGAAAATGGGCGCTTAGCGACGCGAAGTAGCGTCGCATATAGTAGTGACGCTACATAGACATCACTAGCGCCTTGATAGCGTCCACTTTGCGTCCCAATAATGAGACGCTATTTGCCTCTCGATAGCGTCTCATTAGCGTGTTCTTAGCTATTCATGAAATAGACGCTAACGATGGCACATTGGAGATGCTATGTAGACGCCATTATTGCACGCCACTGAGCGAAAATGCACGGGAGAACCTAGCGCCGTTCTCGCATGGACATCTCTCGACGCTAACCTCACGTCGCACACATTGCGGCTCTAAAGAGACGCTACCCGGCGTCACATGTTTAAACGACGCTATGTAGACGCCAATGTGATTACTTGCAACTATTTATAGGTTATCTATATTTATATCGCTATTTATTTTATATTTAAACCCTAAATCCTATATATTTTAGATACTATATATTAATCAATAAATAAATTAAATATTATATTAGTATTATCAACATATTTATGTATTCCTACATGATTACCCATATTATATATATGTACTACATGATTACATATATATGTATTTTTACATCATAGGAGTGTTCCTAAATATATAATTTGTTACCTATATTATTTATGTTATATATATATAATATCTTAATTATGCATATATTATTTTTATATTCTTAATCATGAAATTATGGTGGTTGAATTAAGAGTGTGATTTGCTACAAATTATCCCACTTTAGCGTCACCGTAGATACTCAATAGCGTCAATTTCGCATCCAACTAGAGCCGTCGGCATTGTCGAAGCTATGGTGACACTATTGGTGTCACTGTAGCATCACCAAATTGAGACGCAAATTAGTTTTAGACGCTAATTTGACGTTACGAGGTCGCTAAACTCTTGTAGCGACTCAATAGCGTTTGTATTGCGTCATCTTAACCGACTTTTTATCACACTCGCTTAATCGGGCACTTATAGACATATAAATACGCGTATGTACTTATACTTGGATATAATAAGTACATATATACATATTATTATCACTTAATCTCACACATATAAACATATACACATATATACACTTGGAATACGTATACATATACACGTTATCTATATATGGCTCGCACATATATAGACATATACATACACGTATATATTTATAATACATATAGACAAACACATTGTTCTGACTTAATCTCCCACACGTAGACATATACAAACGCATATATTACATTTATATATGTACATACACAATTTTGTTATAGACACATATACATATAGACTTATAATTTTATATACATACATGATAGATTGTCGGAAAGAAATAAAATAACTGGAACGGGGCACAATGCGATGAGACGCTATATTGATAAATAAAATTACATACATAATAGAAAATTTGAAATAAAAAAATAATTAGCGTCTCTCTGGCGTCACAATTAAGAAACGCTAAATCAAAATCGACGCCCCTACGAGGCTATGGTGTCGCTACTGTAACTTAGCGACACATTAGCCTCTCTATAGCGTCGCATTAGCCGAATTTTGATAAAAGCGACGTCTAAATTGCGTCTATGTAGCGTCGCGTCTTGGGAAGATGCTAAAGAATTTACTCAAATCCCTAACCCCTCTTCTTCGTTTTCATTGTTTATTGTTTTACTTTTACCCCTCCGACTCCCGACGCTCGACGCCCGATGCTCGACGTCGACGATCGACTCCTCCGACGCTCGATGCTAGACGCCCGACACTTGCGCCGCCCTCCATCGCCGGTGCCTTCAGCCTCCTCCGCCTCCTCTGCATCCGCATCCACCTCCTCCACCACGCCCTTCGCCTACTCCATCGCCTCCTTCACCACGCCCCTCCGCGTCCTCCACTATGCTCCTCCATCGTGCCCCTCCGCCTACTCCACCACCTCCTCCACCGCGCCCCTCCGCCGCCCTCCACCGTCGCCTCTGCCTCCTCCACTGCCCTCCGCCTCCTACTCCTCCGCCGGCCTTCCACTGCCTTCGATGGGGCACGTAGCCGGATCATGACATAGTAGGCGATCCATTAGTGGGTCTGCTCTGCATATCACTCCAGGTACGTGACAAATTATAGGCGATACACAGTAAGAGATAGAGTTTTTTAAATATTTTGCTTTTGTAATAGTTGCTCCACCGTCGACGGGACACATAGTTGGGACGCTCGATCGCACGACGATGATCGTCATGTCACGCCAAGTTATTTTTTATATATTCCATAATTTTAAATAGGAGCCAAATTTTATGTATTTTCTTATGATGGCAGTTACTACCCCACTGCCGCCGGCGAGAATACCAAACGCTTCACCACATTCTAGCGTTGGCGAGCGACATCTTATGCCAGGTGATATATTTATTGCTATTGACATTTCTCAATTAATTATATTAATTATTTTTTAACAATGTCAGTTACTACGCTACCGATAGCACAAGCACCTGGCTTAATTCATTCATACGAGCGGTACACATCGATCGAGGTGAGAACATTACTGTACATCTATGAATTATCACAACTTTAATTTAGTATGACACTAATGATTTATTATGTATTAGGGCCCGTAGATGATGTCGGACCTTCACAGCCTACCCCAGTTGTACGGGATGATGATTCCTCTTCGAGTGATGAAGAAGGGTTACACGATAATGGAGTGACCACTGTGAATAATATTGCTCGACCGTAAGTTAAATAAGTTATACAAATTTTGTTATAGTTTTGGTTATCATTGAAAATTAATTCTTCTTTGTAATTGGCGGGACCACTTTCATACCCGCTAGTCCCGTGCGGGATGTCAGTGCTCTCGTTCTTTCCCACTTGCCGGAAGGGGTAGGATTCTGAAAAGATGTCTCAATTCAAGTGGAGGATGACATCTTTCGAGCCTTTACGGTACGATCTTCTATTTGGATTACATAATTTGATTTATATTTATTTTAAAATTACTAAGTAGTTTTAACGTTCTATTTGTAGGAGGCAAATCAGTTTCATCCGAATCTTAGTTTAGGGACGATCCGGAGAGTTTTTTATGAGGTTGCTGCGAAACCCTCCGAAATTGATTATATAAGTTTCGCAAGGTTGTCACGTCCGCCGGCCTCACTTTGGAGCAGGGCATACAAAGATGCCCAAGGCATATTAGGCGCTCGATTTGAGAGTTCTTATGTAGGAAGCGATAAGTATGTTTACTTTTAAATTTTTTTTATTAAAATTATAGTTTTTGAAAGTGTAAGTATTTGATGTTCACAAAGGACGGATGAACGATGACAAAGGAAGTTGGAAAAGGCAAGAGTTAACCGTCTTTCGAAGCCCGAGGACAACATTCACACAGGGGGTCAATGCGATTTGACGAGCATCGATGACGCATGATAATTTGCATATAAATTCAATTTATCAAACTTTTGACTTATACTTATGTTATCAAATTTGAAACTTTATTGTAGGAGGAGAAAGAAGGTAGTCCCGAAGACTTTCGTGTGGTCTATGAGGCCACGCATAAGAGTCGGAAGACAAACAACCTAGTCACGCCCACTACTCTCTGGTAAGTCTCATGACATGGTCATTTGGTTGTTGACATTAGTGCACTATTTTTTAAATACACAATGTTTAAATTTTTTAGGATGATTATAATGCGAAAATGGCTGAAAAGTATGGAGACGATTCGAGTACTCAACCACCAGGTAATGTTTCTTTGTTGATTTTATCATATTTTTAATTTATGTGTTTCTTTATATATAATTTATATATTATATGATTGTATAATTTTTTTATTTTGTAGAGTACCCTACTCTTTGGGAGGAGGTGGCCGGCATGACACGAGGGGATACTTGCGTGGCTTCGGCACAGCCACTCAGATACCTAAGAGGATCGGAGGATATGTAGGCAGTCCATCTGCTCCGAGCTCATCCGCTGCACCTGATGTGATGCAACTGTCGCAGCAATTATCGGATCAGATATCACATCAGTTGTCACAGCAGTTGGCTTCGCTATTGCAGGTGATTCAGTGATTGATCCTGATGCAAAATCCATCCCCGCGAGGTCATGGACCGAGCACGTCTGGATCGAACGTTCGGAATGATAACAATAACTCTCGGACCTAGGATAGAAACAAACCATGGATACAAATTATGTTTTGTTACTTATAGATTTAGATATATATATAGTTTGTTAGTTCGGTTTATTATTTTTCGTATTCTTATGTTAAATATTATGTCTGTGATGTTTTTATATTGTCTGTGATGAATATCAATATATTTTTATATGCATTATATAATTGTATGGTGTGGGAAGGGGAAAAATTAGGATGGTATGGGTAAAAAAATCTGCAAGTAGCACCTCCATCGCGTCACATTCGCATCGCAAAAGCTTTCGACGCTGAGTTAAATATATCATCCTTAGCGCCATATTCGCATCTCATTGACGACGTGGATGCCATCATATTTGCGACTCGTGGGCACCAGCATAGCGCCTCAGACTAGCGCCACCTGCGCGTCGACGTAGTGACGCATTTGTTCTGCGCCCAGCTGGAAACCACATGTCTTAATAACGTCGAGATAGCGCGTGGCGCTAGTAGCGTCTCATTTCCGTTGACTCTAATGCGACTCCAGTAGCCACCAATTTCCAGCCTCCCATAAATGCGGCACTAGTTGGATGCAAATGAGACGCTCTTCATCACAGAGACGTAATAGCGCCTCCTAGCGTCACTAGTCTTGGGTCGCTAATCATCAGTTTTCTTGTAGTGAGATATTAAAAGAGGTCACACCATCCAGGACTCGAATACCTGTGAGGTTATTATAGGACCAAAAGATTAGTTTCAAAACTTGGTCTTCACTCCACCAAAATAACTTATTATCGAAATGGTTGTATGATATTTTATAGTGGTGACATAAATTTGAGGGAGTGCAAATTTTGTGATGCTGAGCGATATAAATCAAACACAAAGAGCGAAGTTCCGGTAAAGACAATGCACTACTTGCCTCTTATTCAAGACTTAAAAGATTATATTCATCCGTAGGATCCGCGTCACAAATGAAATGGCATTCATGACATAAAACAACTGAAAGTGTCATGCTCCACCTATCTGATGGTGAAGCATGGAAACATTTTGATCGTTTACATCCAAAATTTACAAATGATGAAAGAAATATAAGACTAGGGTTATGCGCAAATGGGTTGACACCGTATGGTCCGTCGGCAGTTCCTTATTCTTGTTGGCCAATCATAGTTACACTATACAACTTGCTTGCTAGAGTATGTATGTCAGCTTCGTATATGTTTTTTACATGCATTATCCTGGTCCACAAAATCCAAAGCAAAAGATAGATGTGTACTTATAGCCTCTGATCAACGAACTGAAAGAGTTATTAAATGGTATCATAGCTTATGATGTCTCGACCAAACAGAACTTCACCCTAAAAGTTGTCCTACTATGGACAATCAATTATTTTTCGACATATGAAATGTAAGTGGTTGGATGACTGCAGGTAAGTTAGGATGTCCGTATTGCATGGATAATTCAAATGCTTTCTCTTTAAGAAATGGAGGTAAAAATTGTTGGATTGATTGTCATAGAAAATTTTTGCTTTTCACTTTAAAAAATAGAGGTAAAAAATATTGATTTGATTGTACAATTTCTGCCTGAAAATTATCCATTTCAAAGTAATAAAAATGTCTTTCCGAGGGGAAAAATAGTACATGAAATGTTATCGAGAGATGAATTATGTGACATGATTGGTTGTCTAAGTAGGATTACTAATAATCCGAATGTCAAATATAGTGGTTATGGTATTTTGCACAATTGAACAAAATGTAGTATCTTTTGGGATCTACCGTATTGAAAATATCATTTAATTCGTCATAATTTGAATGTCATGCACATTGAGAAAAATATATTTGATAATGTCTTTATGGACATGAAGGACGAGACAAAAGACAATATTAAGGCAAGATTGGATTTGAAGGAATATTGTTGACGTCTCGAGTTACACTTTGTAACCTCGGCCAATGGTAGATTATCCAAATCCAAAAATTGCCACACACTTGCGAAAGGTGAAAAGATGCAGGTGCTTCGATGGGTTCGTGAGCTAAGACTATATATGCTTCAAATCTGACGTGATGTGTAAATATGAACAATTTGCATTTGCTCAACATAAAGAGTCATGACTGTGATGTCTTTATGCAGTCATTGCTTCTCATTGCATTTTCACAGCTGTCGAAAAAGATATGGAAGCTGTTTACTAAGTTGAGTAAATTTTTTAGAGATCTATGTTCGACAACACTCACCGTGGAAAATATGGTGCAATTGGAACTTAATATTTCAATCATATTATGCAAGCTAAAAAGGATATTTTCTCCTACTTTTTTTATTCCATGGAACATCTGTCGATCCATCTGGCATATGAAGCAAAAGTCGATGGACAAATTCAGCACAGGTGGATGTACCCGTTTGAGAGGTATCTTAATAGAATTAAAAGAACTGTAAACAATAAAGCTCGTGTAGAATGTTCCATTTGTGAGGCATACATGATTCAGATTTCTTATTTTTGTTCATATTACTTCGAATCTCATGTCAAGTGCGCCAGAATTGGAGTTCGTCGAAATGATGAAATTCTTGAAGGAACGTGATGTGATGAATTTGTAACAAATAAATTTGCTAGCAAGTGCACTAGTCGTATCAAGTAATAAAATAGAAAGTAGAGTGTTGAACCCATGAGAAACTAGTTAATTTTAATCTATCTCAATAATCTACTAGGCGAACAAAAGGGTTTTGTGGTGAGAAAATAGAAAATTAAAGGTGCGGAAAATAAATGATAAATAAATAAAATAAATCGGTGTTGAGTCTTGAGAATTATGGATGATTAATGTAAAGACAAACGTGTATGATCCTTTGTAATAGTTGAGTTATAACATAAAATAATAGTCGATTCTTAAGACGGATTAGGAGTACCTAAAGTGTTGACCTCTCAAGATGAGTAATCAAACTACCTTAACTTCTAATAAAACTAATAATCACAATCGACGAGACAATTATTAATCATACAGAGAGTTAAGATGTATTAATATATATGTCCTATACTATTATTCGCACACAAATCTAGACAGAATAATAGACCGCATAAAATTTGACACAAACATTGAGTTACCAAACACGTGTTATGTATGCTTCAACTTAAAAGTAAAAGATCAATTATCAAAGTAATAATGATTCCTGAAACTAAGCATTCCTCCTACAAGTTTGTAATCTAATCTTCGAAATCAAATTACTCATCAAAAGGCAATGAACTCAGCATACATAATCAAAAGAAACTAAAAAGATAAATTAACTCAACTAATAACAAGGTTCAAACAATTTTTCTTTTTGAAAAGAATATAAAATCTCTATTACAAAAATAATAAACTATAAGAACTAGGTAAAAGAGTATCCAAATAAAATATAGAAGAAGAATTCTTAGCCTTACTCTGGACCGTTGCACAACACAAACGACGAGTTGCTCCGCAATCTTCTCCTTTGGTTGATCTTCAAACCTTGAAATTTGTCCTCTGCAATATGGCACGGCTCCCAGGTCTCAAACATACCCAAGCACCACCGAGCACACTTTTTTCTATCTCCTAGGGTTTCTATTTATAGCCTCCAATGGTCTCCAAGATTTTGGTAGAGTTTCGATTTGATTCAAAGTCTTTTCATGTTAAAACAAGTAAATTTGGAAGACTTTGATATGTCTTTAAAATCATCCAAAAGTCTTTCAAATCTGAGTAAATATGTTTCTTAATCATCCCCGAGACTTAGGATAAAGTTTGGATTCGATTTGGACTTTAAATTCTCAAGAAAAGTCAATGAAATCTCAAAAATAGCCTTCGTAATGGCCCATAATAGCCCTGTAACGTCCTGTAATATGAATTTAATGGCCCGTAACACTAATTTCACGGCTCTTATAGTGTCCAAGTCGGAATAAAAGTATTATTTTCATGGTCCGTAATATATTTTTCACGACCCGTAACTCAAGCAAATTTCTAGCGTGAAAAACGTCTTTTAACGGGTAATCAAGAGGTTTCACGGCTCGATTTCACGGCCCGTTACAATCCCATCACGGCCCGTTATATTCCATTAAGCCTTGACAGTCTCAACTAATTTTCACTTTCTGACTTCATTTTAATTCCGATTCGAGTGTCATTTATTTTTGTGGATTCCTGACTCAATTCTCTTGCTTTTTCTGCATTAAAACATATAATTTGGGTAGATTTCTATTTTATAAAATTAAAGCAAGTAAGGTCATAAATTGATGCATGCTATATGAAAAGGAATCGAAATGTGATTAAATGCATGGCTAATTATATGTTGTATTTTACATGCATTAAAATATTAAGGACACGCAATTGCTTGAGCTTTAATCAACTTGGTAGATAGTATGATAAGTAAAAAAGTAGGTGGTTTAATGACGCAGAATTCAAGTCGGCAATGAATCATGTCCTCTTAAATACACAAGAGGTGCAATGCTATGTCACGTAAGTTAAATATTTCAAGTGTTCGATGTTTTAGTGTACTCAAATTACCCAATTATTTTAATTCATCATGCTTACTTTTGTAGTGCTTTCTTGCAATACTACTAACATCCCAGATGAGGAAGTACTATTAAGAATCGAGAACGACTTCGCACAATGGTTCAAAGATCACGTAAGTCTCACACAAATTTCTTAGTGCAATATCACCAAAAGAAGTGTGTTGATGGCTTGAATTAAATTTCTTCTAATAGCTATAAAGGTTCTTAGCAGTCAAAGTTCTAGTACGTCGAACCTTATTGATTTAACATGGGGGCCTAGTCGACAAGTGGCAAGTTGGCATGTGTATTTCTTGAATGGTTACAAATTTCATGTGGAGAGTTGGTCGCAAGGTAAAAAAATAGCTAATAGTGATCTATGTGTCAAAGGATCCACGGATGGAAAAAATGAACATGAGTACTATGGTATCCTTAGAGATCTTATCGAGTTAGAATATACCAACGGTAATAAGGCCATCTTATTTGAGTGTATGTGGTTTGATCCAACGGAAAAAAGAGGGACGAGTTCACAAAGACATCAAAATCGTTGAAGTACGACATAGTAGACAGTATGAACGATTTGATCATTTCATCATTCCGTCTTCTACAAGACAAGTCTACTATGTGAATTATTAAAAAGGGACAAGAGATAAAGTTTAATGGTGGGTCGTAATTAGAACGAAAGCAAGAAGTATGATTGAGGTTGAAAGTGTGTTACAAGTTGCATACCAAGATGATACATTGGCACATGTTGGACCAATTATAGACACACAAATGGTTGAAGATCTTCAGGATGAAGAACACTTGTTCGAAAAAGTCGACAATGATGAATGCATCAATGAAGCAAGTAGTGATAATGAATTTGAAGAGGAGG
The DNA here is from genome assembly GCA_030549335.1 of Pontederia crassipes. NCBI lineage: Eukaryota > Viridiplantae > Streptophyta > Magnoliopsida > Commelinales > Pontederiaceae > Pontederia > Pontederia crassipes. The sequence continues at coordinate 16,245,444 of CM060188.1, read as the reverse complement.
ATTATCAAAGTGTGTCATCTTCACAAGATGAAGATAAATTGGAATCATGTGATTTTCTGATAATGATGTGTAGATTATTAATTTTCCATAAAGTCTATTTAATTGATAATATTTATGTATGGTGGGCTTTTATTAAGTGCTTGACTCTCTTTGTAGGTCGATGTATGGTGGAATCCCGATCACACGAGATGTAAGGCATTGAATTCTAGGTGCTCGAGGGAGGCGTTTGTCATCGATGTTGTTGAACACACGGACTGCAAGAGAGCGGCCCAATTGGAATGTCGAGTCAGTTTGGACCGAGCTATTAGCCAAGTGGTCGACTGCATCTAAGTGCCAAAAAGCGAAGACGAATTGCGATTCCTCGTAGGGAGCATGCCTGCACGTGGGTGGTTGTGTTTCGACATCGACTATTGCCATGCGACTAGTAACTGGTACTTTTTTATGCCTTAGTTGAAATTCTGAATGTTCATTTAATTGAATCAAGTGCTAACCTTCATTACAATTGTAAGAAAAGGAGATAGGTAAAATGTCCAGCGAAGATGAGATTTGTTAAGAACTCGGAATGTGTTTCATCGCATGCTCGGGACACACGTAAGTTAGTCACTTTCGTAATGTAATTTTCTTTATGCATGAGTCTCATAATGTCACTTTGTCAATTTACAAGAGACCTTCAAAGCAAAAGAAGTCGATCATTGTGTCACGCAGGGGACGACAACACCATTGATGACTCAACAATTATCGATGGACCATGTTGGAGTGAATAGGAGCTGCATATATGCTCTCAGGTCATCCGTTGGTCGTACGGATATTGGTTATGGGCCAAAATTAATTATCCAGGTGAAGACACTCGATGACTATTTGAAGACATGTGGGAACAACGACTAAGGAAAGTCCAACAAAAGGCCCGAGAAGAGGTCCGACAAGAGGTTCGCCAATAATTTTAAGCGCAACAACAAGCTTTCGAAGCGCGACAACGAAGAGAGATGAGGAAAATGATTCGTGAGGCGATGCATTACCAACAGCAAGACGATGATGATGAAGATGAAGACGAAACTTAGTTGTTGCGATTAATTTTATTTGTATGACAATTATCGTATTTGGATTAATGGATTTTCCTTTTTCGGATTGAAAATGGATGCACTAAAATAAATTTATTTTAATTTCTTTTTAATTTCCAATTGTTGGATTTTATTCTTTATTTTTATTTTTGGATTCTTTTTTTGATAAAAATAGAATTTTTCATGGCTCGAACCGTAGGAAACTTTTTCGTGGCTCCAGCCGTGGGAAATTTTATTTTCATTCCCGCGTCCATCTCTCGCCCAGCAACGCTATATATCAGTCTCCGTCCCTCGTGGCGCTCTCTCCCTCGTGTGGCTCTCCTCTCTCTCCTGACACTCTCTCCCTCGTGGCACTCTCTCCGGCGATGGTCTCTCTCTCCGGCGGTGCACAGATCCTCCGACGGCAGTCTCTCCTGACAACGCCGGCTCCCTCTCCCATTACCTCACGCCATCCCCCATTCCCTCGGCGGCCGACCTCACTGATGTCGGCCAGATCTTGAGGCTCAACGATCGGATCTGACCTCCCGCAATCGAAATTGACTGTCCGATAGCCGATCTAACTGTGAGTGGTCAGATCTGGCTACGGGCGGCCAGACTATGGGCATGCGGATCGACCGCGATCAGTCGCTGGGTGACCGAATCTGGTCGCTCGGTTGCCGATCCGTCTACGCGCGGCCGGATCTGGCCTCCCGCAATTAAAGTGGCCGCCCGACGGTTGATCTAGCTGCGGAAGCCCTATGTGGCTGCAGGAGGCCAGATCTGACCTCCGGACGGTTGATCTGGCTGCAGGAGGCTAGATCTGGCCTCCCACAGGTAGAACTAGCCGTTGGGCGACCGATTTGGCTGCGGGCGGCCGAAACTGGCCGTCCGATGATCGATCTAGCTACGGTATCTAAAGTTCAACTATATATAATGTTTTGGACTTTTACAAACAAGTATACTCAAAATTAAATATATGTGATAAAAGAGTTTGAGTTGAATCGAAAATTTTTCACTCTACTAGATTCATGTAGACGCAAGGCTGCAAAGCTCAGGAACTGATGAATTCTCTAATTTAGTTTTTTAGACTAATATATATATATATATATATATATATATATATATGAAAAAATAAAGATGTCCGTTATTTAAATGAGGAACATCGTGTCTCTCATGTTTCTATTCATTGGATTAAAAATTTATGGATCTTATTTTATTTATTTTCATTTAAAAACTTTAAATCTGATTCATATATTCTTAATCTGATGAATAAAAAGAAAGGAGACACTGTCCTTGCTTTAAATAGGGGCACACCCATTAAGTCTATATATATGTATATATTAATTCAAACTCATTGGATAGTAGTTTTTTTATACTCCTGTGGAGCCTTCGATATTTAGAACTACAAAATAAGAAAAGAAAAGAACAGAGTAATATTTTTGCCATAAAAGTGTTACATTTCAAAATTATTAATTAATATTCATAGAACAACTTTTTTAAAAAAAAGGAAATGAGCTTCATTATGATAAAATTATAGAGTCATTACACAAAATTTGGACGAGGCCTAGAGGAGGACGATCATATCAAAAATACTCATCCTATTGTCGATCAAAAGCTGCAAGAAAGTCCGTTGTTGAGTTATCGATGCGAGGGCAGAAAATAATGTCCGTAGGGACAAGGCTACACGTGTATTTTTGGATATTCGTAGTGACGCCACGAAGATGCCAATGATAGGGATGTTGCTGGGTAATGATGCAAACAAGGAGTTGTGAATCCGTCTTAATGAAGATACGCATGATCCCATGGGAATGACACTGCCAGAGACCCATAATCAAAGTCCATGCATCAGTATGTAATGTCGATTGAAATTCGCAACGCCCGGCACTTGCAAAACAAAAAGCACCAGTATTAGATCGCAGTATGAATCCATATCCTCCAATTTCGCTAGCTCGAGTAAATGAGTCGTCGGTATTGAATAAAACCCAATTCTGAGAAGAGAGCTCCCACCGGATCCACAAAGGATCTTGGAGGCGAGTTGCCTTAGGGACGTGGGTATGTGATGTATCAAGTTCATGAAAAAAGGCAAGTGCTTTTTCCCAACGATTGCACGCTTGGACCAAAAATTCCAAATCCCTCAAAGACAAAAAGTGAATATGGATTGTAGTTTATCACTAGATTGCTGATTCAAGCAGGCTCCTTCCTCGACTCAGGAGCTGGATAGCCAAGAGGTGAAATACTAAAACCGAAGTGAAGCTTATGCTAAAAAAGGTCCCAAAAGTGAAGCGCCACTGGGCATGAGAAAAACAAGTGATTGATGGTTTCAAGAGCAAAGTCACAGAGGGAGCATGCTGGATCAACAGAGGGATCAAAACTATAAATGAAGTCTAGCGTAGGTAGGTGACCATGGAAAAGTTTTCACAAGAAAAAATGAATTTTGGGGGGAACCTAGATGCGTCAAACCTTGGTCCAAGATGGCTCTCTGCAAGGCCTGCTTGCTCACAAAATTGTACACCTCTTTAACAGATGGGCATCCATTTATATTCATCACCCAAACCCATACATCATCACAGGTTCAAAGAGGAATATAAATGTCACAAATTTCATCACATAGAGCTTGATCAAAAATTGAAGATAGAAGGGGGGTATTCAAGCAGTGGTCAACAGTTAGGTTTGACACCTAAGCGAGTTGATATCAACTTCCATGTTTAGGTATGTTGGGAGGTGAGATAATGAAATAAAAGAAATTCAGGGATCGAAGAGAACAGAAGTGGTGGTACTAGAGCCAATATTTTTCATAAAACCCGTGCGGAGGTCAGCGATAGAATCTAGTACAAGGCGTCATGACCAAGCAACACCAGAGTGAAGTTGTGGGTCCCATAAGTTTAGCGGGGGGTACTTGATAGAGACGAGGTCATCCCATGGTGAATTAACATAGTTTAAGAGACTAAAAATACGTCGAGCAATCAAAGAGCAGCGAAAAAGTTTGAAGTTGTGAATTGCCAAACCACCTTGATCCCTTGGTAGTAGAATGATCGACCACCTAATAAGATGGGATCCACGCTGATTGTCAGAGGGGTCCCAAAGAAATTATCTTTAAAGTTTTTTGAGAGACACAAGGGTACCAGCCGAGAGGTAAGTTGTACCTAGGTAGTAGATAAGAATAGATGCCAAGGTGGATTTTGTAAGGGTAGTGCACCTGGCTTAGTTAAGCAGGAGGCGCCTCCAGCTAGAGAGGCATGGGGAGATACTATTTAGAAGAAACTTCTAATACTTGAAAGTAATGAACTTGTATGAGATTGGAGCTCCAAGATATTGGAAAGGGTAGGTACCTAAGGAGATGTCCAGATAAGAGGAGAGTTGATGTTTGTGACGAGAGGACATACGCTCAGGCAAATAGATAGTAGATTTAAGGGGTTTGATTCTCTGATCAATAAGATACTTGTAGATATAGAGGACCTGATTAAGGTGTCGGTAGGTTGACTTAGTGGCACAGACATAAATCAATAGGTCATCAACATAGAGAAGGTGGCTTATTGAGAAAGAATTTAGTTGGAAAAGAATTATGTTACCCCTGGAGATAGCTTGATTCATTAGGGCTGAGAAGACTTGTGATATAATGATAAAGAGGTACGACGAGAGAGGGTCTCCCTGCCAAATACTTCTATTGGCTTGGAAGTACTGGGAAGGTTGGCCATTGATGACACAAGAGAAAGAGGGAGTGCAGATACAAAGGTCGATCCAACTGATAAAGAACGAAGGATAATTCTTAAGCTCTAGAATGCGGATGATTGTGAGCCAGGAGACACGATCAAAAGTCTTATCCATGTCAGCTTTTATGAGCATGAATTTCCGTCGTCCTGAGTCAAGAGAATGGGTTAGCTCTTGACCAATGAGAATGTTGTCTTGAATGTTTCTCCCAAGAATAAAGGCAAATTGCAATCGATCAATGATCCCCTCGAGTGACGAACAAAAGTGATTAACTAATATTTTAGAGACAATTATGTATAGTGTATTGCAAAGAGAGATGGATCGATAGCTTTACAAAGGAGGGTGACTTTGTTTTAGGGATGAAGATGTGGAAAGTTAGTTTTCAGTCAGAAGGCATGTCGAAATGGTTGAAGAAACTTAAAATAGAGGAGGTGATCTTAAGTCCTACGATATCCCAACACTCCCGACAAAACTCATAAGTGAGGCTATGTGGACCGGGGGCCTTTTCCGGTAGCATATTCCAAACAACCTCTTAGATTTCCTCAGGAGTAATAGGACGGATAAGTGCGACAGCATGCGAGGGGTCAAGGGCTGCAAGAGGAAGCCAGAACTCAACAGGGATGTCTTGATGAGGAGAAGGCTCCCACAATGTTTTATAATGATTGACGAACTTTTGTTGGATTATGGTGGGATTGTCCGTGAAGGTTCCAAGGTCAAGTTGAATACGCTGGATAAGGTTCTGTTTACGGCGAATGGTAGTTTGTAGGTGGAAGAATTTGGTATTTTGATCACTGTGGTGTGGCCAAGAGTGGATTTGCTCCACCACTCAATACTTATTTGACGAAGAAGGGCAGTGTGTATGTGATAGGCAGAACGTAGTTTGGGCGGCAAGGGTTGAGGAGTGTGGAGAAGGAAATGTCCAATGTTTTCTCATGATCACTCGGGCCTCGGGGTACTGAAATAAAAAATGCTCATATTTGAAATTACGAGACCGAGAAGGTTTACTATCAAAGGTGAATATGACGGATGCATGATCAGATGCGCATGGAGGTACATCATAGAACTCGAGAGTGGGAAAAGCATCTAACAAAAAATTATTCACAATCATGTGATCAAGTCAACATAAGACTAGCTAAGCCGGTCCTATTGTTGCACCATGTGTAGGGATTATCGAACAAGCCATGATTGTCAAAGAAATTATGGAGGGTCCTAACCGATTTGTTAACACAGAAAGGCATATCTAATTAAAGTCGCCGATGAGAGGCCAAGAAAAATCAATCAACCTAATGTTATTAAACATGCTCCATAATAAGTTCCTATCGCAGAAAGATGACTAGCATAAACACATGAAATGGAGATCATCAAAAGAAACTACGACATGCAGGATATGATAAGAGGTAAGGATAGGAGTAACCTGAGTATCTACGGCCAATATAATACCTTTTGACGATTTCGATCCCTCGTAAAAGATGTTGTTACAAGAGGGACCAAACAGGCGAATCACTTGTTTAGCTTTTACAGAATCAACATGGCTTTTTAATAAAATTATAAAGTTTGGAGTATGCACTGAAATTAAATTTCTAAGTCTATTCCTAATTTTGAAGCGAAAAGCGTCCCGATTGTTCCATGCAAAGATAAGTTGACCTACCACCGATCATATCTACACAGGCAACACAATCAATGAGTCATCAACAGAGGGGATACTTTCTTCTTACCATTGCCCCGAGTTGTAGCCGCCATGAACAACTCCTACTACATAGTTGCTACATTTTTTTATGATTGGTATGTGTTACCTCCGCACATCCAAGAAGGCCAACGCCTAAACCCCAATCGGGGGTAAATTACATGAATAGTCCACCAACTTTGAGTCGATTTCTAGTTGGTCCCCCAACTTCAATTTATAACCAAAATGTACTCCATCTTTCATTTTCTTGCACGCTTAGTCCTCCTGATCGGTGATCGCAGGTTCCCCGATTGCCTTGCTTACGTGGCCGACTTTCTCTCTCGGTCACGTCAGCTTAAGTCGGCCACGTCAGCTTAAAAATGTTAAAAAATAAAAAAAATATGAAGATGTCCACATCATTAAAAAAATAAAAAAAAAGTGAGTTGGGAAGAGAGAGGGAGCGGGTGACCCCTTCGATCGAGATCGCCGGCTGAGCTCGACCAGCCGGCGGGCTGGATCGGAGGGAGGCGGTCGCCCTCCTTCTCTCTCCATCACGGGGAGAGAGAGGGAGGGTCGCCCCCCTCCAGTCGAGCTCGTCGAGCTCTCACTTTTTTATTTTTTAATGACATGGGCATCTTCATTTTTTTATTATTTTTTAAAATTTTTAAGCTGACGTGGTCGAGAGAGAAAGTCAGCCACGTAAGCAAGACAATCGGAGAACCTGCGCGATCAGAGGATTAAACGTGCATGAAAATGAAAAATGGAGGACGTTTTGATTATAAATTAAAATTGGAGGACCAACTAGAAATCGACTCAAAGTTGGAGGACCTACCTCCCCCAATCGGTGCCTACAATACCCCACCCACCTGCCTACCTACCTACCCCCCCCCCCCCCCAAAAAAAAAAAAAGTTGATTGGACGCTAACGATTGGCACAACTATTTAATAGAATTTGCTTCAGTGAGTGAAATAGTAGTTTTATATTTATTTTTTAGAGTCAGAAAAATATATTGTTCTATTTTCATTTCCACTTTGAATTAATCCTGAATAAAAAATGAATGGTATAAAAAAAATTAACTGGACGCTCGTGAAATAATCGCAGCTGACTAATAATTGATGAGCATCCCCTCCAGTGCATGCCACGATGAGGGAGAAAGAAAGAACATCATGAGTTTGTAACTTATTTTTTTGTCACTTTTCGGTATCTGAAAAGTAATATCGACGATTTAATTTCGTGTGGTGCTAATGATTATGTGCACTGTACACAAGTTGAAGGCTAACCTACTATCAAGTTCAGTTATTTCAATTGTTCATCTCGCACACTGATGAGATTTCCAATAAGAATTTTTTATATTTATCAAAATTTAAACTCATGATCTTACTTAAACGAGAAGAAGTCGCTTACCACTCCAAATTAGTTTGCAACTATACAATTTGGCATATTTTTTCTTAATAGGGATGAAAGAATGAAATAATATGGAACTTCTTTTAGGAAGATAAAAGGTTTGAGTTTATGTTGGATGTTCCCTATCAAAAAGGAAAAAGAAAAAGAATTTTATGATGGATGGCAGTCTCAATCTGATTTGCGCATATATAATTTAATGTGTTATAAAATTTAATCTCATTTCAAAACAAGTCCATGCATTTTAAATTGATTAATTAATAGATTAAACGATAACAAAATATGTTTATAGCATTGTTGTACGCATTCCAATATAAATATTAAGAACCAACAAATGACATGTTAGATAACAATAAAAAGTATAGTTTAAGTTTTCTTTAGCAACATTTTTGTTGCAACAAGGAAATTTTAGTCATCAAAACATCCCTTGGATGATATCCGAAAAAATAATCCAGAGTATTTGATTATGATCAGCCACTAACAATTCCTTTTTGCAACATATATAATCTAAAGGTCTCGGAGGTAATTGGCATATAACTTAAAAAATCAACTTAATTATTTCAACTCCAAGATTCTAATAATTGATTTGTATAACATAATTTCTCAACAAATTCACTTACGAATTAAAAAGTCGGACACTGGTCAAAAAGGTTTTTTTATATATAAGATGGGGGATCAAATAAATGAGACAATATACTTTCTTTTATCTTTTGAGTTATTTTCTTAAATCTTCTTTCGAGTATAGCGATTTTCCGCCTAATTATGAATTTGACGGATGATATTCTTAAATTTTATCACAATTTCTACTTAAGTTTTTATGTATTATCATAACTTTTTATTATTTTTAATTATGAAAAATTAAAATGGCATTCCATAAATTGTCCTTTTTAAAATATTTTTTCACAAAAATATAAAGTAAATAAAATATTTTGACAATTTGATAATATCAAATACTTTCTTTTTTAAATATTTTTTGTTTTGATATTATTTATTATTATATTGTTTTATTTTGTAAACATTAAAATAGAGGACAATTCACGGAATGATATTTTAATTTTTTTTCCATAAATAAATAAATAAAAATAATAGAAAAATTAATACATTAAAATGAAAGGATTTAAATATAAATCACGATAAAATTTAAGAACATCTTAAAATTAGGCATTGAAATCATTATAATTCTTATCTTTTTAATACATCGGCCTAACTCGACATTCGTGCACAAGGTGATACAATATTTCACTGTACCGACGTAGCTTGTCCGACTGGGTTCCCGTTTCCATTTTGCAACTGTGTGGAATGCGTGTTTCATCTGGCAAGTGGCAACATCGTCCGATTATGATATTTTTATTTTCTTGGACATCATCTAAACTATCGTAATTTTTCTCATTACCATAACGTCTCTCTAAATTATTAATTTTTTCTATCATTTTTTATTTTTTTTAATTTATTAAATGACTAAATTACTATTATCTTTTTTACGTTTGAAAAGATATATAATAATAAATAATTATATAAAATAAAAAATAATGTAAAAAGGGTTTTTCTCCACTCCCCGACTTTGGCTCTCATGTTGCCTTCCCAAGATCACTATGGTCACCCCCACCCACCCACTCCACCTCGTGACGATGGCTCTCCTCATGCCTCCTCAGGATCGCCATTGCCACCCTCGTCGCCGATGGCTCCCCTGCTGCCCCCCGGTCATCGCTCGTGCCAAAGCCCTCCCCCCCATCTCACCGCCGATGGCTCCCCTGCCCCGGCCATCACCTGCACGAGAGTTCCTGCTCCCCTCCATGCCCGTCACAAGCCGATCCCCTCCGATACCGAGTCCCTCCCCTTGGCCATCGCCCACGCTAAAGACCCCCCCCCCCCCCCCCCCATAGTCGATGTGGTGCAAAAAAGGGGAGGGGTCGTGCTCGTCGACAATGACACTTTTTTTTTCTTTTTTATATTTATTATGTTATATTATTTTATATTTTAAAAGAGATGAGAAGGGTAGTTTAGTCTTTTAATAATCGAAAAAAATAAAGAATGACGAAAAAGTTACAAGAACTAGATGAATGGACTAAAGTAAAGGTCGTATAATAATTTAGGAAGACACTACGGTGAGATTATATATTATGATTAGATGAGAAAAATCACTATAGTCTATGAATGTTTAAGAAAATAACCCATTTTTTTCAAATCCATTAGTTTTCATTTTTGTTGACCAAACTAATCTAACTTTTAGTGATAACCGTGTGGACTTAAGGTTGATGTAAACAAGTACACTTTATAAAATCTACAATAATTTTTTTTTCTTAGTACAAAAATAAATAAATAAATAAGGAGATTCTGTGTAATAAGGAGAAGAAAACACAGAAAAAAGGTAAAATATAAGAATAAAAAGACAACAGTAAAAAAAGGCAAAATGAAACGAAAATTTTGAGGCATCTTAGTGCAAAAAGAATGAGGAGATTCTTGGCAAAATTATTCTCCCTACACCAAAGAAAAAAATACAACATACGCTGTATATGATGTTTTTTTTCTCTTTTTTTTTCTTTTGCATTGATTCAATGTCATCTACCCTCTGGCGTTGTGGTTGGGGTCTTCAATTAGCACCCATGCGATATGAATGAACAATAATACCGATCTGGGACATAAAATTTTGTAAACATATAAGAAAACAAAAATAGATCTTATAGCAAAATTCTCATTGTTCAACATTTTGACAACACAAATCTCTAGTGCCTATTATTAATCATTATTTTCTCCGGTACACACTTGGTCATGCAAACACAAGTAGTGAAGTATGACATTGTCATTTGATGACGCAATTAGACCTCAGCGTTTGGTAATTGCTTGAGATATCTTTGGCAATGCTCTCACCATCCGTCCCTGATCCGGGAATCCCTCTTCTTGCAAGCCCTGCACAATACAGTCCATCTCTTCCTTTCCAATGGTTGGGGAACTCTTGCTTGGCCATCCCATCTTCACCAATAAGATATTCATCACCCTACAAGTTATACCATAAAAAGAATGACATATGAGTTTAATTAAGTAGCATGTGATAAAAAAAACTTTGGTTGCGCCATACAATTATACTTATCTTATGATTCATTTCTTAAAAAAAACATGAGTTTAATATTTGCTAGGAATGGATCACACTTGTGCAATTATAGTGTGCAGCCAAGACAGTTTTTTTTATTGTAGTGGTATCCAGGAATTAAATAGGCCCCTAAGCAAATTGATCAATTAAGGTTACATATTATATTATTCGTATTACTTGCTCACCTTGAGCCATTTCTTCACTACACTTCTATAACCTGTGGCCAGAATTATGGCATCAAAGTGCTGAAACCTTCCGTCAGAGAAGGTCACATAATTGCCCTTTATGCTCTTCACAGAAGGCAAAACCTGCACACATCCATGTGAGCCGTAGATTATTTTTCACTTGGTGAAGTCATAATGATTGCCCAGTGACATGTACAAGGCCAATAATGCAACCCATCAAAGCCCTTCATGCAAACTAAGAACACCAAAATCAAATTACAGTGGCATATTTTTGAATTTGCAGTGGCAGCACCTACCACATACCTGAATGTCTCCGGACTTCACCAACTTCACTGTACCAATATCAACAATCGGATACGTCGGTGGGTCTCGCTTCTTCATTCGTATTGGTCCTTCACTGGGCCTGTGGAATCCGTACCTCGACGTGTCCCCAAATTTCATGTAGCACAGCAGGAGAACAAGTGCATCCACAGCACTCGATGGCAAATATTTCAAAAGCACTGTTGCCACAAGCCATATGTCTCTTGACACGATGTGCAGCTGCGTGCAATGCATCCGGTGAACAAAAGTTACAAATCATCTTGTTGGGGTAAACGGTTAAAAACATGCAAATGTACGTTCGAGGGTAAATTACACCAAATGTCCTCCAATTTTCACTTTTGCTCAGTCTTGTCCTCCAACTTCACTTTGTAACAGAGATGCTCTCCATCTTTTAATTCATTTCACCTGATGCCCTCTTTACCTGAGATAGACGATTTCTCGGTCGTCGAGCTGACGTGGCACACACGTGACGCTGACAAGACATTTTTTCTTCTCTAACGTGATAATATTAAAAAATAAAAATATTAATTAAAAAATAAAAAAAATTGCCACGCGGGAGGTGGGGGTTCCCACCCCTCCAACCTACGCCGACGAAGAGGCAGCGGCGGGAGAAGGGGGGCCTCGACCCCCCTTCGCGACCTCGCCGGTCGCCGGCGAGGTCGCAGAGGGGGCCGAGGACCCCCTTCGTCTCGCGCGTCTCGGTCGTCGACGAGGTCGTAGAGGGGGGTCGAGGCCCCCCTTCTTCTCACGCGCCGACGAGCAAGAGGGGGGGCCTCGCCCCCCTTCTCGTGCGCCGACGGACGAGAGGTGGGGGGGCCTCGCCCCCCTCTGTTGGCGGCGGGAGAAGGGGGGGTCGAGGCCCCCTTCTTCTTGCGCGTCGGCGGGTGAGAGAAGGGGGGCCTTGACCCTCCTCTGTGACCTCGCCGGCGAGGTCGCAGGCCCCCCTTCTCTCGCCCGCCGACACGCGAGAAGAAGGGGGCCTCGACCCCCCTCCGCGACCTCATCGGCGAGGTCGTAGAGGGGGGTCGAGGCCCCCCTTCTCCCGCCGTTGCCTTTTCGCCGGCGTCTTGCGCGAGATGTCGGCGAGGTTGGAGGGGTGGGAACCCCACCTCACGCGTGGTAATTTTTTTATTTTTTAATTAATATTTTTATTTTTTTAAATATTGTCACGTCAGCGCGTAGAGAAGCGGGAAACCATCTATATTAGGTAAAGAGGGCATCGGGTGAAATAAATTAAAAGATGGAGAGCATGTCTGTTACAAAGTGAAGTTGAAGGACAAGACTGACCAAAAGTGAAAGTTGAAGGACATTTGGTGTAATTTATCCATACATATGACAAATAAAAGTTTGGACCAAATTATTGCAAGATATATATGAATATAAAAGTACCAAGGTGCATGCATGTCTGCAGTAAGTTTTACTTCGAGTCTGGCAATTTGTGGCGTGCAAGCAAAGGGATCAATTATTTTTGAAGGGCTGTAAAAAGTAAAAACATTGAAGGGTCGACGCTGACAACATTCACAAGGGACAAAATGGATATTAATTCAGCACCTACATCATCTAACTTGTTACATCATTTATACCTTTTGTTTATGCATTTAAAGTGAGATACGTACCTTTCTCCGGACGACAATGGAGGGTCGAGCGCCACACTCGGCCAGATCGTACGCAATCTCCATGCCCGAGTTGCCCGAACCCACAACCAGGACGTCCGAGCCTTTGTAGGCCGAACCAGACCGGTACTGGCTCGCATGGACCACCGGTCCAACGAACCCTTCCATTCCAGGTATCTCCGGCACGAACACCTCGTCGTTCTCCCCGCTCGCCACCACCAAATAAATCGCCGTGTACTCCTCCACTGCCTCCTCCTCCTCCTTGTCGAGATTCCTCGCCGTGACGCGCCACCGGGACGAGGCCTCGTCGTACTCCGCCGCCACGACCTCTCGCCGGAAGCTGATGCGGAGGCGGAACCGCGCCGCGTAGTCCTCGAGGTAGCGGATGTAATCCGCCTTGGGCAGGTACGTGGGCGCGGCCGGCGGGTGGGGCGCCATGGGCAGCTCGCTGTACTGCTTGGCGAGGTGGAGGTGGACGCGGTCGTAGCAGCGCTTGCGCCACAGCGAGCCGACGCAGTCGTCGCGCTCCAGGATGAGGCTCGGGACGTTGCGCGCCGCGAGGCAGGCGGCCGCCGCCAGGCCCGACTGACCCGCGCCCACTATGACCACCACCACCTCCACTTTCTTCAACCCCATTTGGCAAATCCTCTCTCTCTCTCTCTCTCACACACACACACTCCCTCGTTCGCACCGTCCGTGATTTAAATTTGCGATATTTGATATTTTGCAATGTTTGGTAAAAAAACAAAAAAAATTGAACTAGAGAGCAACTCAACGGACTCAAAATGTTGTAAAATAATCTTTTGATAATATTCAAGTATACTAATGTGTTTCGTCTCAAAGCGACGTATTTAAGTGTATATTCAAATATTATTTCATAATCTTTTTTTTTATTTAGTGCACGTTGGAATCCATATTTAAAATATGGCATACGTTACTTAATTTAAAATATTTTCTTTTTGTAAAAGATCCAAAAGTTAAGTTTTACATAAAGTTTGAAAATTGTGCTGAGGGATCTTTCATCAAGAAGATGACGATTAATAAAAGCAAAATTATCAAGATTACTTTATGGAAAGTGGAAAGGGTCCGGAGATCAAAGATCTTATTTACGAATGAAAATGTATATTTAAATAATAATAACACCACATTAGAACTTAATTAGATTTTTTTTAATAGGCTGCATAGCCATATAAAAAAATTAGAATAAACAACAATTATGATAATTAACAATGGTGCATTAGCTTTTCTCATCTGGATTATAAAAAATTTAGATACATTTTTTTCTTTTGTAAATATCACTATTTTACAAAAAAAAATTCTTAATTAGCATTAAATAGTACATGAAAAACAAAGAGTAGATTGACATGGATAAAATAGAGGGACATATCTCCTTCTTTGCCAATATTTTTAATAAAAATAAAATCACATGATTGATTGGATCTTGTCATCTCAATGGTCCTTCGTATGGAGGTAGATTCATGTACGATTCTTGGTTCTTGATCTCTCGCTAGCCAATTTTCAGATCTTACATAGATCCTAACAATTGCGACTTGGTTGATCGTGATCGCACTCCTTGACAAAAATCTTGACTTGGGATGGTTCAAATTACAATAAGACATAATTATAGTGGCAATTGGCTAAAACTCAAGTTTTGATCAGAGCCAAATTTTTTTATTGTGATAATTAGAAATGTTTGCGGGTCGAATTCAATCTCGTATGATTCAAAATTCAACTCAACTCGATCAATTTTGATCGAATCAGGTTGAATCAAGTTCACAGGTCTATCAAAAACGATGAACATCCCTAGTGGCAATATTAATTGATCGTTGCGACTTGATTTAAATTTTCGGTTGGTTTAAATTTAAATTTAAATCTTTAATCTCAATATCAATTCAATTAGGACTTATGTTTTTCTTCTTCTTCTATCTCATATCTAATCATATTTTTGTTACCATTCAAACTTTAGTTATTCTTAATATATTCTTATTTTTTTTGTATTTTATTTAATTATATAAAATAATTATTTATTTTATTTTAAAGTGATGAAAGTTTGGGTGTTACAAATTGAAATTAAATTTAATTATCACAACTAACAAATTTACATATCAATATTGACTAGAGCTAATAGTTTGCGAAGTCGCCATTTGACCATAGTAAATTAAATTATACAAAATGATCTCTAACTTTGATATTTGCTTAGCATTACTTTTCAACTTTAATTTGTAACAAGAATGTTCTTCATCTTTTAATTTATTGCATCGAATGCCATTTTCAATCGATCGCTCATTCTCCGATTGCATAACTAAAGTGACGACAATCTATCTTCTCCACACAAACACTCGTACGATGTGGCATCGTAATGCAAACTATCCTTCACTTCAATAAATTATTTAAAAAATACAAAATAAATTAAAATAAAAGAGGAGGGCGTGGTCGCCCTCTCCTCTCTCTTCGATCACCGATCGACCGATGGTCGAAGGGGAAGAGGAGGGCGCAGCCGGCCCCACCTCTCTCTTCCCTCTTTGCTCGCGCCGACGAGGGGGGGAGTCTTCCCCTCCCCCACCTCCTTTGCTCCCATCGGTGAAGGGCAAAGGGGGGCGGGGGGCTCATCCCCCTTTTGTGACCTCATGCGAGGTCGCAAGGCGAGGCCCAAGTTGGACGATCATTTACGTGGGTGAGAGAGAAAATATTCGCGTGGACGCAGCCCCTTAAAAATGTTAAACTTTATTAATATTATATATTAATATATGATTAAAATTAAATTATGGTGTTTGTTAAGTAATTTTAGCATGGAAATTGACATATTGTTTAATTTAGTGTAGTGGTTGCCTCATATTGTATCTCCTCTAGAGATCTTGGGTTCAAGTTTGCCCCCCCCCCCCCCCCCCCCCCCCCCCCCCCAAAAATTTTTGTAACTTTTTCCTCTTTATTTTGGCCCCCCTCATAATCTTAGTGAAAAACATTTGACGTAATTTACATGGTCAATAATGGAGTTTGAAGTTGCCATTTATTTCCTTGGCAAAATTTTGAGGCAGGAAAACATAATGAGCCTATCCAAATATACCATGCGGGGCCGGACTCCCTCAATTTTTTAAAAATTTATTATGTATATATTAATAAATAAATTTTAGGATTAAAAACAATATCAGACCTTTCTTACATAAGTTTGGATGTGATTTGCTAACATAAACTTAGTCTTGGGATGGTGATTGCCTTGTGTTTGTGAGCAATAGGCGCCTTGTTCATCTAATATATTTTAATTTTTAATTAATATATTACTTTCTTTTTAGATCCTTAGAGAATTTATATAGGCACTACTTTTACCGATAATAGAAATTTCATAATGATTGAAACTCTAATTTAATTCTTAAAAAATAGGACATCTAATTATAAGAAAATAAATTAATTTCGAATCATATAAAGAATTTCTCATAAAATTTTCGTCCAAAAGGTTCTGCCCTCCACACACACCCCCCACAAGGAGATCTTCTGCCTCCATAGGCTTGCTAATCGGACAGCAGACCCTCGAAGTGCGAGGGCGCCAATGTAACATTCCAAAATTTTACTGACGATTAATTTGATCAAGTATTTAGGTTAGTTATTTAGTAATTTAACGCTAATATTCAAATTATCTTCAAGTAATTAATGATAATTAGAAAGAGTTAGTGGGCTTAACTAAGGATTTAATAAGTAACTGGTAGATTCAAGTTTCATCTAATTTAGTATATGCGAATTAATTATTATAATTAATTAACTCTCATGAGGAATCTTTGAGACAATTAGTTATTTATTAAATGTTTTTTCTCACTCCATAAATATCCGTAAAATTATAGGTTAAGTAATTAACTTGTACAAGTATTTTGGTACTCACGGCAGCTATTTACTTAATTATTTGCTATAAGTGAATTATTATTCTATGATAAAAGATTTAATATATTGATATGATAATTGCTTTTATTCTCTTCGTATTAAATAAATCATCTCAGCCCATTATGGATTCAACAAATATTAGATAAGCACAACACCTCTAACAACCGACCTACATAATATGCATGCACCACTCGTACATTATATATATATATATATATATATATATATATATATATATATATATATATATATATATATATATATATATATATATATATATGAGTTAGAAAAAAAAAAGGGAGGGGATATATGAGACAATTGCCAGCCGAACCAGAGAAAAGAAAAAGAACAGGAAACAAAAGTGAAAGTGAATAAATGAGAAGAAAGGAAATATATGACGTAAAGAAAAAATATTTTTCTTATTTCCTTTTATGCTAGCCGAATTGAGGGAAAGAAGGGAACATTACAAGTCAGAAAAAAGAAAAGAAAAGTCAGACTTACGTAATTTTATTGTTTTAGATCGTCCAACATCTACTTCTTCTACGACCGAAAATTGCATGATATCAATACCTCAAAACCATATGCATATTGGGAATTGCATGGGAATTCTATCTATTATGCCATAATTTGTACTAATTAGGTAAAACCCTAAGTATTTTAAATAGGTAGTTACTTAGTGTTAATCACACAAAAATTAGTAGCATGTAAAAAAATATAAATGTTACGTACAGTAAGCACATCTTTGTGTCTCGGATTGTTAAACAGAATTCATATGTATGTTTATGAGAATGAACTATAAATTAAAAGCATATAACTAGCGAAATAGTCATATGCTACGTCTCGAAGAGTATAATTTCTAAAGAGTTTGGAATCAGTAAGTTTGAGCATTTATAAAAAAAGATATGCACTAAATTGGGGAAGTTACTCAAATTGCTTTGTGTCACAAGTAGGTTGAAATAATAGTTCTAGGATAATTATAAATATAATAATTAAAATATAAAATAAGATAGTGTGTTATGATTAGTTATGAATTTTCTTAGCTATGTCCGAACGGCAATAAGAGCCTCTGATATTGCTATAGGTTTAGAAGATTAATAAGAAAAGAAAGGAATAAACGATTTTTGTTGTCGTTCGTATAAAGTAAGTTGATTTCTTTTCCTTTATGTATTCATCTCTTTTAAATTCGATATGACATTCGATATGACTTTATGATTAATTAATTGATGGTGCAATTGAAAAATATATGTAATATGTTAAGAATTAATTTTATAAAATGTAATCAGTATTCGACATGATTCATGTTTTAATATTTGATTTACAAAATATGATTCTTCTTTTATATTTGATATGAAATTGTTATGTGATATGGTTGGAGCTAAGTGCTCATCAAGAGCCACCTCTAGAGCATCGTTATATCATTATGTTCCTTAGAAATAAGATGAAATAAAATGAAGTTAAATGTTGTCTAGATCTAAATACGCTTTTTACTTCGGAGTGTCTTGAGGTCTAAACGAATTTTCGGTTGGGTAGAATTCAAAATATTATTAACATACTTGATTAGTTTATATTACTTCTTATATTCAGTCGAACACCATATCATAAGGATTACTAGTAAGCAATTGATATAAAATTGCGCGTTAAAAGAATTTTAAAGTTATTTTCTATGCACAATCGAAACAAATAGTGAAGAACCATTTTTTACAAAATAATTTGTATTGGAAGTAATTTTTTTTCAGGACTAAATTAATTTTCTCAGAACAAAGGCAGATCAACTGTATGTTTACTAGTGGAAAAAGGACCGTGAATCCCATGTATTGCCACGGACTAAATAAGCTAAAAATCCAACAACCAAAATACAATTAACTTGCAATAAGTAAAGTAATGTTCATTTTGTCATTACAAACACTAACACAAAAGTATTTACAATAATAAAAGAGATATGGAAAAAATTAATGCTCTAAAATAATTTAAATATAAAAGTAATTACCCATCTTTTTAGAAAAAAAAAAGCTAATATGTTACCGGTTTGGGCCTAGATTTTGATATATGGTAGAACAACTATTCATTCGGCCTAGTTAAGCTCCATTTCTTTTGTTTGCACTTTGGAAACGTGTAAGGCCTTTATTATAATGGAAGCATTAGTACAAGGTCTACCTCCAATTCACTTTTCTGAATCGGCTCTTGACCCCCAGTGCATGCAAAACAAGAGTTTATCCATGGGATGATCCAGATTAATTAGTCCAAAAACATAAGCTTCCGTTTCGCATTAGCATGTTTTCGGTGGTCTTAACCTTAACCACATATTTTGCCATGATTAACAGCTATTTAAAATAAGATTACCAAAACAAATTAGCATGTTTAGAACAAGAGTTTTCAGTGTGTTGTATTAACATATTTTGCCATGTTAATTCCACTTAATCCATCCCACCAGCGGATACGTACGTAACGCGCTTAATTACTTCATTGAATCATAATTTTTGTGGAATGTAATATACATAGTGATATGAATTCATGTGTAATATGTGATGCATATTTGGCCCCCTATATAGTATTCCTGAGTAACGTCATCATCAAATAGGTCTCCGTGAACTCTTACCTATGCCTGTTTTTTGTTACACTAAACCTCTAGGCACTTGTTATCATAGAAGGAAAAGATGACAGATGTCTATGAGCATCTTTGATACTAATTTAAAAACTGTTACCAAGGAGACCTCTCTCTATGATGTTTGAACTGATCAGGTTGACAAATCTTTCTTGGATCTACTGCAGTGGCATCTACTTTTTACATCGACACATTTCAACCTCAGATTTTGCATACTTTGGTAGAGACACCTATGGGAAACAGTGTCTCCCAAATAATTGCTCATACTTGTACTACAAAACAGTAAAATCATTTTAGGGTCATAAGGGAACCCCGTTGTTCCATATGATCAATCAGTTGAATTTTACAGAGGATAGCATTTGAATAGTACGATGGCTGTATTTGGGGGAGCGGTTTAGAAAAGCATAATAATGCCGTTGAAAGATGGGGTGGGCAACCTTTAGGAAAAAGCAAAAAAAAACGCTGACTGTAGGAATTTTTGAAGAAAAACATATGCAGTATTTTTATCAAACAGAAGCAAAAAAAAAAGTAAGTGATATTTCTTTTTTAGAAAGCACTCTTCCTGCAGCTCTTCCAAACACGCAGCCGATATCTTACATTTTTTGGGGTGTGTGGAACTATAAGTTCGGTGCCACTGATTAACTCCTCCATTTCAAAAGTGAATTCAGACCCTCTTTCATAGGTTCTTGAACTAATTCAGACCAACTGTCCTCAAATTTGCAAAATAGTAAGTGTAAAAGTTTCTTTTGCATCGAACCTGCATGGGTGGTTTTTTGCATGTCTCTCACAGTCACTGTGGTTAATTTAGTAATAAGTCCATTGCACATGTAGTGTTTTCAATTGCATGTGTTGGTCTTCAATGGACCATTTCCTTGCTAACATCTTAAGGTAATTACTAAGACGAAAAGGTTGGAAATTACAGAGGCTATCATTCTCGTTTAATGTCACGTATGTTCCTTCCTTTCTCTCGGTTGTCTCTTGTCATGAGTGTATAGATAAAGTGATGATAAGTCCTTCCAAGTTTCATTCTTCATAGTCAAATGTGCAACTCGGATGAATCGAGTTCGTAAGTATTCCTCATCTGCAAGATGCAAAATCTTGTGTCCAAAACACAAGTACAGTGATGCATCCTTTTGTCTTATCCATACGACGCATGTCTTCTGCTCGAACTTACTGATCAGTCATCTCATTAATGTCATATATGTATAGCTGCCTGCCTGCCTCCTGTCAGTTTATCTCATGTCAATGCCTGGAGGGGTGAAAACATCGCACGTTGCAGTGGAGCCATGGCCACTTTGGAGGTTCAATAATGCAGCTCCAATGGGCATCATCCCTCTCCATCACATGTAGCCATGTCGTGGGGGACCTTGTGGTCAATCTCAATGTCTTCTCTCTTCTACCTCTATTTGTTTACTTGTAGAAATATGTGTTACCGAGCTCACAGTAGCAGACACTTCAGGGCAAGGGGATTCAACAATAACATATATATAATGACGTCGGATTCTGAGTCCTGGGTTCAAAGTTCACATGCTTAGCATCTAAAAAATGTATAAATTGCCAGTGTTGCATGCATGTGATGTGGATGAGTTTTATAGTCTATTATTGGTTTTAGATTTGTCTGCTATTTGGCCCTGCTTAGCTACTTTGCAACTCTGTCGTTTGGCAAGTTGGGAATGTAGATGAGTGCAGAGTTATTTAAAGTTACTTTCTCCATGATAATTTTATACACAGAAGTTTACTAGTGACCAAATCCACTTCGAGAGTGAGAAATCGTATGAGTCAATTTGCTACCGATTCAATTAATCGTTGGGTAGTTAAGGATACGTAATTTTCTTTTTTTATTACAAAAGAAATAAAAGACATAAATATGCTGAGAAGTTTTACTGTGAAAATTGAAATTGAGATAAGATTACTTTTTTATATGATTGTGCACACATTAACTATAATCATATATAGTTATATATGAAAATTCTGTGGTCATGCAAGCTAACTTTTGCTTGAATGATGTTTAGTTTTTTTGCTAAAAGTTTATTGACTCAGAGCCACCTTTTTAATTTCCCTGTTGTAATGTAACCGAACAAGCCTCAGGTTGATTGGCATATCATCATTGTCTGATATATTTCAACCTCTTCCTTGTCAACTTAAGAATGATAACACAATCATTTATTGCAGAAAGGCTTTAAGGAGAAATATCAATCTAATTAATACCCATAACATGCATGCATGAGGATTACAAAATTAAACAAAGAAAAGAGAGCTCAATAATAAATTAAAGCACGTAGAAACACATAACTCCCCCACCACTTTTTATAAGTAAAACTATATATGATGTATTTAACATAAAAGTTACAAAATATTTGAACAAATGTTGTACCATGCACCATACAAAAAAATATGAATAATCACAAAAGAAAAAGAGTACCCCAAATCAATTCCATGCCACTTCCACTTCCACTCAATCAAAACTCTATTGTAGCAAAGTCAAGAGTTGAAACCACCAACAGGTCACAGACAACAAGGCCACGCTCATCCCACCGCCTAAAGCTGCTATTGCGGCGGCTGGGGCGCCGGAGGTCTCCGAGGCCGAACTGGATGGGGTGGCCGCCGAGTTGGGATCCAAGGCGTCCGGGTTCGGCGGGCTAGGGCTCGAGGGAATGATGGGCAAGGAGTCAGCCGGCGACAAGGCATCGTCGCCGCCTGGGGTCGGGAAGACCGGCATTACGTCGGGAGACGACGTCGGCGGATGGGACGCGAAGTCTGGAGCTCCCGGGAGGAGGGACGGAGCGGCCGAGATGGCCGAGGGCTTGAGCCCGAGGGGGGCGGAGTCGGACGGCGCCGGGAGGAGGAGGAGCACCAGCAGCAACGCCACAGCGGCAATGGGTGTAAACAGCGACTGCCGGGTGGGAGCTGGGACGGCGGCCATTGGAGGATATATGTCTACGTATGTTACGTGGAACAGTGAACAGGGGGCGGCGGAGAGGCCTCTCGATCCGGAGCGAGCAGACGCTGCAATAAATGAGGCGTAGTGGACTGGAAGTGAGAAGTGCGTGTGGTTTGGGAGCAGAGGAGTTTAAAAAAGTGCAGGTCCTGCTCGCGGCTGCCCCCACATGCGACGACGGGGGCGATGGGAGGATCGAAGGCAAGAGAGGCACAGGTTGGCGTTTGGTGAATAAGGGACAAAGGTGATGGATCCCAATAACGTGAGCTTCTGGGGGCCTTGCGCCTCATATTTACCCTCTCTCTCTCTCTCCCTCCCCTCTCTCTCTCTCTCTCTCTCTCTCTCTCTCACACACACGCGCGGAGAAAGAGAGAGAGAGAGAAAGAGATTGGTGTGGTGGTGGAACAGTAGTAGAAGCGACTGTGGGTCACGAGAAGTTGGCGCTTGGAATGATTTCTCAGAGCGTCATATTCCCTACTACCTATGTAGGTTCTGTTATTCTATTTACAGTTTCACGGGTTCTCCAATTATTAGAATGTTACGTCTTTTTTTAAGAATTGTGTGTTTTATATGATTAATTGTTTCCATCATCCAATCGACTTATTAAAATTTGAATGATTTCAAACCTCGCAAAGAGAAAAGTTTTTCAAACACAGAAAATATCACCATGAAAAAAAAACATCCCAATTCTTTTTTACTTACAAAAGGATCGATCGAGCTAGATCCAATAAGTGAACCAAGTTCTCCTATATCAAAGTTTACTGTATAGTGCATATATAAAAAAATGTTACTGTAGTTGGGTTCGAATTAAGGTTACTTGTACATAAACGTGAAACTTTGTCCTATAATTCCTGGATTTATGTAGAAATCTTTGTCTCACGTACTCCTAATTTAATCGGGACGCACGCGAGCATGCATGAATGGTCCTTGTCATGTTCCAATTATTTAGCTTGAGAAAGGTGGCGACAGCTAATAGTTTTTTGGTCGTTCTATGCTCACAATATGGATATATGTGCAGATTAACGCTGGCAAATACCGTAGAGTAAGACCAATCGGATGATGCCCAAAAACTGACATTTAGCAATTAAATACATTCCTAGTTTATTTAAGCTCTAATTAGTTTCGACTAATTATGTTGGTCCATTTATTTTATTTTTTTTTTTTGCTTAAGTAAAGTCTCTAATTAGTTTTTTTGGTGCCTGCAGAGAGATATGAAATGTGGAGTGGAGGGTTTC
The DNA here is from genome assembly GCA_030549335.1 of Pontederia crassipes. NCBI lineage: Eukaryota > Viridiplantae > Streptophyta > Magnoliopsida > Commelinales > Pontederiaceae > Pontederia > Pontederia crassipes. Next base: position 16,221,783 of record CM060188.1, on the reverse strand, counting down.
GTTCATAGTTTTCACGCAGGAGGATGAAATGATGCTGGACCTGATGAGGTCCAATGGAGCAGCAACGGCATGGCGCTTGGTCGGTCACATGAAACGTCCACCGATCATGAAGTATAGTAGGCCCTGATCACAAATTACTCTTTTCTTCCAAATTCGAAGTTTATATCAGTGTCGGCCTAATTAATTAATCTCACTGAGTAAGAAGATTAATTATCAAATTTTCAATTCGGAGCTATGAAAATAATTTTGTCCAACTAAATTCGGATTCAGCGGCACAGAAGTTGGGGTGTAATGAATAGCACATCTCAAATTTGAATATTTATAAATGTAAGATTTAGTTATACTAATTATAATCAGATTGTCCCGAACGATATCAAATTAATTGAATTCTACGATGGATCAAAACTTCGACACGTACTTAGCGGACATAACTCTTAGCTCTGCGTGATCGAATTGGACCATTGACGTCGTTCCTGGATACTGATCTCGCAATGGAAAAAAAATCCGGGTTCAGGGTTGGCTCAATCTGTAACATATTTGGGTTTTATGTCGATCACCTTCTCCGTCATTCAACTCGCGGGTTCGAAGCAATTTCAAATCTCTCTCTCTCTCTCTCTCTCTCTCTCTCTCTCTCTCTCCAGCAAGTAGAGAAGGTACAAAAGTAAACACAATCTGACACTCTTTGGAATTTAACTGATGATAGTGCGTGCAGATTCTGAAGAGTCAAAAGTTTACATTAATGTCGGCTTTGGTGGACTGGACGACAAATTTCCTTGCTAGGGCAAGAAGAAAGTGAGGAGGACGAATTATTCAACCAGGAAGAAAGGTGACAATGAAAAGAAAATAGAGGTTCGGAAGGCTCGTCGCCAAATATAATTCGAAGTGATGGAGGATTGAGTCAGATCGACGTCAACAAGAAAATTGGTCCAGTGAAAAAACTATATATTGAGTTTTTTTTTTCTTTGAAAGTTTTATTATTTTCTTATATACACAAAATAATTTAATAATAATGACTATGAAAATAAGGTAAATGTTATTGGAATAAGTAAAACAATATGCCACTATGTATTTAATAATTTAAGAAGTGTTCCCTTATCTTCTCCAACGGTGTTGCCAGGCCCAAGTGGACTCAATCCTCCTTTTGAACGGGCCAGCTAAATGGACTAACACGGAGGCCCGACCCTACAGTTGAAGCATAATCATCCCCCGCCTCCTTTTTGCAAGATGTATTCAAATAATAATGTCACACGTGTATATAGTTTAACAGTTAAATAATTAAGTAATGAAAGAACGTACATGAAATATATTTAGCTCATCCAATAGTTAATATGGCTGCGATAGGTTTCACGATGGATGCGTTTTTTGTATGCACATAATTTTCCTATTTCACATATAATTTGCAAATAATCCACCATAAATTGCTGAAAATTCTACACTTTCGCATATGTAGTGACGAATATAAAGACCAATTAATGCAAAGCATAAATAAGTTAAGGGCGCTAGTTGGATTCTTGTTCTTCTCTTTTATAGAGAAAAAAATGGGAGAAAGGGGACTCAGATATGAGAACAACTTCAGAGGGATATTTTTCCCTTTTTAATGAATATCTAGTATATCCTATACATACGTGCATATACATATACATTTATATATGGGTTTAAAGGGGTGTAATCCCTTTATGGTGTAACCCTATGTAGTGCTCAAATTTGGGCCATCCATTTTAGATCAATGGTCTAGATCATTTTCCCTTTCTCTCTACTCTCTACTCTCACTCGCGCTCTTTACGATCTCACACTCTCCCCGTGCTTGCAGCTGACAGTGGCAGTCGGCGGCGCTTGCGTATGGAGGGTCAGCGGCGGTCGGGGTAGGGAGGGTTGGTGGCAGTCGACGTCGCTTGCAGCCAGCAACGATCGAGCGGGGTAGAGAGGGTCGGCGGTCGATGACGATCGAGCGAGGTAGAGAGGGTCGGTGGCAGTCGGCGCTTGCAGCCGTCGAGGATGTCAATCGACGAATGGAGGGTGTGGGAGAGAGGGGTGGACTCGGGGGCTTAGGTGCTCGCAGGAGGGCTGTATCGGGGGTGCTGACGACAGATGGAAGACGATAGATCGTGGACGGCGGCAGCTCAAATCTGTCGAGGACGACAGATCGGGGATGGCGGATCGAAGACGACAGATCAAGGATGACGATGGCTAGGATCAGGGATGGTGGCAGCTCAAATCTGGAGGGGAAGAGGAGAGGAGGTCGATCGGCACGGCGGTTGCAGGCGAGAGGGGGACGATGAACGTAGTGGCCGGCAGCTCCCGGAGGAGGGCGATTGGTGGCGTCGACCAAAGAGGTGGAGGATGATCAGCGACCGGCGATGTCGATGGGAGAGGAGGAGGGCCATCGGAGGGGAGGATGGCGACATCACATGAATGAAGGAGAGAGCGGGCGTGAGTGAAGAGGGAGAGCGTGAGAATCGTTGGATTACACTCACTGGATTTTATCTAACCGTCAAATTGGGGGCTAACGAGGTTACACCATAAGGGGGTTACACCCCATTAAACCCTATATATATATAGAGAGAGAGAGAGAGTGTGTGTGTGTGTGTGTGTGAGTTTAAGTAGGATGTACCCACAAAGAATGGGTACAACTTGTAACCACATGATCCCAACTGTGCATCATCGATCCAATGGTTGGCATCTGGGTGCCTCTGAACCGTCTCCTTTCTTGGTTTTTTTTCTCTTTCATCCGATTTTTTTCCCTCAGATCCTACATCCCAAAAAAACTTTCTATTCCCATTCCTCAGCCCTCCCCTCCTCCAGTGAAGAAGATTTACTTCTCCTCAGACCTCCCCTCCTCTGCAAAGAAGATCTGCTTCTCCTCAGCCCTCCCTCCTCCGCACTTCGGCTCTTGTTGATCTACTGCTCTTGCGACCTCCCCTTGCAGGATGGCAAAAGAAGAGGGCTGAGAGTTTTAGGGCTGATGTTCTCACAATCTTTGCCGCTGCCCTTGTGACCCCCTACGCAGTACGCCTCCGCACTCTGACTCTTGCACTCAGGCGATCCTCCGACTGAGGGATCCTCTACTTGAGGGATCCTTCGGCTGAGTGACCTCCTACTGGGCGACAATAGCATTATTTCGTCAAATGGGCAATTCCCTGATCTAGCCTTCAATGAATGTCGAATGAGCAGTTTCTGGCTGAGCGACATCTTGTTGGGAGAAAATGTAATAAAAAGTTGTGTTTCTTCTTCTATTTTTATTCAATGCATGTCGAATGAACAATTTCCGACTTAGCGTTCTCCTGGAATGAAAAGGTAACAAAACTTGTGTTTCTTCTTCTACAGTTTTGGGTTGTATCACGTCGTGAAATTTTTGTACTACCATGAATCATTTGGAGCCATACACATAGTGTGATCCTTTGCTTAACAGGAATATGAAATATATAGTATTACGAGGAAGTAATGAAACTTTGAAGCTCGGACACAAGTAAGCTCTAAGGTCCTCTTCTAGATCTTGTTAATTATTTAATTTAAATTGTGTTTACAGAAAGTGATTGGTTTCTATAATCACTATATTGAATTTTTCTTGTAGGTTGAAAAAGATTATGGAGACTAATAATGTCATCCAACACGAACAACAATGTTAATATTGATGAGGCATGTTATGAAGATGAACATGTGAGGAGCTCAGCTAGCATAGAACAAAGGTATGTATATACTCATTTATGTTGCATTTTCTAGTGTCAAATATGGACTTATGATATGTTTATTTCTTCTACGATATTGTGCAATATGTTGACAAAAATGACAACATTAGAATGGAAGTTGTAGGTCAGTCTTCTGAACAATCCATTGGTATAGTCAAACCTTATCTTAGTATGACATTTGATTCAGAAAAGACAAGATATGATTTTTATAACTTTTATGCTCAAGCTATTGGTTTTTCGATACGGAAGTCTATTCTTATAAGGCAGATGAATGCACAAAACATTCAAGTAGAGTGCTTGTTTGTTCAAAACAAGGACATTAAGCAAAATGTTGGAATAGAAGTAAAATGTAGAAGAGAAACACGGAACAAATGTGGTGCGCACTTATTCATTGGAGAAATAGACGATGAAAATTGGATTGTAAAAAGATTTAAGGAAGAGCATAATCATTCCTTAGCAACGCCCTCTAAAGTATTGAAAATGTATTTATATTTTATGTTATATGAAACTTCGAATGTGTCATTAACAAATTACATGATGCTGGCATTGGTCTATCAGGTATTGTTAGAGTTCTTAAGTATTCCGGTGAACCAACAATTACAAGTTAAGAATGTATGAATTATTTGAAAACAATAAGAAAGAATAACGTTGATCATGAATGCATGGGTGTCATTACTTATTTCAAAAAAAAAAGAAGAATGATGATGAATTCTTTTTTAGGTTGCAAAAGGATTAAACTAACAATGTAAAAAATGTGTTTTGGGCTGACAATCGATCACTGGATAGTTACTTGACATTTGGAGATGTTATCATTTTTTATACGACTTACAAAACTAACAAGTTTTGCATGCCATTTGTGCCATTCACAAGGATAAATCATCATCGACAATCTACGTTATTTGCTTGTACTTTGCTTGCAGATGAGACTGAGGAATCATTCACCTGGTTGTTTCAATCTTGGCTGGAGTGCATGAATGACAAGCATTCTATATCTATCATTACTGATAAAGACATTGCAATGGGTAATAATGCAATTCATAAATTTTTTCCAAGCACAACACATCGATTTTGCATCTGGCATATTAAAAAGAATGCAGTAATCCACACAAAAAATTTATGTGGAGGGAACTTTATGAAAGACTTCAAGGATTGGATACACATGTCAAATATCGAGAAATTTGAAAGCAGATGGATGGAATTGAAGCAAGGCTTATAATATACCAGATAGTCATTGGGTTGAAAATATGTACAATAAGCGGCAGTACTGGGTGCTAGTGTACTTAAGTGATGTTTTCTTTACAGGAATGTCTTCCTAACAGAGATCAGAAAGTATGAATGCTTTTTTTTATGGGTATGTCAACTCAAATACTTCATTAACAGATTTTGTATTTCAATATAATCAAGCTCTTCGTTCACGTCGTGAAGCCGAAGAACGTGAAAATTTTAAAAACATGAACACTATGACTTCTTTGATTTCGAGACACCTTTTGAAAATTCATGCGGGCAAGGTATACACCCAAAGTATGTTTGCTCTCTTTCAAAAAGAATGCAAACAAATTAATGATTTTCTTATCGAGAAATTTTCGAAGGATGATCATCATGTAGCATACTCTGTGTATTTGATGGGAAAAGAAAATCAAAGGAAATATCTTGTGGAATATAGCAATCAAGAAAATCATTTACATTCTCGTGTAAGAAGTTTGAGCAAAAAGGTATCTTTTGTGTTCATGATTGAATATTCTTAATAAGAAGATGGTTACATGTTTACCCAAGCAATATATACTTCATCGATGGACAATGGACGCTCGATATTCAAAGACACATGCAATTCATGATAATGCTAGTACATCTACAAATGACCCCCGATTCATAACTGTAATATTCACTATTTGCTTCATGTAAGATTATACAAATTAATCATAAATTACATGATTGAAATGTATTATGATAAGTGTGTTAGCATATGTGCATCGACTCCATAAAATCCAACATCTGAAATTGATGACAAATGACTAAGGACAAGAAAAAATGACTTTTCAAAAATATTAGAATTAAGAAAATTAAAGTCTCGATAATTATTATCCTATGATAATATAAGTTAAATATGATTTTTAATAATTTTTAGGAAAAGTCTTCATTAGGTTAAATGATAGCGCAAAATCGAAAAATCAGAAAAATCATCGATTTTGTTCTTCGAACAAAAATTCGAATTTTGATTCCTTAGGAATCTAAGTTTATAAATATTTTATTTGAATTCAAATGGAGGGTAGTTTTTTATTTACATGTAATGTCTAAAGTAAATGAATAAATAAAACAAATAATAGAATAAATGATAAGCCATTACTTCAAGGGTACTTTGAGGATAAATAAGGACAACTTCAAAGGTACTTTGAGGATTTTGCCTACAACCAACCTTAGGTCAGTTTGTTTAGTATATAAGGTGTCAATCCTCATCTTCTTATCACCTGGACACCTACCCTAATCACATGAAACTCAGCTGCAGAGGGCAACAAGAGAAGAAGCAAAAACAAAAGGTAAAAGGAGGGATTTCAACAACAAATCAAGAGTTTCTTACTAGGGTTTCATCTAGGTAAGTTGTCTACTCCTTCTCTATAAATTATTCCTTTGAAATTTAGGCGAAAATATATTCTTCTAAGCCTTCAGGATCTCTTAGTGCTTCTATGTCGATGTTCTTGTGTGTGGAACAAACCCTAGTTCTTCAAAATGAAGTTTCATCTTTGTTGGACATCAAACCCTATTCGAAGTTGTCAACATGTTCTTGGCATCTTAGATTGCTTAAAAAATTATGAAATTTCTTCGGATGAACCCTAATTGAGTCTGCTTTCTATAGGCTCTGGAATCAAGTTAATTGGATTTGAATACGAAAAGTTATGAGTCAATTATTCTCAGCCACCCTTTCTATTTTTTATGATGAGTAGTCCGAATTGTAAATACTATAGTAATTTAAATACTTAGCCTTAATAAATGATATTTATATGTCTGAAAGATGTTAAAGCTTCTTTGTAATCCAAGTGGAATCGCTTTTATAGACCATGTATAGAGAAAGTTATGAGTTTTAAAGCAAACATCACTCAGTCTGTCAAAATAGAAAAGTAGAAGAGAATAGAGGCAAATCTCTGGATTTTGTGAGAACTATATATGAGCAATAAAATTATGGGATTTATATGAGTTAAACCTTGGGGAGTCTAGTTTCATGAAAAATTATAATTACTTAATTATCATAAGTATTCTATAAGTTATGACTTTTACATCCGATACTACTCAATCTGTCAGCAAACTAGGTAGGTGAAGAATATAGTTATCTTGATAAAATTTGTAGAGCCCTTATACAATATACCTTAAATGGTAAATTTTCAGATGATTAGGCTTCGTAAAGATTGTTACGATACAAATTATGATAGTATTAATATCATATATTTACTAATTATTATGCATGATGTTTTCAGCACCACACGAATTCCTAGTGTACTAAGGTGCACTAGAAATAACTATCATTCTTCATTGTTATAGCTGAACTGCATGGTACACATGCTGATTTTAAGAAGGCTAAAGAGAAGGTTATGTTCAAGAAGAAGGAAGGAGTACCGGAAGGGCTATACATGTGAGGATTGTGTCAGCTGAACTGCATGGTACATTTTGATTTCTTTCCTCTATTGGCAAATTTCTGTTCATGTAGGTTAAACAATTTCCATATTTTATAGCCGGTCCCAAGCCCGGATAAAGGAGGAGGATTGTGTTAGGCCCCGACAGCCAGCATAAAATCATGTCGAATCTTATGAACATGGATCAACGAATAGGCGTCGTATGATCCATGTAGCCGACCCCACCTAGTGGGATAAGGCTTTGTTGTTGTTGTTGTTCATTGTTATAGCTCATGTTGTGTCTTTGGAATGTCATTTGATATAACTATATGTTATACACGATCGAAAAGTGAGTGGATTATTTTTAATGCAACTATATGATATGTGTTCTAAATGATATAATATAGTTAATGCATGCATTAAGCATCTCATCTGTCATGCATTGAATTTCCTCTGTCGAAATGATATGTCTTATGCAGAGAAGGTATCTCATTTTCATGGGATGATATGATATCCTACGGGATAATATATGTTTCCCGACAAAGATGATATGATGTCCTACGGGATAATATGAGACCTCTGGTCAAAGATGATATGTCTTTTTCATGAATTGTACCCCATGATTTGGGATGATATGAAACCTTACAGGGTAATATGTTTCTCTGATCAGTTGGTAATATGACATCTGCATTATGCATACGTGCATACATGATATGATATGATACATTATATGATATTATACATGGTATGACATGATATATGTTATTTCATTGAAATTAGTTGATGTAGTATCCTTCGTAATATGATATTTGTTCATAAGTAATAAGACCATAGTTTGTTTTCTATAAGTTTTTCAAATGCTAAAGTGGTTTATCTGAATTGAATATATGGTAACACATAGATTATGAGTTTTCAATTTACTGAGCTATGGTTTGCTCATAATGTTGTTTTAACACTTTTCATATTAATAGACCAGTTATGTGGCCGTGCTTGGAAATCCCTTGTTGGATTAGAAGCACTTTTGAAGACTTAGTCGCTTGATGTCTTTTTGTGATGATGTGTGACTCCTCTTAATGTGTTATATAGTGTGTAAAAGTTAAATGTTTCAAAAACCTTTTAGAATGTATGAGTTTGAATTAGAGTGTGTATTTACTATGAGTTTAAATAAAAGTGGGTTGTGAACAATGTTGAGATAACTTTATTTCATATGTTTCTACGTGATAATATGATGCTTTCGCTATAAGAATTTGATCAATTGTATTACGTCGCGGCTTGCGGGTTAAACCAAGGTTTAAACCGAGGTCGTGACAATAACTCCTCTTTAGAAATTCATATGGCAAATAAATGTGCAAAGTTAATGATTTTGCCATTCATTCGACTACTTTTCTAGAGATTGAGGTTTCTATTATGAGAGAACTTATTGAAAGGTTCAAAACTTTAAATTGCACAAATCGAGTAACTTCAAGTGATGTGCCTACTACCTTAAGCTACACTTCACAAGGATTTGTTGAGGATGTCATACATGATCCGTTATTTGTAAAGGTTAAATGTAGGCCAATAAAAATACAAAGACTTAAATTTGGTGTTGAAATATTCACATCACAAGGAGAGCGTAAGAAGCGGATATGTGGTGAGTGTGGCATGGAGGGCCATTATAGATCTACTTGTCATCGAAAGGTAAAAATAAACTTTATTGTTGATTTGGTTTGAAACTTTTTATTTGTACTAATGTTATTTTCTACATATTTATTTGCATCGATGAAAGAATGAAAAAAGAAGAAAGTTGAAGACCATGAAGAAGACCACGAAGATTCCTTCAATGAGGATTCTATGTATTCCTAGTTTGATTCAAATGCCTAGTTGAATAAGGTTGTTGTTTTTTCATATTAATTTGATGGCCTATCATGCCTGCTGATATTTCATTATTAATACGTATTCTTTTTTGTGTCACTCAATAGGCACATTGAATGCTGGTCTAGCATCCTTAAAAATATCTTACAATTTTTGGCAATTTTTTTAGAATGATGTTAATATGACTATGTGCCAAGGTACATGTTATCTCTGTGAGTTATCTCTGTGACTATGTGGGATGTGTTATCTATGTGACTATGTGGGATGTGTTATGTATGGTATCTCTGTTGGTTGAAAGATGTTCTTACCTTTTGTTAATTATGATACTTTTTTGTTTGAATTCTCTATTGGTTGAAAGATGCTCCGAGCATGAATCTTTTTTATCAACACTTTAACAAATCAAAATCATAGATGCTAATACAGCAGCATTGTGTTAGAAATAAGAAATATATGCATTAAATATGGCAGCAGCAGCCGTCTCGTCGACACAAACGATGATGCACCAAAATACAAGAAACTAACTTCTTCGAATGCAACGGCTCTTGGACAGCATTGTGCATCAAATACAATTGAAAATATTATCCTCTACATAATGCTCTCGGACGACATTGTACATCAAATAGTCTTCACTAATAGATTGCACTGCATAAGATAACAAAGATGACACAATAATCTTAACATATTACATAAAAAAAAAGGACAAAATGCTTATACTGCACTTGTTGATACTGCACTTAATCTCAATCCTTTGTTTTATTCAAATTGTAAAAGGTCAAATGATTTAATCTGGACCTTCCATTCAATTGAAAGAAAAAAATTCTTTTTGGCCGCATTAGGGCCTCCTCTTGAACGGTGGCCTTGCAAATTTCTCTTTTTGGCTGCTTGCGAGTCTTCCCCAAACGTCATAATACATTATGATGCCCTTAAGTGCATGCAATGCTGTGTCTCTTTGAATGCTTCTAAGCTTTCCAAACACTTTCAACTTCTTGATTGGAGGCTTAGATCTGATCTGAAAAGAAGAACCTTACAAAATTTTTGGTTAGTCCAAAAATCCTTTTGTCTTTATTTTTCTGTCTTTTAGGGTTTTACTACGAGTTTCTTATTAATTTGTATTTTATTTAGAATTTTCATTTTATGGTTTCATATTAATTTGGTTTTATTTAGAATTTTTACTATGGGTTTCTTATTAATTTGGACTTTATTTAAGAATTTTATTTAGGATTTTTTCTTTAAGATTTCATATTAATTTAATTTCTATCTAGAGTTTTTATTTAGAATTTTTCTCAATATTACAAACAGAAGTGGTGTATATACACCACTATATTAATGCGGCTAATATGTTCGTATTTTTTTTTAGATATTATCATGTCTTCTTCTATGAATAATGGAGCAGGTGCGTTTCCTTCATATCATCAACTCACTAATCAGTATTCATATTTTATATGGGGTAAATAAGTATGTAGAACGGCCGCTCTACACGCATGGCCGTTCGATTGTGAATGAGCGGCACGATTAATGCAAACTTTTACGTCATCGGAAGCAACCATCGCAATCGTTTGATTTTTTATAGATGGCTCAGATTGAGCGGAAAAAAGTAGCCAACCAAACACCGTAAAAGACTACTGATCATGATTCTCCCTCTCTAAATTTCGATCACGCTCCTTCTCAAATTTTCGGTCGCCCTCTCCCTCTTCTGCCATGCCGCCCAATCGCTGATGTTGCTGCGTCCTCCGATCGATCGCCATTGTCGTTCCCTCTTTGAATGATGTCGGTTCCCCCTTCGTATGATCATTACTGCTGCTGCCCGCCGCTGTTCCCTTCTCCTCCTCCGATCGCTCGCTGCTGCTGCCGCCTGCCACTTATCCCTTCTCCTCTGATCGCTCACTGCTGATGCTCCCTCTGGTCCCTCCTTCATTGCACCGCCCGATCGCTGCTGCTCCCTCCTCCTCCTCCTCATTGCTGCTGCACCACTGCTCACATTTTCCCTCTTCCATCGTGCTGCTGCCCTCCGTCTGATCGCTGCTGCCCTTCGTTGCTCCCTTCTCCAATCGCTCGCTGCACCCTTCTCCGATCGCTCACTGCTGTCGCTCTCTCCTTTTCATTGCTGTTGCATCACTGCTCGTGCTCTCCCTCTTCCATCATGCTGCTGCTGCCGCTCCGCCACTCCCTCCTCCAACCACTGCTGCCACTTTTGCTCTTTCCCCATCTTGGTTGTCCCTATTGCCATGTCTACTTCTGAGCACACAAATGTCTTACCTGAAACAATACAATTTTTTCTTTTGAAGATTTCATCTTCTGGACGAGTGCTCATTGGCTTCTTTATGTAATTGTTAAACAACCATTTGTCTTTTTTTCAAATAATAGCTTATTTTATGGCACCGATCAGCTCAATCATCAGTTTGAAAGGATTAATTTCCTGTGAAGATTGATCAATGCCATCTAAATTGCAATGGTGTATTTGGCTATACTATTTGAGTTAGGCAATTTTATCTATTTTTTTATGTGGCATGATTATCTACTATTCTGAATCTGTGGCACTAGAATTTGATGATTAATTTGACAGTAAAAAACTTTTTACTTAATAGCATTAATTAGCTAGTATAATCCATGGATGAAAAACCTTTTCAATTAACTGGTCATGGCTACCCTAATGTTGGTGGCTCGGGTAATTTATGGTAGCAATATTTATTCTTACGTCATATGTATACTTCAAGTTGCATTCGAGGCTTTGTGTTCAAGCAGAAAGTGCCTCACATAAACATGCAATCACAAATCAATAGAAATTTTTTAATAGCTAGTTGTAAGATGAGATACAATGAAGGATGCAACCATACGAAGAAAGAAAATACTGCGCTTATGAAGAGGAGAGAATCAACAGAGTGAGGCAGAAAGCAAAAGCAGACATTGTCCAACACAATATGAATTGGAAATTGAGAGACAGGCTCTGTGCTCAGTATTGTTGAGAGAACCTGAATTCTCTTCCTTTCTCATGGCCTGGACAGAGGAGGAAGCAAAAAGGGAATGAGACCTTGAGACGCTCAAGGAAATGGTTGCAAAAATCAAGATATCTTCTTCTATTATGGAGAATATAATTTAGATGATTGTCTCCTTGGTATCAGACCTGAAACACAATCCTCTGAGACATCTAAGCATGCTCCTGATTTGCAGAATGCATTCGTTTCAAAGCCTGCATGAGTTGCCCATGAAATGATGCAATAGCAGACATTACATCGACTATGTTCATTGCCAGTTTCATAGGCTACATATTCAACATAGGCTAAACATTACATTGCTCCATACTGCACATACGTACTAAACATAATTTTTAATACATGACGAATACACAACAATATTTACTACAACGACTGCGTTATAATCCACCTTCGTCAAGCCCTTGACGCTCCATTATAAGCTGAGCTTCTAATTAGCACCAAAGTGCTTTTGACCTCCAACAATCCGCTTGATTACTAAGATAAAATAATCAAACCACATTAAAACCAGAAACTCGTGAGATCATCAAACAAAGGAATCATTTAAGGCAGAATAATATGCAATTCTTCATGGGAGGAGGTAGAGAGTAGACAACTCATTGGAGGAATATGCAACCAAAACACGAAAGTAGGAATGCCAAAAAAATGAAAAATAAAAGAGATATGAAAATAAAATGAAGGAAAAAATGCAGATTGCGGGAGGAGGCCAACGAAACCAGAGGCCATAAAAAAAAAGAAGGAAACCAACAGTCTACCAATAAAAAAGAAAGAAAAGCGTAGGAAACTAGAGGCCAATCAAAGAGTGTACTATTTGCCTGAAATTACTTCGTTTTCATAGAGAAAATAAAATCGAAGTTCAAAGAGGGAGAGGAGCAGCCGCCGGAGTCATTGGAAGAGGGAGCAGCAAACACGATCATCAAGTTTTGGGGGACACATGCAAAGGATGACAATGAAGGATTTTGGAAGGAACCAACATACACAGTTCTTCTGGGTGAGGTGATCGGCTGAAGAGTAGCCATCAGCGTTGGAAGAGGGAGAGGAGCAGTCACTGCCTTTCGAAGAGGGAGAGGGGCAGCCACTAGCATCCACTCAAAGACAAAGCGGCAGCAGCAAAAGATCTGAGCTGGGAGAGGGAGCAACGAGAGCAGCGGAAGTTCGAAGAGGGAGAGGAACAGCCGCTAGAGTCATTGAAAGAGGGAGCAACGAATGCGATTGTCAGTTTCTTTTTAGACCCAAACAATACGAAATACACATTATGATTCTAAGGATTTCAAAATGAGAGAACACATACCGTTCTTCTTGTGTGAGGGAGGGAGAGGAAGGCCTCCGGTGTTGAAGAGGGAGCGGCAGCAGCGAACGATCGGAGGAGGAAGTGGAAGCAACGACCAGTGGTCGGGCGGCACGACAGAGGAGGGAAAGTGGGAGAGAAATTTTGGAGTGGGAGAGGGTGATCAAAATTGAGAGGGAATGCATGATCACGTGCAGAATTTTCTGGGTGTTTGGTCGACCAATTTTTCCCACTCAATCTGAATCATCAATATAAAATTGGACGCTGGCGATGGACGCTACCAACTTGACTTAAAGTATCCGTTCATCGCACACCGTTCATTCGAGATCGAACGGTCAAGCGGCCGCTCTACATACCCATTTACACCATTTTATATTTTTTATGTGTCTATTTGAAGTATTACTTATGTTCTCTTATTAATCACTTTGTTTATTTTTTATGCAACCGCGTGCAAATGTTGAAAAAGAAAATGTACAAGCATTACACATTTTCTTTCGATGCATAACTTCACTTAAAAAGATATAGTATCACTAAGAACGTACATGCTATTATAACCTTAAACAATCTACATTTCTTTTTTCGATTATAATGAAAGTTTCAAGCTTCACTCTTTCATCTTCAAACTTTGCTCTTTCATCTTCGAAATCACGATCAAAAAATTTGATATGCTTTAATAATCCATTGATAAGACTTTTGTATTGAGGTTCTGCGGGTGGATCCAACCAGCAAAAGAAATTGCAAGCTCCATTTCTCTAAAAATTAAAGTTAAAATATATAAAATATGTCAATGCCATATTAAAAAAAATAAGCAATGTTCATTTAAATGTCTTCCATATATAAGAGTCCTCACTTGATAATTCTTACGATCGTAAAATCTTCGACCTAGATTTTTCATAATCCAAGATATCTTAATAATGGCTTTTTCTTGACAATCACATTCCAATGCAGTAAAGTTAATCTTCGACATTACTGTAACAAAAACATTATGCATAATAAGTAATAAGAATTACAAATCATCTATGTTTCCAATACAATTCTAATGTTCATTCACAAGTAACATATTGTCTAATACAAATCATGCTTTCATCTACAAATTATTACTGTCAGAATAAATAGAGGGCGAGGGACATTGTAGAAGACGAGAGCAGCACAGCCCTCGGCTTAATCCTTTGCTGTCCTGTGGTGGGAGGTCGCAAGAGCAGAAGTGCTAATAGCAGCAAGGTTCTTCTTCGTCGTCCTGCGGAGGCACTGCAACAAAAAAGTAAATTATTGACGGTCAAAACCATCTGTAATTTGACAAAAACCGTCAAAAATCATGATTTTTACGAGTTTTTTGATGGAACCGATGAGTTGAAAAATGATCATCGCAAATTAATTTTCGACGGTTGGAAAATAATCGTCGGAAGTTCCGACAATTGTAACCATCCCAAAAGTTCAGCGGCCACAAACGTCGAAACTTTCGGCGGCGGTCGCAACCGCCAAAACTTTCGACGATCTCAACCGTCGAAACTTTCAACGGTCGCCCCAACCGTCGAAACTTTCGACGATTTTCGTGATCATCGAAACTTTTGGCGGTTGTTGCAACCATCGCAAAAAAAAATTATAATATAAAAAAAAATTAGCCCGCCGCCAACGGTCGGATCCGGTAGCCAACAGCCCGAACCGACGGCCCGTGGCCATATCCAGCCCAATCCAGTAGCCAGCGACCCAATCCGGCCGTCAGGCAACCGATTTGGCCGCCCGCGGCCAGATCGGACAGTGAGGCGGCCGATCCGGCCGCCCACGGCCAAATCGAATTGCGAGGCGGCCGATCCAGTCACCCGCAAGTAGATTCGGCCAACTGGTGGCCGATCTGCCCCCCGCGGCCAGATCGGACTATGAGGCGGCCATATCAGGCCGTCAGGAGGCTAGATCCGAGCGCGAGGTCGCCGATCTGGCCCCCGCGGCCAAATTCGACCGCCAAGCGGCCGATCCGGCCGCCTGGCGCCCGAACGGAGAGGGAGCCGGAGACCGAGTGAGAGAGGGAGAGAGGGAGAGGGTCGCCGACGGGAAGATCCGTCCGAGAGGTTGTGTCGCTCACAAAATATGAGAGGGAGAGAGAGAGAGGAGAGAGGGAAAGAAGTAGAGATAGAAGAGAGGGAATGTTATATATATATATATATATATATATATATATATATGTATGTGTGTGTGTGTGTGGGGGGGGGGGGGGGGGAAGATGGGAAAGCGGGAGAATGAAAAAAGAAGAAGCACGAGTTGATTTTTTAGTTATCGTCGGTAACTAAAAGACTTCTTTATATTATATTATTTTTTACTAACCGACGGTTTGGACCGTCAGAATTATCGACGATCTGAACTGTCGGTAATTATATTAATAAAAGACTCATTATAATATTATTATTTTTAACTTACCGACGGTTTGGACCATCGAAAATATCAATAGTCCGAACTGTCAGCACTTATGTTAATAAAAGACTCGTTATAATATTATTATTTTTAACTTACCGACGATTTGGACCGTCGGAAATATCGACGGTCTGAGCTATCGCTAATTATATTAATAAGATACTTCTTATATTATATTATATTCCATTTATGAAAAATAAAATAATAATATAATAAATTGCATAATTTATGATTCTTATTTTCGATGGTCGTAACCGTCGAAAATACTGACAGATACCTATCCGTCACAAAATCCATCGCAAATTGCGACGAATTTCTATCCGTTAGAAACGACCTTTCGAAAAATTCCACTTTTCTTGTAGTGAGGGAGGTCGCAAAAGCAACAACAGCTCGAGCGGTTGCAGAGGCTGGACGAAAAATTGAAAGAAAAAAGGAGATATTAAAATAAAATGAAAAAACAGTAGCAAATGCGTAACAAGAGGGAGGGAGATCACCCTCAGCCCTTTTCTTCCCGTCCTACGTAGGGAAGGTCGAGAGAGCAGCAGCCCTGAAGCCCTCTTTTTTGCCGTCCTACAGAGGGAGGTCGCAATAGTAGCAACCCTCACCCCTCTTTTTCGTCGTCCTGCGGAGGGAGATCGCAAGAGCAATAGCCATAGATCATTCTTCCGCCGGAGTGCAAGAGCAGGAGCAGATCTTCTTCCTCCCCCGGAGCTTCTTCGCGAGCAAGAGCAGATCTTTGTAAGTAGGAGGGAGCAGAAGCAGATCTTCCGTGAACAGCAGGAGCAGATCCTTCTTTCGCCAGAGTGCAAGAGCAGGAGCATATCTTCTTCTTCACGAGCAAGAACAGATCTTCACGAGCAGGAGAAGAGACAAGGGAGGAGGGAGCAAGAGCAGTTCTTCCGTGAACAGCAGGAGCAGATCTTTCAAAAGATCGCCAGAGTGTGCACGTCGGAGTGCGCAGAGAGTGTGAGAGATTTTGGGGAGGTTTTTTTGGAGCAGGAGAGCTTTGGGGTAGAGGAATTTTGGGGAGGTTTTTTCGGAGCGATCGGGAGTTTTTTAGGGAAAAAATCTGAACCGAGAAAAAAAATCGGAACTGAGGGGAAAAACCAAGAAAGGAGACGGTTCAGGGGCGCCCAGATGCCAATCGTTGGATCGATGATGCATGGTTGGGATCATGTGGTTACAAGTTGTACCCATTCTTTGTGGGTACATCCTACTTAAACTCATATACATACATACATACATACATACATACATATATATATATATATATATACCATAAATAATAGTTACAACTTGTAAGCAACCGTCAGATCGAAGATCCATGACTAAAATTTGTGCACCCCTAATCGATTCTTTTTCTTTCTTTTTTTGTTTTTTTCTCTCAGATCTTTCGCTTCGACATATTTTGATTCTCTCCTTCAAATCTACGCCTTGACTCCCTCTCGTCCCAAAAAATTTCCCAAAATCTCTTTGATCCAAAACCCTCACTCGCACTCCAACGATCTTGCACACATCGGACTCCCTCCTCCTTCCTCCTACTCTTGTTCGCGGAAGATCTGCCTGGTGTCCGCGGAAGATCTCCTACTCACGAAGAAGTTCTGGTTGTGCTCCTCCCCCCTCCTACTAGCGAAGAAGACTTCGGTGGAACCTGCTCTTGCTCGTGACCTCCATGGAACTCTACTCGTGACCTCCCACGTTAGGGCTACTGCACTCCTGCACTCCTACGAAAGTTGCTCGTTAGGGCGATTGTTGTCTTTAGATCATGAAGATCAAATGTCAGAAGTTGGTTTTTAGTTGATGTACAATGATGTCCAAGAGCATTATTTAGGGTTTGTTTGGGAAATAACTAATGGAGGGGTGGGATGAGATGGTGTGGTAGAAGGTGGTAAAAGATGGTGTGGTATGACTTTACTAATCCCATGTTTGGATAAAAAAAATGGGAAAGGATAGAATAAATTAAACTACCTTTTATTTGGATACAATACTTAAAATATAGTATTTGAGAGGTTAATTTAGATAAATGTCTTTTTTACTCTTTATAATGCAAGTTAATATTGGAAGGTAAAGTACAAGAAATTAAGGAGAAAGAGAGTGAGAGAAGAGATAGCATAAATATCAAAAATTGTCTTCCACTGAGAGTGTCAAATTATTGCCTACAAAACTAAGAAATCAAGGAAAGAGAGAGCACAAATCTCAAAAATTATATGTCATCGAGTTTATAAATTGTTGCCCATAAAATCAAGAAATCAATGGGAGAGAGAAGAGAGAGAAAGAGAAGATGTAACATTCCTGACCAGCGTATGATATTATCTGCTTTGGACATCGGCCCGTACGATTTTCTCAAAATGCATCACACTTGATGAAGAATATGTTCTCATATATACCCAGCATCTCTCCTGTGACTTATGCATGTGAAACTAATCCAAGGCACCCTTCCCTCTCCACTAGCGTGTGATATTGTCCGCTCTGGGCCTCTACCCGCACGGTTTTTCTCAAAATGCGTCACACCTGGTGAAGGACATAACACCGTATATACCCAGCATCTCTCCCGTGACTTATGCATGTGGGACTAATTCAAGGCGTGCCTCATGCACCAATGATACCATATATAACATTCATAAGTCATGCCTTGGATTAGTCCCACATGAGGCATGTCTTAAATTAGTCTCACATGCATAAGACACGGGAGAGATGTTGGGTATATATGGTGACATGTCCTTCACTAGGTGTGACGCGTTTTAAGAAAAATTGTGCCGGTCGAGGTCCAAAGCGGATAATATCACACGCTAGTGAGAAATGTTACATATGATATCAGAGCCACTTTGTTGAGCCTCTGTGCATGGTGAAGTGTCATCACTCAACGAGGACGTTGAGTCCCCTAAAGGGAAAGGGTGCCTTGAATTAGTCCTATATGCATAAGTCACGGGAGAGATGCTGGATATATATGGGAACATGTCCTTTACCATGTGTGACACGTTAGAAAACCATGAGCCCATGTTCTTTACCAGGTGTGACGCGTTAGAAAATCGTGAGCCTAGGATGAAGGCAGAGCAGACAGTATTACACTAAGTATAGAGGTGAGCTGCACCGCTACTCTGATACTAGGTGACGTATTTTGAGAAAACCATGCGGGCCGAGGCCCAAAGCGAACAGTATCACACGAGGTCAGGAATTCAAATTGTTGCCTACAAAATCAAGGAAAGAGAGAGGAAAAGAGAATGCAAACTTCAAAATTTATTTGTCACCGAAAGTTTTAAATTATTGCCTACAAAATGAAGAAATTAATGAGAGATAGAGAGCACAAACGTAAAAATTTGTTTGTCACCGAGAGTTTTAAATTGTTGTCTGCAAAACTAAGAAAATCAAGGAGAAAGAGAGCGCAATCTCGAAAATTATCTGTCACCAAAAATTTCAAATTATTGTCCGCAAAACTAAAAAATCGAGAAAGAAATTGTGTAAAACCAAGAGATCAAAGACCGAGAGAGAGGGGAGAGAGAGCGTACAAATTTCGAAAATTATCTATAGAAAGTTTTAAATTATTGCCTGCAAAATTATGAAATCAAAGACTATGAGAGAGAGAGTTTAGACAGAGAAATTTTTATCCGCAAAATCAAGAAATCAAGGACTAAGAGAGGGAATCTCAAAAATTGTCTGCTACCGAGAGTTTGCAAATTTTTGCCTGCAAGGACAACGTAGCATATAAAGAGATCAGGAGATGATGAAAAATCACAGAAGTCTCGCACGTAGCAGACAGAAAGATAGATTAGAATATGAGGGAAAAGAAGTTGGGGTAAAATAACCTTAATCAAGGGTAATTTTGTTTAAAAAATTGGTGGAATGAAAAAATTAGAATGGGAAGATATAATCCATGCCACCAAACCTTTTGTCAAATAAAATTTTAGAAAATTCACCTTCTCATTTTTCATCCCACCCCCTCTTATTCCTCAATCCAAACAAATTTTTAGTGTTTTTTTTTCAATTTTTAGTCTCGTACTGCATTCTAAGCAGTTATTAAATCTTCTGTTGCCATTGTTGTTGAGTTTATTTTCAATTTTTATTTGATGTACAATGCTGTCCTAGAGCAGTAATTAAGTTGTTGAGGAGGGTAATTCATTAACATTATTCTAAAAAAACCGCCATTTTTTTCCTTTTGCACGGTTGCACTTTATTTACAGTTTGCTACATTTGTTATCCATGTGATTACGCATGCTATAGGCATTTGTTGCTTCAGGTACGAAGAAAAAGAATTCCTTCAGAAAAAATATTTTATCATGTCACCTTTTTTCCCCAGATATTGCAGAATTTGAGTCCTCAATTTCTTATTAAATTCACAACATATATGCCACAGATGTCAACCATTGACAAAGGTTGAAAAGCTCCACAAAGTCGACATAACAGCATCCCACATGGCCACATTAACAACATTCTAAAAATTTATCAAAAATTTTAAGATAATTTGATGGCAGCCACACAACAGCATCCCAAGTAGGCGTACACATGCATCAAGTCTAGTAAAGGTCTACATAACATAGAAAGATGTGAGATTCTAACATCATTATAGGAAGATGAAAAAATTGAAAATGCTCCCGTATTCTACTTTATTTTAATTACTACTGTTCTTTAGTTGATTTCCAATCAAAATTTCAATTTTATTCTCGAAACTCCTTTTTCTGGAAAGAAAATTTCAATTTCAAAACAACCAAAACATGATGAGGTCGCAGACCTTCATTCTTTCCCATTACTTCATAATCTAAACTTACATTTCAATGATGCCTAATTTTATATATTGGGAGCAAATTATATAAACATTCATGACAAATTAAAATGATGTGCCTTTTGGTTGAGGGAGAGCCTTATCAAAATATCACTACACCTTGAGCTTTTTGAATGATTTGTCGTCACCTCCTCTGCAGATTGAGAGCCTCGAGTTAGTAGGTCATCTTCCATATGGGATTTGTCATCATGCTTAATGATTGGATCACTGTAACACATGGCCGGAGGATGACATCAGATCTGAAAATTGTCATTCCACAGAAAACCTGATGTTATCGGATCGTTCAGCCAGAGGGTTGCTCAGCCGAGGCGCAGGCGTCGTCCAACAAGAGGTTGCTCAACCACAGGGTCGCCGGAGTATCATGAGCTGGGGGCCGGAGTGTCGCTCAGTCGAGGAGCAGGCGTCGTCCAACAAGAGGTCGGTCAACCATAGGGTCGCCGGAATATCGTCAGCCGAGGACTGGAGGGTCGCTCAATCGAGGCACAGGCGTCGCCCCGCAGGAGGTCACTTAGTCAGAGGGTTGCCCAGCAAGAGGTCGCTCAGTCGGAGGATCCATCAGCTAAAGTCGTAGATTTGAGGGAGCGGGAGTCGAAAGATTTTTGGAGATGTAGATTTGAGGGAGCAAACCAAAATATGTCAAACCAAAAGATCTTAGAGAAAAAAACAAAAAAAAGAGACGGTCTAGGGGCGGTCAGGTCTAGCCGTAGATCTTCAATCTGATGGTTGCGAACGTTTGGTTACAAGTTGTAATAAAAAAAAATTACACCAAATACCCTCCAACTTTGATGTTTGCTCAGTAATGCCCTCAAACTTCACTTTGTTATACGAATACCTTCCATCTTTTAACACGTTTCACCTGATGCCCTCTTTACCTACAATCGGAGGTTTTCCGATTACAGAGCTGACGTGGCATTGACTCTCTCCTCTCCACATTAACATTGCAGTGACGTGACAATATTAAAGAAAAAATAATTAAAAAATACCACGTCACGCAGCTAGCTGAGGAATTGTGTGTCGGAGCCCCCATCGGAGGGGGGTCGATCCCCTACGAGCTCTCGCCGAAGCTCACATGCCCCCTGCCCCCTCCGCCTACGTGCGTGCGCCGGTGATGAACGTAGGCAAAAGGTGGGGTCGCCCTGCCCCCTCTTGCCCTCTCGTCGGAGCTCGCATGGGGTGGCGCCCCCCTCCCCCCCCCCCCCCCCCCGAGTTCCAGTGCATCGCCGAGTGAAAGGGGGGAGGGGGGTCATCGGGCAACGCGTCGGAGCTCGGCGGGAGCTTGTATGGGTGGCGACCCCCGGGAGGGGGGTCGCCCCCCTTTCGCCCGATGACACGTCGGAGCTGGGGGGCCTTCGGCAAGGGTTCCGACGTGCAATCCCCCAACCGCATGACGTGACATTTTTTGTTTTTTTTATTATTTTTATTTTCTTTAATATTGCCACGTCACTGCAATGTTAATGTGAAGAGAAGAGAGTCAACTCCATGACCGAGAAATCGTCGATTATAAGTAAGGAGGACATCGGGTGAAACGAATTAAAAAATGAAGATCATTCGTGTTACAAAGTGAAGTTGGAGGACTATCGCTGAATAAACATCAAAATTGAAGGGCATTTAGTGTAATTTTTCCTTATTTGTAGGTACACCCTACTTAAACTTATTAGTTGAGCATTCAACCACAAATAAATAAAATTATTATTTTATTTTAATTTGTTTGCATTAATTTCCCTCCAAGTCTAATAAAAACATTAATTTCCCATAATTACCCAGTTTTCCAAAGGTCTAATTAAACATTTTTTATTTTAACCTTATAACCTTCAACTTTACCATTTTTTTCAACACTATTCTCTGTTCTCAAGCTTTTCAACACTATTCTCTGTTCTCAAGCTTCACTTTATGCTGAACTTATTTCATGATTGAAAAAATATTTTTACATCTCACTAAGAGATAACAATAATAGAAAAAAATAAAATAATATTATGATAAGGGAAAAAAGAATATACTAACTACTCGCCTATTGAGCTGTAATGTACAGCAAGCATATCTACCGTCCATCGTTTGATCAAGCCTTCGCCATAAAATTAATATTTTTAAAAAGTATCCAATAAAGCGGTGCATCCAAATAATCTTTTAATACATTGCTATAAGACACCCGTTGCTTGAAGACCTTTTTATTCCCGGCTAGAGGAATACACATTCTATGAACGTGTTCTCTTTAGAAAGTGGCAGTGAAATCGAAATGAAGCCTTTTTATGAACGTTTTATCATCTGGTAGAAATCTTCGGGTTAGCAGTTTATGGCACTGAGGAAGAAAGTTGAAATATAAAAGAAGTAATCTTCATCAGAACTTCAAACGATTAATCAAAAGAAGGAAGCAGAGCAACTAGCATTCATCATAAATTCAATTCCGACATACACGGAAATTATAAATGTTTGGCAAATTTGCGGATAACTAAACGCAGTAGTTATGATTATTTGAATTTTAAAAAAGTCTAGTTTTTGGCATCCAGGAGCTTCTCAATCATATCAGCAGCATCCTGGACAGTTGCAATGCTCTGGGCGCTCTCTTCTTCCACGCTGACTCCAAAAGCCTCCTCAATTCCCATGACAATCTCAACCTGTATGGAGAAGAAAGTCCTCAGTGCTACAACATTTGGTTTATCAGGCCTTATCTTGCCTTACAAATAATAGTAGATAATGTCAATCAAACTAGATTAAGCATAGTTTAGATGGGTTTTTAGAAGTTTAATCGTTTTTTAAAGTGAAAATGATGATTGCCATGTTTTAATAGTTTAATCGTGTCTACATTTGATCAAGCAAAATCATTTGTTTTGACTAACTACAGTTTGCCAATACTGTTTAGTGTTAGATATTTTTTAGGGTCCTGTTAGTTTTAGATATGCATGTTTTTTACTATTTTTTTTACTTTTCAGAAGAAGGGAATCTACCAAATGAAAACAAAAATTAGCTAAAAAGATCAGCTAGATAGCCAAAAAAGTTTAACCTGAGATCATTCTCCGTGCTAAATCCTAAGTATGCATAAAAAAACAAGCCACGTGATAAGGCAAAAGAAAGATACCGTATCAAGTGAATCAGCTCCAAGTGATGCGAACTTTGATTCACCACAAACAGCAGTTTCTTCAGAAAGAGCCAACTGCTTCTTTACTATTTCACAAACTTTATCTACAGTTTCCTTCTTCGCCTGTGAGTGAAAATAGGCACCACCAAATCAAATAAGAAATAAGCATGAACATGTTAAAATGGGGAAGACTTCCTTTTATTTTTATTAGCATGCAACAGATTGCCAAGAGGTTCAAAGAGAGAGAAGATGCCAGGGAAAAGATGGTGTGTATTCACAATATATATCACTATGCTATTGACCAGAGTAAGAAAAGAAATATGAACCAGGCTATGAAAATACAACTATGATGCCTAAGTACAACTCCAAATTGTCTGGCTTCTAATATGGATTCAGCATATCACTCATACCAACATCTAAAGAGGACTGCAACTTTCTCAACAGCTTAAGAGTTTTACTTTTCATGATCAAAGATGTGACATCATCTAAATCAATAATTCTCACAATTGCTAGATGACAAGTAAGAGAAAAGGAATATTAAGATAAACCGAATGTTCATAAGCATAAGTGAGATGAAATGTTGCAGATACATACGGCACAAGAAACTTGAAGTCGCAGAGGAGCTGGCTGCATTCTTAGGGAGCGCAAGTTCTTCCCTTGAAAGGAAAAGGTAAGGGATCTCAGTCCAGAGAACTTCGCAGCCTGCACAAAGCCAGAAATCCGGGCATTACTTGTGTGGTGAACTAAATCAGCAATGTTCAACATATAGAGAAAAATGTAACTCATGGTATGAGAAAGCAATATGGTTTTTCATGGTAACTAGAGCATGAAGAATCAGTGATAATTAATTGAGCTCATCTGGAGCGATTTATAACCCTCTCTCCAAAAAGTAAGGTTTTACAACAAAACAGAAAAGTTACACTAAGGATTTGCTTGGTAATTTAAGTTGAGAGGTGGGTTAGGGTGGTGAAGTGAAGGTTGGTAAGGTTGAGGGTTTATATAAACCATGTTTGGATATAATTAATGGGATGGGTCAATTGATGGGCTTAGGAACACCAACCTATCCTTAGTTAAATTAACAAGGATTGTATCCAAACAAGATGTAGAATTTTTAAACCCAATCCATCCTAATTAAACCTAGTTCATCCATTCTAAACCCTCTATCCAAACACACCCTAAAGGTGAGACCTGTACCGAAATTGAGACACGGTGCCTCTATAAGGATAATGAGACTTGTTCAGCATCTATTTTCATAAGATGGCTCCTGATCCTAATATCCATACAACATAGCCCGAGTACCCTTACTACCATACAAACAATACACTCATGGAAAAGATACTGATACATGAAACCCACAGAGGAAGTTGAAAATATTAGGAGATGTTGACACATTTTTAAACGGAAGCCAACGCCACAAATAGCACATGATCATAGAATATAACTTCTAAAAAAAAAAATTGATCATAGTATATAATAAAACAGTGAGGATGGAACATGAAAAAATCCCAGGTCCCAAGTTTTTTCATATGTATGTGCCTCTGTTGAACTTAAAATGCTTAGTCATCGACCAACATCAATTCAGATAAATCAATAACTCTGATTTATGTTCCCTTTGCCTTTTTTCATTCGGCTTCTTCAAGACAAAAGAAAAAACATAAATCACGCAGATATGCAACATTTCCTCTTCTCAGCAATACCCATGGCAACAATGATCCCGAGCAGCAAGTTGCCAACTTTACGACAGATCCAAGAGAAGCCCCAACAACAGCTCGGAAGAAAGAAAAATAACGAAACTTTCGCGATCCAGGAAACAGAAAGATCGCAAGGCTAAAGTAGAACAAACAAAAGGGTAGATCACAGATCAAAACCACGGGATCAAGGGCGGCATCGGAAAAGGGGAAAGAAAAAGTGCTCCGCGGAACGGGCGAAATGGATCGGTGTCCGATACCTGAACGCGGGCGGCGACGCATTGGGGGCGAGGCGCGACCGAGGCGGCCGATCCGATGATGGAAGCCATGGATCCGAAGAGCAAAAGGAGAGATGAAGAAGGAGGCGAAGAGTACGAGGAGAAGAGAGCGCAGAGGTGCGTGAGCGGAGAATGCAAAGGGCGTGTTAAAGTGGCGTTATAAAAAAGAACGAAAAATAAAAATGTGACGGGGGGCGCCAGGAAACAAATCGAGGCTTCGGAATCATCGGAGCGCACGTGCCACGCACGTGAAAATGGGACGATGCCAAAAGGATTTTATCGACCTCGCAATCGGGGTGCCATTAATGGTATTTCCGAGGGCTTTTTCGGCATAACGAAAAAACCAGCTCGGTTCACGGGTCCACGTAGTGGTCGACAGGCCGAACTGATCGCTGAATGACGTCAATGCCCTCGAGTGCTTTGTTGAAAACAGGGGAGAAGCAAGGAGGAGCGAGAGGGAATATGAGTCCCAAGTGAAGGGTAAAAACAAACTTTCGAAAGGAGACGTGGCAACTTGGCACGTGATTTGGGTGGTGTCGCTATGCAAAATTTGTTTAAGTAGCACCCGCTTTTTTAATGTTCGCCCTATTT
Source organism: Pontederia crassipes (assembly GCA_030549335.1). Lineage (NCBI taxonomy): Eukaryota > Viridiplantae > Streptophyta > Magnoliopsida > Commelinales > Pontederiaceae > Pontederia > Pontederia crassipes. The sequence continues at coordinate 16,195,553 of CM060188.1, read as the reverse complement.
TGTGATTGGTGGGGAGGTTAGTGGCCAGTGGCGGTTGAACGACTCCTTTTAATGCGCTGAGAAATTTTTTTCCTTTATTAAATAGACAATTCATGTCAAATTTAAAACGTGAAATTAATTGTTTTGACCCATTCCTAAGCTTTCTTTTTCTTTCATAATAATAATAAGAATAATAATATCACTAAAGTAAATGTTTGTTGGTAGTTAGTTGCGATGCGTTTATTTTATTTTCGTGAAGTCTAAAAACGGATCTAAAAAATTCCACTGTTTTTTGTCAGGTACAATAAAAAGCGAGAGCAGTAAAAGAAACATATATATATATATATAGCTATATATAATTTTACTGATAACAATATTAAGCGAGGGCATGTTCGAATCAAATATCTATTTTACAAATTTATCATATCATTAACCATGATGACATAATTAATTGAGTTTCACAGCATTTTTTATTGCTTGAAAATTAATTTGAAATACCTTTTATTTTACTTACGTAACCATCACGTGAATTATTCAGCATCACTTCAAAAGAAATTTGCAGAGCATAATATAAGATATTAGCTGTTTGATAGCAGATTAACTAATAGATTATTTCATTATTCTTTTCAAAAAATGTCAAAACTAACAAAATAAGAATAAACCATAATTTTGTTTGCACAAATAAAATTATTACTATTATTATTCACACAAATATAATATTAGTACTCATTATTTTGAATATTACATATATTTATTACTGCATTTATATTTTAAAAATATATAAAATATTTATAAATATATTTATTTAATTTATCAATTTTATGTTTTTTATTTGAGTTTTTAGTCAATTTATATATATTTTAACTTGATTAATGATTAAGGGTATTTAGTAAAAATTATACATTATTTAATAATATTTTATTATAAGTAAATAATTTTATTTGAATTGTGGAAGAGATTAATACACATTGATGATAATTTAATAAACAACAATCTCGAGTAAGTAGATTAATAGATAATGTAAAAAAGTACAGTAAATATCCTCGTATTCCACTTATGTCATTTTATTTTATAGGTATGTATTGCCGTACATGCTACAGTTACCCAACTTATATTTATTTACCAATCAAAATAATTTTCATTAAAAGAAATTTTCTATCTGTTAATAATTTCACTATCAACTACAAAAATCTTTATTCATTCATCAAAACTTGGCGAACAAAACTTTGGTCATGGACTCATTCACCAAAGCTTGACAGCATTTATCAAAGATAAAATTATTGGTTCTCATATTTATAATAACAATAGATGCTGTTTGTTTTAAGTATAAGTATCAAGTGAATAAATAGCATGAATGCAACGTCCCGAAATTCGACCCATCACGACGAAATTTCCTCTTTATTTTTTTTATTTTTTCTTTGACTCTTTCATTAACTCAAATGGTCGAGGAAAGTGATATATAAGCATAAGACTTAATAGATATAATAATACAACAATAAAAAGTAAAATGCAGAAGCTAAATAGATAATGGTACATCCATGAGGTATGTACAAGGTCATGCCATAAGTACAACTTTATAGATCCCATCTAAACTCTAGGTAACCATGTGCATACACCACCAAATTGTAGTCGTCGCATACACAGAAACAGCTCGCGATCATCATCAAATGCATCTGGGATCACATAGAAGATCAAGCTTAACCATTATCAAAAAGCTATGCGTGAGTTCGTATAACTCATAAATTAATTCCATCAAAATAAGCATAAGGTAAACATTTTAAATCAGATATAAGAGAAAATCATAATGAGAAATCAACAAGAAGATCATGATCATAGTTCATTTCATTTACACATTCATGTCCATATTCTTTCTTAGTATGCATTATTCATATTCTTGAGGTCAATGTCCTTTCATTCATTGCATGAGGCAAACAAATAAATCATATAATAGAATAGATCAATATGAAGGAGTAATGAAATCATGGTTCGTATTCATTCATTTCGTTTTTTTTATATTCATAAGGACAAAGTCCTTTCATTCATTTTTTTTATCATTCATATTCTTTTATACGTTCGTACTTTCATACTTTATGAGAGTTCTTTCCTTTCAGGAATTTCCATTGTTGGCATATAAATGTGCACCTATGTAGACCATCGTAAGTCAGTGGAAGATTAGTGTCACTAGCAACCCTATCGGATAAAATGATCTCGCGCAGGACGGAAACATCTATAAATGTGTGAATGACCTCGCACTAGACGATAACATCCCTCGGTGAAGATAACCTCGCACAAGATGAAAACATTCATAAAGGTGAGGATAATCTTGCATTAGGCGGAAATATCCCTCGAAAGAGATGACCTCGCAATAGACCATAACATAAGTGAAGATAACTGATACTGATATTGATGCATGCAAAATACAACATATTTTAAATTATTATTTTAATTAATTTTTCTGTAATTTGTTCATGGCATGCATCATTTTTAGTCACTTTTAGTTGTAATTCCGGATTTATCAATTTTAATTATTAATGTTTAGAATATTTTAACTAAAGAGAAATTTACGTAATTTTTATAATTATTTTGCAAGTAAAATGAATCGGCCGTAAAGAATTATATTTCGACCGAGATGATCTCATGGTTGGATAAATTACATCTTACTTCGTTGGGGTAAAAACGAATGCAACTTGAATTTTGGGCGTAACGAGATCAGATTTCATCATTTTGGCCGAGATTCAAAGGGGGTAACAATTAAATGATTTTATCTTTTGGGCGTAACAAGATTAAATTCTTTATTACGGCCGAGATTTGGAGGGGGTAATGGCAAGGAAATCTTAGTTTTGGCCGAGATCCATAGGGCGTAAAGATAAAAGAATTTCGTTACGGCCGATATTTGAAGGAGGTAATGGCAAGGAAATGTTGGTTTTGAGATTCAAAGAGGTAAAGATAAAAGGATTTATCTTTTGAAAGAATTATCATTTTTGGCCGAGATTTATCCGTGAATTTAAATTCGGTCGTACATCACGATCAACCGGAAGACCCGTCCGCACCCTATAAATACGTGAAGAATCCGTTATTCCAAGGTGTGCTCTAAAGTTTAGGTTTCTTCCACGACGAGTCGTGAGCTCTGCAGGCTACGACCAAGAGGAGAGAGGTGCGACGGTTGGAGGTTGATCGCGACCCTGATCAAGTCCGGGCGGCTGCCCGACTGTTTGTCAGATTCGAAATCTCTATTTTAGGTGTAATTCTTTAAATTTTTATGATTTGTATTTTATTATCTCTCCGAAATTTCTAGGATGAACTCCATGTTTTTAGGATTATTATTTTAGGAGATTATTAATTGAAGGAAAATATTTGGATCCTATTTTATTTGCTTTAATCTTTTCTGATCAATTATTAATTGTGCTTAATGCTTTTATGTTAGTTAATTAAATTTTTGAATTAGGCTATACCAGTTTATGGAGTGTTTAACTTCAGAATTCATTATACTAATTATAATTAATTTTATTTAGAATTAATAATTAACATAAATTTGATAACTAGTGTATGGAGAATCAAGTTTCTGTGATCTATTAATCTATACCAGTTTGTGGAGTGATTAATAGTCTAGAGAATTAAATTTAATGCATCTTAATTTTAATATGATTTTGGGGGTACTAGTCGTGGAGACTTTAATTCTTATTAAATTAAGATAGTTCTATATGATTAGATTGAGGGATGCCAGTCGTGGAGACCACAAGTTAATCATGTTAGATTACTTTAGGGAGACTCTAATCCATCTTTAAAAATTAAATTTATCTTTTATGGTTCAAATATTTATCCTGATCTATTTTCATCCTAAGGCCTAACTTCAACACCACTATCTTATCTTTATCTTATTTTCTTTAACTTTTAAAACTCATTTTCAAAATCCATATTTTTTCTCTCTTATTCATTTATAAATTCAGATATTGAATTAATAATATTCCTCGTGGGTTCGACACTCTTACTCATATTTACTATATTACTTGAGCGACTAGTGCACTTGCTAGCTATTCTATTTTGATACATCATTTCAATGCATCAGATATTTAGGAGTTTAGTGATAACTTGCTAATTTTTGGGTCCAAAGTCAGTTTTTCCAATTTTTGTTTCAACTCTCTAACTCACTCTCTACTGCAGTGCACAGGTCAATTGTAGTAACCCTAAATATCGTATCCACAGTGATTTGAAGACCTAAGCTACCTAAAAACAATTTAGACTAATCTAATTTAAAGTTGCAAAAACAGGAAATTCAATTGGAAATGAAAACAGATTTTTCAGGAATGCAGAATGATAACTGGTTTTAGATTGCTGAAAAGTTAACTAAACTGAATTATAAATACTAATCTAGAGGCTAAAAGGGTTTAATTATCAACGAGGAAGGTCCTTCTATGAATTGGAGTTCATCTAATTTAATTATGGATGGAATGAGACAAGTTATCCAATTTTAGTCAAATCTGATTCAACCTTTAATATGACTATTTTCACAGCTCAATTAGACAAGAACTAAATAATATATTATCATATAATTATTAGCCAAGTTGAATTAGAAGAGGATCCTCACTGAAAATCAAATTATCATTAGGTTCAATTTAAGCCAAATGCTGATTTTTACAATTCAATAAAATCTGAAATGATAACTTCTAAGTATAGTCACAAATAAGGAATTCACTTCAATTATCTATGCAGGAATGAAATTAATCCAATAATAGTGCTGGTGTTCTTCGGTTTACCTCTAAACTACAAGAGGACTTTGATTCAACCTCTCGTCTGCAATTAAAAATGAAGTCCACACTTAACACTAGGTAATTTGAACCAACATGCATAAAATCACAAGTTTGGAAATCAGGAATTGTCTTTGTTCCTTGGCTCATCTCTGAATCTCAAGGAAGACATTAATACCATCTTTCAATGGTGGATTAAAGTAGGGCTTTTACAAAGAACAATCAGATTTCCCTGAATTTAGGAAACAGAAATAAGCAACAATTTAATCAGGGAAAACAACCATTGGAAATCACAAAATTGAACCATGGAAATGTCATTTTATCTTAATTCATTTCTGAACAGGATTGGGACTAATAATCAACTTCTCAGTTGCTCAATTAATCAAATCCCCCAATGACAACAGATTCAAATGGTTCAGAAAAATAAAAAAACAGATGGTTCAGAATTCAGAAAAATTCAGAAATCAGATTATCAACTAAATTGGAATCCAGAACTTGGCATTGGGTCTTAATTCATTTCTGAAGAAAGATTATACCAAATAATAACTTCTCAGTTGTAAATACAAATAGGGTCTTCCAATGACAAAATCAAATTCATGACAGTTCTGATTTCAGAAATCAGGAATTTAAATAATTCAATGCAGGAAACTTGAACTTATCCCTAATCCATCCACAATATGTATTAGACTACTACCATATCCTAAGAGGCATGGAGTTTAGCTCCTCATAATTACAAAGCTTGATACAAAATATAGTGAAAAATAGAAGGAATTCATCTTGTGTTAGAAGCTGTCGAGAGAAATCCTTCAGCACTTCAACTCCAACTCCAAACCCTTATTGTCTTCTCCCAACCCTGCAATGGCCAGTCCCTCCTTGCTTCCTCCCTTTATCCAGCTTATATATGGCATTTAAACACCCTTAGATCAGCATCAAAATATTCCATATTCTTTGATTGTGCCAAGTGTCCAGTCCTGAAATTCCAGCTGTAGAAATCAGCAGCTTTTGGAGTGGTCCCTCCACCTTTTTCAGCTTTTGCAATGTGTTTTTTCCCTGCTAGAAAGCACAACATGAAACATCAAAGCCCTTGAATGAGATTTAAACAAAAAAAGATTAAGAAAAGTCACCAGGGTCAGCTCAAACATCAAATAAAATATGGTGTTATGAAGATGTGAAATCAGTAATTAAATTGATAAGTTTGAGGATCCAAAATGATAACTTTGTATAAATCTTGGAAAATGATCAAATATAGATGGTTTAGAGCATTGAAGGCATACAAGGGAGTAGGGTGGCAAGTGAATGAGGTCAGAAATTAAATATGGATAAGATTTCATATGAATGATAACTTGGGAGCCAAAACGATAACTTAATTGTCTTAAAAACGACAATTTGTCATAACTTTGGTTGTGGTTATTCAAATGTGGTCAAATTTGAACAGTAATAAGTTAGGACAATAATATAATGATTGTCTAAGGCCTTTGTGCAGAATTGATAGTTTTGCATGTCGAAATGATAATTTTGCCCTTTAATGATAACTTGGCATTGGAAAAATGATAACTTGTTCAAATGGATTTAAAATTTTGCACAAGTTAAAATATGATCATTCTAATATGATTTATTCATGATCGTAATTGATTTAGGGCAAGAAAATCATTGAAAATCAGCTCACTCAAAATAATGATAACTTGGTCTATTGGAGTGATAACTTGTCCTAAAAATGATAACTTGATATAGAATTGAATTATTTATGGATTTTAGCATTTCAGAACCTCTATGCACATGGAATTAAGTATAGAATGAGAAAGATCAACTAGTTATCACAATCCATGCATTCCAAACATAGTTGGCCAAAAGTTGAGCAATTTAAGGACTCGATAGGGGTGAAATGCATCTAAAATGGAATAAAAGACTATAGTGATCAGCTAGTGCTCAATAACATCATATTAGGCGGAAACATCCCTTGAAGGAGATGACCTCGAACTAGGCTGTAACATTTTTAAATGTGAGGATAACTTCGCACTAGGTGGAAACATCTCTCGGAAGAGATGACCTCGTAATAAGTGAGGATAACCTCGCACTAGGCGAAGACATCCCTCGAAAGAGATGACCTCGCACTAGGCCGTAACATAAGTAGGGAAAAAACTCCCATCTAACTAGACAAATGAAAATCCTTTATCATTCGTGATCCTCTCTTTCAATTCATGGATTGACCCAGGCCATATGGAGCGTAGCTCCGATTCATCATTAATTTCATATCATTCAACTCCAATCAAGTGGACGGAAGCTTATCAAATCATGTAGTTCATTTTAAAGTCATACACTTTCTGTCCACGTATCGTATGTTCGAAAGTCGAGGGTCATCCGCTTTTAGGTCCTCATATCATTCATTTCCAAATCAAGTAAACGAAAGCTTATCAAATAAGGAGGATGATTAAAGTCGTGTTCTTCCTGTCCACATAATGGATGCCCGAAAGTCGAGGGTAATCCACTTTGGATCCATTCAGCTGTCGTTCAAAAAAGGAGGGCAAACACCTGTTCATCACTATTTTTCGTTCGACCGAAGAGGAAGCAATCGATCATTCTTTGTTGATTCTTTAATATTTTCAAGATTATATTTTTTCGATCACTTAGATCAAACATAGGGAGCAGGAGTGGCTTCGAATCATTTTTAATATCATGTCATTAAGTAACAATCAAGTGGACAAGGTGTTGTCAATTTATGAGGGTTAATTTAAGATCATATTTCCCTCTATCCCTAAATTGGAAGACCGAAAGGTCAATGATCGTCCATTCGAGAGTCATCAGCGGTCATTCGAAAGAAGTTTGGACGTCCGTTTATCAGTATCCACCGATCGACGGGAAGAGTGCAATCATCCGTCATAACCTGTGAACATCCGCGAGTTTTCGATCGAAAATTTCCATTGGTCGAAAGTATATTATATTCTATCATTCGATAACGGACGCCCAATGCAGGATTAGTCGATCGTTTCTAATAGGCAGAATCACAGGTCATTTGCATATGTCCTTATGTTTCAATTGATTTCCGATCGAAAATACTACATTCTACTAATAATTTCAATTTTCATCAAAGATTAACTATCATCGATAGAGCATACAAACATAATTCATATTTATTTCATACATCATCTCTTCTTTACTTCATTCATCTCTTCTTTCCTACCATAGTCTATTGCCATATATTACTTTACCCCATTTTCATGTCATGCATTAGTTCCTTTTTATGCAATTGTCAGTCTTCATAACTTATCATAAATATGTAAATCATCATTAACCCTTTAACAAAAATCATAACTTCATACATGTACATGTACATCCTTATCATTCTTAGACATATATTCTAACCAACTAGCATTAATAATTTCCATATGTCATCAAAGCACCAAACCATAACCTGAGTTCTACAACCTTAAGCATGTATAATCGTATGAGAAGAATTCCCAATACGAAGGACTAAGCAATCTACATGTCAATAATTCTCCAACTTAGAAATCATCTAATATATATACATCATTTGATAACATATAAGCATTCATATCTTAGTAACATGTCATGGCATCAACTACCTTCATATTATCATAATTCTAAGCTTAAATATCCTTAGAACTATCGTGCATGCATGCTATTTCCAAATTAAGCATCATAATACTAATAACTTGGCATACATTTCGTTATAACAACATAAGGCATCAACCTCCTTCCCCCTATTCTTATTCATTGTTCTAGTTCATCATTTCGTATTCATAGTTATCATTCATAATCATATACATAGGGATTCATAATGGTTCATAATCATTCTTCATGGTAGTTCATATCAATCATGGTCATTCAGTATTCATGTTTCGATGAAGGGTCATAAGGAGATTGACATAACATTTCATTGATTCAGTTCAGTCATGAAGGGTAACTACCGATCTATTGAGCATAATTAACATTTCAAATAGATTAGGGATCAAACATGTAAATCATGGGTCTAAGTAATAAACGCCATGATTCTGTTGGTCAGAACCTGGGTCGAGTATGGGTAGAACCCAAGTGGAGTTTCGACAAATCAGTTTCGAAACAACCGAGCAGAAACCCGAGCTAGGTCTGAGTCATACTCGGGTTGGGTCGGAGTCGAGTGTAGTCTTGAAAAGAGAGAATATAACTCGGGGTGGATTGAGCAAACGTCGAGTCGGTCGACTGTCGAGCCCGATCATCTTCCTCACGACGAACCCTGGTTGGGTCGGGAGTAACCCGGGCCGAGTCACTTGTACACGCAGAGCTCGAGTGCCATTCATTTCATCTTCCGTGAAAGTTCATAAGGATTATAGTCATTCTTTATTCATGCTTCGGAAGGAACATAATTATATTAGCATAACAATCCATTAGTTTGGCTTGAGGATACGGGAGAAAACATGGTTTTAAGAATCAAGATTAACATTTTCAATCAGATTTGATATCAAATACGTAAATCAGGTGTCAAAAATTATCAAATCATCGTTCAGGTGGTCGGGACTCGAGTCAAGTATAGGTAGAACTTGGACCGAGTTTCGGCAATATCAATTTCAGGAAGAACCGAGCAAAACTCGAGCCAGATTGAGATCATACTCTGGCTGAGTTGGAGTTCGATTGGGTCGAGATGATCGTCTCGCCGATTGTCTTCTCCACGACGAACCCGGGCTGAGTCAAGAGTAACCTAGGTCGGGTGGTCATGAGGTGTTGCAGAACTCAGAGCTCGCTTTAATGATGGATCCGGACCGAGTTATGTGGAACTCAGCCCGAGCTAGGCATAGCTCGGACCAGATTTCAGTGAACCCGAGTCAGGTTCCATCACGCGAAAAAACAAATATCGGTTCATTTTTTCGAAATCAAACTTATAATTACATGAAATCATGAGCTACGAGTTATACTCATCTTAGCATGGATTCTACCTCAACATAGGCCCTTAAAGCATGCATCATTCGTCCATAAGCTACTTTATGAGATAGATTTCGAACCACACACCTTAAAGCCTACAATTTCATGGTTCGTCGTGTCTCCTTACGATGGTCACGCCTCAGCTCCTTTGTCGCTGCCCTCTGACATTGCCCCTGCCTGAAAGTTCACCGATGATGCCCCTTCGTCCCCTGCTATTTGCACACTAGAGAAGAAGAGAAACATGGCGAGAGAGAATGGAGAGGAGAAAAATGAAAAAGGAGGCGGAAGGAGTCGGGACTAAGAGTGGCACCTGACCCTATTCGGGGCGGGGGACACTCCCCTCGTCCCGACGCCGTCGATTGGCTCCCGTCCCGACCTGAATCCCCGGTCCAGGAGAAATTGTATCCTCTGCTCTGATCCCCGCGGGGACCTCGAACCCGTGGCCCGACTCTAGTTTGGATCAGATTAAACCAAATCGAACAGATAAAAAATCAATCAAAATCGATCAAAAATGGAAAAATTGGATTGAACCGCGTTTTTTGGTTCAGTCAAAATTTTGTATTAATTTTTTTACTAAGAGATAATTTGATAAAAAATATTATTATAAATTTGAAAAATATTCAAAGATGGACTTTCTCCATAACCATTCAATACTGACCCATTAGTTTTCTTCTTCATTTATAATTGTCTATTTACTTTCACTTTGCTACTATTATCAATGTGGGACTATTTTTGTATACTCACTTATTCTTTGGGATGTGGAGATTCGAACTTCGCGAGGCGAGAATAACTCCCCCCGCCCCGATCCTTAAAAGATGGTTCGGGGATAATTTTCCCTCATTCCTAGACCCGCGGGGAAAAATTTTCCGAGTTCGGGGTCCTGATCAGGGATTTTCCGCGGGGCCCCGGGACGGGGGATATTGCCATCTTGACACGGGACCTTTATAGAGGAGGTCCGACCAATGTTGTCAGGGCCGAACCGGACTGGCCGGTCCGATCGTTGACCGATGACAACTGTGGCCCAATTGAAGCCCAAAAATCGGTTCTTAGTTTGAACCGGATCAAACCGATCAAAATCGGGTTGAACCACGTTTCAACCTGGTTTTTGGTTTAATAAATTTTTTTTACTAAGAGATAATTTGATAAAAATTATTATTATAAATTTGGAAAATATTCGAAGATGGACTTTCTTCATAAATATACATATTGACCCATTAGTCTCCTCCTTCATTTATACTTGTCCATTTACTCTCACTTTTCTACTACTATCAATGTTGGACTATTTTTGTACGCTCACCCACTTGTTCTTTTTTTCTTCATTTAGCCTAGAACAGTTTAACTTATTAAACTTTGAGTTTTAACTATGGATTATAATCTTATTCAATTTTTTAATATCAGAAATGTTTATTATAATAGAAATTAATTATATATAATTATATTAATGTAATATTTATCATATTAGATAAATTAGTTATGAATAAATGGTGCAAACTATAATATGCTTAGTATAATATTATAATATATATACATAACTTTAAATTTCTTTAATTTCGTATGTAATAAGTCAAATTAAATAGTTAACTACTAATTATACTATATATTTATTTATAAAATATATAATATTTTCATAATATTTTGAAGAAAAATATGTATTTGTTGCTTCTAACATAAAAAAATAAAGATATGATAACCAATATAAAATTTGTATATAATAATAAAATTCAATGATTTTAATTTATTAAGTGTATAATAATTTTAATATCAAATATTATAATTAATTATACATTTATGATTATTATTTTTTGTATAATTACATTTTGGCATCATTATATATTTATATAATCAAAATATCATAGCTTGATTTACTATATCATAACAAATATAATATTTTATTATTATCTGATCCGATCAGTTCAACTTGAAATAGACATTTTTCTGAGTCGACGTCCGGTCCAGTCCTAACAATATTGGGTCCGACCCTTGGCCTTTCACCTCGGGAGTGGGGGAAATTCTTGCCTTGGAGCTTATGCTCTTGGGAATCCAATCGGCAAGGAGAGAGAAGAATGTATGAGAAGAAAAGACAAAATGAAAAAAAGACAAAGAGAAAGAGAAGAGGAAGGAGAAACAACACGAAAAGATGATAAAAAAGAGGAGGAAGGAGAAGTTTGGCGGAGACTCTTCGACTTTTTTTTTCTCGAATGATGTGTTACAATAAAAATGATAGAATTATTATTCTTAAAATATTTATTCTTATTGTTTTTGGTTAATAAAAGAGATGATAATAAATAAGAATAAGAAAGCAAAAGAAGAAAATAATAACTCCTCTTACCAGATGGAATAACAAAGTCAAATTAACACATTTTTCAATATAGTTGACTGCATTAAATTTGTGTTTGTGTTTAAATAGGTGAATAAGGTTTTATTCACCCATTTATTCCAATGACAAACACCCCAAACTTTTTGGTTTTAGGATATCAGTGGAAGAAATAAGTGGTTTTATTTTATTAGATATCATATTAAAAATATTTTATTTGTATTTCATTATTAAAATAGTATTCTAATAGTGATGAATAACATTATTTTAAATAATGCTTCATTTATAAAAAGAGAAAGTAGAAATAAATGCCATAAAGTTACCTCACTATCCTTCAAGCTTTTCATTATTTTATAGCAATAGTACTACATCTATAGCAAAATGATCTCATTGTCCTTCAACCTTTTTATGGAATATATTACATTTCATTATATTGGTAGAATATTATACTCATACAATCTTTTCATTATTAGCTTTTTTATAATATTGTTAATTGTGATAGTAATAATATTTTTTGTTGTTGTCGGTACTTAATTCTTTTACATTATTCAATGTTTTATTTCTTTGAAATTGGAAAAGGAAAAAAAATGAAAAGAAGATAAAAATTAGGTTGTTACTTAAGTGATAATCTAAGATATTATGTTGTTACTTAGGTAAAGAAGTCAACTGCTGAAATTGAAGAGCAGCATTAGGAGTGCTATGGATCATACTCGAAAAAAAAAAATACTCGAAAAAACTGAGAGCCTCGTGGCTGACACCCCGTCCATCGTCGAGAAAACTCGAAAGAGTGGCAACCCCGCACATGTTTGCCGCTCTTATTTATTTTTTATTAATTTTGTATTATTTTATTAAATTTATTTTTTAACATAGCACCGCATTAGTGATAATACAGATAAATATGTAATAGTCATTGAAAAAAGTTAATAATTGATGGACAATTTCGTTAGAAACTAAAATTTGAGTACCACATTGAAAAAAGGAAATAAAATTTGAAGGTAGTTAATGAAATTTACCCATCCATTAGGTTATTTAGAAAAAAAAGTGTTTGATAAAAGTCATCGTTGATAAGTATATAACGATGAAAAAGATATTAAAAGAACATTCATTTTGTAAGATTATATGCATCTAAATGACTAAAATTTTTGTTCCCCTGAATATTAAATGCAAATATCAAGGAATAAATAATAAATTGAGATTTGGTTATATCCGCACTTTATATATTCTTTTCGTAATAAACATTCATTTTTCACTGGTGGGCGTCTTCCCTAGTTAAAGAGAGAGGAAGCTTGGTGTTTGAAATTGAATCAACGGTGGATCAAAATGTGTGCGGGTCGCTCCTCTTTGTCGCCCTCGCCCTCTCCTGCCTCTTCGTCGCCCTCGCCGCTAAGCTCCACCGCTTTGCTGACCTGATCTCCCTTTCCCGCCTCGTCGTCAGGCTCCACCACCTTCTCGTGCTCGCCCCTACTTGCCAATCTCGTCCATCTCCCCCCTTCGACCTCGGCATCCTTGTCAACTTTCGCTCTCGCCTCTACATCGCCCGCCCTGAGTGTTCCGCATCGTCGACACATCCTATGGCCATGCCCTCGAGCTTGTCGCATATGAGATTCGACCCTTGCCATCCCGACCCCCTCGGCCTACCGACACTAACCACCTCATAATCCACAGACCCCCAAAGTTCAAGCCCTTGGCCCTATGTTGTGGGCTCAACCTCGAGCACCCCCACCGGCTTCCTCCTCGGCTACGCGAACTTTCGGACTTTTCATGGCTTAGGAGGAAGAGAAGAGGGCGTGCACAGTGGTGAGGGAGGTGTTGGCCATGATGGTGGAGAAACGGACGCTTGTGAACCACCTAACACACCTGCACAAGGTTTTGGGCGCGGGATGCTGGTGTGGCATCTGGAGATGTCGAAGGGTGGGTGGCACTCAGTGCGGGCGGCGCCTCCTCCTCCCCCCCCCCCCCCCCCCACCCACCCCCCTCCAATCCCGATTTGAGCGCGGGATGCTAGTGTGGCATCCAGAGATGTCGAAGGGTGTGTGATACTCGGTGCAGGCGGCGATCGTGGAGGCTGCAACATCATCGGGGTGGACGTCCGTGTAGCAGTAGGATACAACGAGGTCGGAGCAGATGTGTGGCTACCTTGGCGGGTGAGGTCCGTGAGGAAGAAGAGTCGACATCGGGGTGGATGCGCTGCAACCTCTGGGGGAGATGTTAAGAATATAAAGGGAGCGACTAACGTTAGTCCCCAAACTTCAATTTATAAGTAGAACGTCCTTCATATTTTCTTGATCAGTGATAGTAAATTTTTCGGTCGCCTTGTGTATGTAGTCATCATATGAATCATTTCTCTTTCATCCACATCATTCAAATCATCCACGTCATTTAATGCATAAACCGGGTGAATTATACGGACCGTCCCTCAACTTTGAGTTGATATAAATGGTCCATCAACTTTAATTTATAACTAGAATAGATCCAACTTTAATTTTATTGCACTTTTTATCCACTTGATCGATAATAGATAGACGTGACATAATAAAAAAATTAACTTACTAGCATGGGACAATAAAAAATAAATTTAATAATAAAAATATTGTAAAAATTAATTAAAATAATAGAAAAATACCGACAAACCAGCGCCCCCTTTGCCTCTCGCCGCACACGAGCAAGGAAAGGGGGCCAACACCCCCCGTCGCCTCCCCCCCCCCCCCCCTCTACCAGCTCGTGCGTGTCGTCGACGCATGAGCTGACAGAGGGGGGGCACCGGTCAAGGACGAAAAGGATGTCCCAGAAATAAGGCCTCCAACTCTATGTTATAGCCTTCATGCCTTCGATCCGACGGTCCTCATTCTCCCACTTGACAAGCTGCTACTGTGAACAACAAAGTAAAGGATGCTTCCACAAACCGTCTGGGTTCTTCCTAGGAAGATTCCTTCTGTATTTTGTCTTCTCTTTCCTGCGCGTTGGACGGTCGTCCTTCCCAATCCTCTGGAAAGAGATCCATTGTCCTAAAACATGTGAGCTGTTAGAGGGGAAGCTAGCCCCCTTTTTCTTCCTCGCGCACGACGAGGAGCAAAAGGGGGCGCCACCCCTCTTCGCAAGTATGTTAGTGTCTCCTGTCATATTTTATTTTTTAATTAATTTTTATAATTTTTATTAGTATATTATTTCTTATTATGCGAGTTAAATTTTTTATTATATTTTATTACGTCATGTCAGCAAGATAACAGGAAGATTGTCTATTATCGGTCAAGTGGATGAATCAAGCAATAAAATCATAGTTGAGAGATCTTTACTTATAAATTGAAGTTAAAGGACCGTTTAGAAATCGATTCAAAGTTGAGGGACGATCCGTGTAATTTACAAAGTTTAATAATGTTAAATGACGTTGATGAAAGAGAAATAACTCACATGACGGACACGTACGTAAGACAATGCAGAAATTTACTATCACCGGTTAAGGAGATTAATCGTGCAAAAAAAATTAAAAATTATGAATTTTCTAGTTATAAATTAAAATGGAGAGACCGATTAAAACCGGGCGATTATGTCGTTTTGTTGTCACCTGTCACACACATCAGTATAAAGTAATTTTAAAAAGTAGCACCTCAACATTAACTCAAATTTTATCATTTGCATATCAAAATAAAAACTCAAATTCTTTATATATACAACTCCGAAAAACTTCTATTCAACGAATCGAACACAATTAAATATTTGGTCATCAATTTTATATTTTTACTTCATTAGATATAAATATAATATTATTTAAAATTAATATAGACTAAAACTTGCTTGATTTTTGTAATGCCAAAATTATATGAAAGATGACAAAATACCAATGTTTAATATTTTTAAAGTTTAAAAGTTTGTGATATGTTATCATTTCTATATCGGACCATTCTTAAATTAAAATTTAATAATATTAATAAAAATATAATAGTAGGTTATATGTATAAATAATTTAAAAGTTTATAGTATTTTACATAAATAAAATTCAAGATATATCTATGACCAAAAGTAAATTTTCGTTTCAAACAAAACAGCGTATGCTTCTTCATATACGAGTAGATTCCGAAAAATTATCATTTATTCTTTTATTGTATATAACTTATTAATTTATATGAGATTTATTTTATTGGCACATTTTCTTATTATATTTCATATGGAATATACGGAGAAGAAAATATATCAAACGAAGGAAAATAATATAATTAATAAAAAATATTAAATTAAAACAAAAATACATTTTATAGATTTTTTGTAAAATTTGTATATTATAAAAAATATGGCACTTTTTGTTCAAATATAGAAAAAAGTAGCTACTAGTAGTGGAGAAACTGAAATAGTGAAATGTGATTGACATGCTGATGACATCATCAAAAGTAAAATAACTTTGGAAATGACATCAGGTTTCACTAAGTTACTTTTCTGTAGTAAGTGAAAGGATAAAATGGTAAAAAAAAAGTCATAAGAGTGGCATAAATGATTTTCGGAGTGGCATTAAAAGGCTTTGAATCATGTTGCTCTTCTTAACGAGAGGGTAAAAAAAAGTGGTCATTTGAAATAAATTGGTCAGCACATGATTTTCTTTCAAATTATTAAAAAATTGACCGGCAGATCAAATTTTAACATGATATTACAGATAAAAGTAAAGAGTTCGAATTTTGTTAAACTCTTATTAAAAAAAATATTTTCTCCATTTATTATTCACTTAGCTAGATCAAAGTTATTATGACATTAAATTTTAGAGTTTAATGTTTGTGCTATCCTTTTTATGAGGTAGCATTATCATACCTCTATTAATTATCATTCAATTCATGATGAATGATGATTTGATTGGTTGGATAATTTTTTTATCCATCATTCATCATAAAATGAATGGTGATTAATAGAGGTATGATGATGCTACCTCTTAAAAGTGGTAACACAATCATTTTTTTCTAAAATTTAACAGAAGAAAGAGTAAGGTCGATGAGGAGGAAGGAGTAGCGTCCTCCCTCTTTAACTATGGAGAGACTCATTGAATTTAATATCTTATTCATTTTTTACAAAAGAAAAAATAAAGATATTTTTTATGAAAAATGGACAAATTATTATGAATCAGGATTTGATTGAAATATTATTAGGGCCAGGGGAATGGATTAGATGTGAAGGGAACTAGGGGAAAAAATAAAATGAAGATGAGGTATTCATATTTTTTTATGAAGCAAATAAGAGAAATGGAAAAGAATAAAAGTTAACTAATAAAATTTCGTGAATAAATTATATATATATATATATTAATGATATATTATTAAAATATATTTATTATTAAATTATTTTTTACTTTCACTTTATTTTGGGGCGAAGAAAATAGAGCATTTAAGGGAATGAAAAAAAAATCTTTTTTCTTTTCCTTCATTCTATGCTTCTCAATAAATTTGACTAAATAATTTTCAACTTTAATTTTTTCAAATTCTATTATCCAGCTTTACTTTATAATTAGATTACTCTTCAATTATGGACTTTTTTCACCAACTACGGTTCTAATAGGAAGTAATAAGTTTCCCACTCAATTTGCCCACATGATATATTATTTAAAAATAATATAAATATAAAATAATCCTAAAAGCGAAGCCTCCAATCTTGATAACAGGATGTTCGACCAAATTACATTTCTAAACTCTATTTCAAATTATATTTTTAGCTAAATAATGTATTTTTAAATAGTCGTGATTCGATGAAATTCAAATGCTACACTTTGATGTTTCTAGTTGTAAACTTTTAAATGCTAAATTCACCTTCCCAGATGCTAACTGATAAAATTAAGCTAACCATTATTCGTTACCAAATAGAATGTGAGGTTTTCGTCACTTCATATAAAGAGCAAATAATAAGATACATGTTATCAATTGCCCGGTTATAAAACTCCACAAAAAATCTATCCATTGAAATTCAATATGGAAGGTTAAACTATTGTGTTTTATTTTGAAGTGTTTGTATCCATGGCATCAGTTCGTTATAATCTCTAATCAATACAACTCATCATCAGTTAAGTTTTTATTTTCCGTTGCCATCTCAATGTCTAGGATGCGGCGTCGATCGTCCAACTCACATATTGCTAAGGAGTGCAATGATTTTGAAATTTCGACCTATCATCGAGTTCAAGTAATATGATGTCACATTGGGCAGCACGTCCAATTATAATAAGTGAAGCTCATAATGAAAATTTTCTACATCCAAAAAAATTTAAACTCGAAATATTTACTTACGCGATGAGGAACAGTTATGTTATAACATCCTAAAAAAAAAAGCAAGGAAAGGCCAGCCGCTTAAAGCCCATGAAGCCCAACATCTTAGAGTATTATAACCTAGAAGCAAATCAATCCCTCTTACCCCTCTACCAGCCGAAAGTTGCTCCAAAACCTCTTCTTAGCTACAGTGCTCTCTCCCACTCACTCTCTCTCTCCCTCGTTGTTTCCACATGGCAGCAGCAAAGAAAGAATCAATTCCGGATAAATTACATGAATGGTCTTCCAACTTTGAGTCGATTTCCAATTGGTCCTCCAACTTTAATTTATAATCAGAACTTCCTCCATCTTTCATTTTCTTGCACGCTTAATCCTCCTAACCGGTGATAGTGAGTTTTCCGATTACCTTGCTTACGTGACGGATTTTTTCTCTTCTTCACGTCATTTTATGTTCATTACGCCATTATAAAAATTTAAAAAATAATAATAAAAAGGATGAAGTTCTCACGTCATTAAAAAAATTTTAAAAATAAAAAATCAACTGTTAGGAGCTCGCCGGAGAGATGGATCGCCCCCCTCTCTCTCTCGCACGCGCGGGAGAGAGAGGGAGTCGCCCCCCTCTCTCTCTCCAGCCTCTCCCGCGCTGCGGGAGAGAGAAGGAGGGGGCGGTCGCCCCTCTCTGCTCGAGCTTCGGCGAGCTCGACCAACTCGAGCTCGCCGGAGCTCGAGCTCGAGCTCTCCAGTCGTGCGGGAAAGAGAGGGAGGGGGGCGATCGCCCCCCTCCTCTCTTTTCGGCGAGCTCCCAGCTGCTGATTTTTTTTTATTTTTAAATTTTTTTAATGACGTGAAAACTTCATCCTTTTTATTATTATTTTTAATTTTTATAATGACGTGACAGACATAAAATGACACGAAGGAGAGAGAAAATCTGCCACGTAAGCAAGGCAACCGGAAAATCCACTATCACCGGTCAGAAGGACTAAGCGTGCAAGAAAATGAAAGATGGAGGACGTTCTGATTATAAATTGAAGTTAGGGGACCAATTGAAAATCGACTCAAAGTTGGGGGACCATTCGTGTAATTTACCCAATCAATTCCTTGCTACAGTAAGCACCATCTCACTTCACTCTTCATTTCATTTCATTGCTATAGTAAATAGCTCACCCGTTCTCTCTCCATTGAGCTACAAGCTTGTGGACAGCAGTGGATGAGGGTTTTGCTGGAGAGAGAAGAAGGAGAGAAAGGAGAAAAAGAGACTAGGATTTAGGCTTTACTAATCAAGGTATGTTTGAGGGGATTCAAATCCAAATCTCCCCCTAATGATGTTTTAATGTATGAATTAGGACATGAAGAACATATCCTTTGTTCTTAGAGTGAAGATTTGAGAAATGTGCATTTTACAAGTAATGCTCCTTAGATTACTGTTCCATTGTTAATCATACTTAGAATGCCTTGTGTTTTATAGCTTCATGCTCTATTGCTCATTTTGCTTAATGTTAGAGTATTTATTGTTGTTATGTTAGTTCATAATGAAATTATTTAAAGTTCACATACATTTATGATCTTGATTAGCATGTTAAATGTTTTTATGTGAAAATTCCATGTGGTTCATGATTAGAATGTTAAGAATGTTATGAAATGACTCATATGATGTTTGGAAGTCAATATGTGTTCAAAATGTTGATGTATGTAAGATTTGAAAAGAAATTATGTAAAAATCGAGTATCTGCCATTTCAGAACGGGCGATCGATTCCTTATCGGTCAACCGTTCTGGAGGGGCAGACACATTCTGTGTTTAGCGGACGTCCGAATGTTTTGATTCGGTCGTCCGAAAGACAGAAATCGGTTGATCGATGTTCAAACGGTCGTCCGATATGTGTAGTCGAAACATTCGACACATTTTGTGATTAGCGGACGTTCGAGCGTCTTATTTCGATCATCCGAAAGCCATGTATCAGTCGATCGATACCTAAGCAGTCGTTCGATTTATGTAGCAGTTACATTCTGTGATTAGCGGACGATCCAAATATTCATTTCGGACGCCCGAAAGACCTATAGTGGTCAACCGATATTCCAGCGATCGTCCGACTCAGAAGAGTGTTACATTTTGTGATTAGCGGTCGAACCGAAACTCCTTTTCGGTTGTCTAAAATGACCATATTGGTCGACCGATCGTCCGATACATAATCCAGAGGTCGACCGTTAAAGAAACGATCGTCCATTTTGTACAGATGAATTATTATGATTGAATGTCCACACATAGTATGATTTAAAATATGTATGACTTTAAATATGGTTAAAACAAGCAACATGTGATGAATGAATGTATGTATTAATGAATGTAAGTAAAAGACGCATTGGCATGAAGATGTCTTGTTGTAATCGTGGAGGGGAATAAAGTCTTCACATGCTAGTTGATGTGTCGTATTCCTAGGGAAGAATCCTTCTAAGTATGGGGCAATCGCCCCGGCCTAGCAAGCCAAGGTCCCACGAATCAACATGATCTTCTCAATCATCAAGATAATAAGCTATCTTAATCAAGATAGAAGATGAAAAGATGAAATAAAGTCTTATCAATATATATACTTTCCAAAGATGACTTGGGACATAAAGATGAAGATGATTATGTAGCACTAATCAGTTGTTAATGTATGTCCTCGTGTCATAAGATGTTATGAAAGAAGATGTTAAAGTAAAGTAAGATAAATGATGATATGTCTTAGCATAATGATAAGTTATGATATGCTTTGACATAATAATGATGTTACATGTTTATCTTATATTGTTATAATGATATGTTCATACTTCGTATAGTGTGCATAAGTAGCTCATAGCATGCATATGATTTATGTTCTATGATGATAATATGCATATGCCATGACATGTAGAGATTATGTCATAGGATCATAGCATGCATGGGCCTCAATGTACTCTAACGGGAGAAATTTCCTACACCCCATAGATCCGTGCAGGTATGGACGAGGCCGCCTCATGACGGACATGTTGCACATGGGCTGGTCGGATTAAGGCCCAAGTTATCTTATTTATGCTATGATGATAAACTTTTGTAAGGGTTAAGCATGTATGGCTTATGAGCCTTTATTAAGTCATGTACTATATTTGAACTCATTTATGTATAATAAACCCTCTATTAAGTCTTACGTTAGAGTCTATGTGACCCATGAGCTAGTATTATTATCTTGAGATTTTATCCATTTATGAAGTCTTCCGCTGTTGTTTCATGATTTTATCGTTTATGTTTATTATAATTATATTTTCGTTGCAAAGTTTTATGAAACTAAGTCAAGGTCACGTCATCTAGGGTTCGGTAAAATTTTAAATTGAGGCCAAATTTTGGGGACGTTACATATGTACTCTACCCTAACCCCTATCATCAGTTAAGTTGATATCCTACAAAATTATACAATCAACCTTGGGGAAAGGGAGAATATTCGGACATGTTTCACAAATCATCGAGGTGTACATGTACTTTATACTTTAACAATATTGTGTCGTGTATTTGTACTTTATGCATTAATAGAAACAAGTATATTGTTTGGTTGAAGAATAAGATCGAGATTCATTTATTATTTTCCACTTTTTAATTAACTAAATACATTTTTTTCTAATATTGTGGGAACAAAATAAAAAAAAGAACGAATTTTTGGGCTGTTTAGGAACAATTTGATATTGTTGGATTAACAAGCGGGAGCAAATGACTGATTAATTAGTAAATATTATTCTTCGAAATAAGATATTTGCAACCAAACGGGTCCAATTACCTATATATATATATATATATATATATATATATATATATAACTTTGGGCATGAAATTTATTCACTGATATCAGTCATCCCGTTTAATGTAACATAATATTCCTGGACGTATACAAATATTATTTTTTTGCTCCAGCCATTCAAGTACTAGACAATATAAACTCCAATCAATATAAAAGATGAAATAGCAAAATTAATTATACATGCACGCCGATCACAACAAACAAGCCCGACACGTTTCATGTATAGATTATTACATATATCACAAGACTTATTGCATGCAAACAAATATATAACACACAATATATTTACGTACGTACATACATATATATATATATATATATATATATATATATATATATATATAATTAACTCGCCCTGGTGAAGTTGAAGTTACTGCATGTTGTCCTGATACCGAACAAGGTGGAGGTGTAGCCGAGACGCGACCCGGCGACATCAAACATGAAGAGGCTATTTTCCATCTGAAATCCTCCGACCACGACTGCGTGCTCTGCGTTCGGCCCCCCGTCGACGAAGGCCAAGCAAGCCGTCGTCCGGCCGACGTCCACGATCGAATTGGCTCCAAAAACCGTCCAGTTCTGGCCTCCTCCTAGCATGACGTCTATCTGCGGCACCCCGTAGCCTAATCTCGTGGAGCCCAACGCCGAGCTGTTGAAGCAGAGGTCGAATGGCTTCACCTTTGGCCTTCTCGGGATCCCCATGGTGGCGCCGGCGAAGGCCTTGAGGAACGGCTGGTAGATTTGGCTGCTCATTGTGGTGTAGGACACTGCGGTGCTGATCGTGACGCCGCCACGGCTGAGCTCGAACGCATGGGGCGGGAACTTGACGCCATTTTGGTTCACGGCCAACCCAGTGACTTTGAGGTAGTAACCAGAGTCCTTCGCGTTCTTAAGCAGCGGCGTGTACTTCAGCAGGGCGGTGATGTCGACGCCCGGCGGGGGGAGGACGTAGAAGGGATCGTTCCCGAAAAACGCGAACCCGGGGGAAGAGCTGACCGAGCTCGGGAGGCAGAGCGCGAACTGCTTCTTGAACGAGAGCTTCATCGAGAGCTGCGACCCGAGGGCGAGCTCTGACCTGCCCAGACCGGCGACCCCGGCGGCCTTGGAGGGCAGGGACCCGAGAAGCCTTCTCGGCGCGCACGACGAGACGACGCCCGAGACGGTGGCGTCGCCCGTGGGGTTGTGGCCGTCGGTGGAGGAGAGCGTGATGTTGGTCAAGGTCAGGTCTCCGACCGCGCACGCGCCCGTGACGGGGCTCCTCATGTCAGCGGTGCAGACGCAACGTCCGTGCAGCTGGCCGGGGTCGACGAGGGTGCCACGGCGGCAGCAGGAAGGGGAGGATCGGGCAGCCCGGCAGGCGACGGAGCTGCATGGGATGGTGGCGTGCTTGGTTTGGCATGGCGACCAGAGCAGCGGCCCCGTGAGGTCCAAGACGAAGGAGCTGCTCTGCGTTAGTGGTATGGTGTACAGTGAGGTCTTGGGGTCCTTCGTGATTGGCGTAACGAGAGCGTTGACAGGAGCTGCTAGTGTGGAAGGTGCTCTTGGTAAGAAGAACGAAATGGTGGCGATCAGTGGGAAAAGGAGAAATGTGCTCTGGGTCTTCGCCATGTTTGACGTTTCTCCAAGCTTTCAAGTTTCAAGCCAATGGAGCTTATTGTGGAAGGTGTTGGCAGTCGGGCATGCATATATATCATAGATGTGAGAGAGGAAGTAGCGAGTCTTCTTTGACGTTATAATTTAATTGATTTATTCATTTACATAAATTGAAAAATAATGCATGCACGTAGAAAGAGATAAGCATTAAAATAAAATGTTCGTGGTGCACGTAGTGGATTTCACGTATAATTTACTTGTATTCGATTTAACATAAAATATATGCTTTCTTTCATTCTTTTTCCCTTGCGCCAAAGGGAGAAACATTTCTTTGTGTACTTATATGTTGTTTTCTCAATGAAGTTATCTATAAACATGTGAATCTGGAAGTTATCTTATTCAAATAAATCACATATTAGATAAACTTATAGTACGAAGGAAAGTTCTCATTGATAAAGGTAGTTTCTTAATTAGACAGTGATTTAATTAGAGGGTAGTAACTTGTTTGTAAATCAAATAAAACTATTTGATATTGTTACTAGTCGATGTAAAAGTTAATAACCAGAGTGATTAAGTCAAATACTCTCCAACTTTGATTTTTACTCAACGATACCCTCCAATTTTAGTTTGTAATAAGAATACCCTTCATCTTATAGCTCATTACACTCAATGTCCTTTTCATCATTGATCACTCGTTCCCCGATTGCCCAATTGACGTGGCGACGTTCTTTCTCTTCCATGCAAGCACTCGTACGACGTGACACCGTCACGCAAACTACCCTTGATGTCAACAAATAATAAAATAAGATTAAATTAAAAATATGATAATAAAAATTAAAAAAAGGTGGAGCCCACCACCTCCTCTCTCTTCGATCGCCAGTCGCCTGAATGCCGACAGTTAGAGGCAAAAGAGATGGAGAAGGGAACGGTCCCCTCCCCGCGCGAGCGTTGGCGAAGAACAAAGGGGGTGGGGCCTCCCCCCACCCCCTGCCTTCAACAGCATTCGTGCAAGGAGGGGCCCCCACCCCCTTCCCCTATTTCTTCTCCATCGCCGAAGAGGAGAGGGGGAAGGGGCGATGTCCCCTCTTCTTCTCCCTTCCGCTATCGGCGCTCAGGCAGCTAGTGATCGAAGAGAGAAGAGGAGGCGGTTGCCCCTCCTTTTTTAATTTTTTATTATTATATTTAAAACTTAATCTTATTTTATATTTATTTTATTTTTTAATAATTTACTAATATGGAGGGCAATTTATATGGCGGTGACACGTCAAATTAAAAATTAATTTTCATATTAAAATAAATATAAATTTTAGGATTTATTAAATAAATATAAAATTTGGAAAAAAATTATTTAGAGGATGAATAAAAGAAGAAGATAAGATAAGAAAAGATTGAAGGAGAATAAAAGTGTTATTAGATAAATGGTAGGAAAAGAGGATTCCTAATTAGATTAGGAGTTATAAGAAGTTATAATGAGATTACGGATTCAGAATTTAATTTGAATCTAACTATAAGTTTAGAAAAAGGAGTCCTAATGAGAGTCATGATAAGAGTTTAATGTTAAAAAATACTTAAAATAAAAAATAATATTATTTTATTTCAAAAAATATAAGATAAGAATAATATTTATTTATTTAATTATGAAATTCAGGAATAAATATATTTAAGATAGATAAAATAAAGAAAAGATCGTTAGAAGATGATTAGGGATAAAGTTTGTAGAATGATTGAATTAGGACACTTAATGAGATTAGAATTAGGAGTTTTAAGGATAAAAATATTCAATAAATAAAATAATAATAAATTATTATTTTATTCTTAAAATCAATAAATATTATTAATTAATTATTCAAATCTAAAAAATCGTGAAAAATAAAGGATGAATTATAGATAAGAAGTATGGATATGAGTTCTAATTGAATTAGTACTTGGGAGATTCTACCTTATATATAGGACCCCAAAAAATCTCCTCCAACACATTTTTCTTCCTCTCTACTTGAGTTTTTCTTCCATCTTTGGATCACGTTTTATTATTCTTCGGTGCGTGTGCATGAGAGTTTCAACCTGCCATCAAATCTCAAAACTACCCTCTATCCAAGGACACAGGCCTCGTGGTTAGTCGTCATCGGTTCTTGCTGAAAAACGCGTCCAAAGTCTCGAGTTTCAAGTAGTAGGGAAGGTATGTAAAATTTCGGATTCACTTTTGGATACAATTTCTTAATGAAATAGTTAAGATGATGGATGAGCTAGGATTGATACGTGTTCTCCTACGTTCCAATAATACTTTCATATAATTTTTATGTCAAACGAAGTACTATATCGAAAGTTATGCTAGGTCAAAGTCTAAAAAAAACACTATTAAGTGAGTTCATTTCCTTACAAGATTCGAGGACGAATCCTTTTCAATGGGTATTATAACGTAACACACTGAAAATCCCATGGAATTTAAATTTTTTTTATTATTAGTTGATGTTGGATTTTCGGGCGATCGGAACTCAAAATGGGCGCCCGATCGACGACTTCAATTGACACACTGGACGATCGAAATATTTTCGGACGTCCGAAAGTGCAAGGGGCAAAAAACTAACGAACTATCAACTTTGGTTCCTTTTTCATTGCAATCCATTAACTATCAATAGTAACTCCTTTTCCCATTATCTCTATAAATCAAAAGGCATGAAACCCCACCATTATACCCTTAAAAGACCATCTCTCTCCTCTCTCTTTCATTTCTTCTTCCTCATTTTCTCATCTTCTCCATTTCTCCTCCACTCGTGCTCTTTATAGTCTCAGCCAAAAATTAGTGGGTGCGACTCCGTTAGGAACCTCGGGCACATGCGACGTAGGAGGACGGAGAGGACGCAGCTGAAGCTTGACCCGATGAAGAATAGAACCAAACGACATCAAACATGTGTGTTTTGGGGATCTATGTCATAGGGTAGACTTCCTTGCGGGATTTGCATGTTTAAGGTTTGCCATGAAATTAAGGTTCACGCTAGCATGGGTAGGAATTGTGCTTTAAAGATTAGTGTGATGATGCAGATGTGTTTTCTTTGATTCTTGACCATGGTCAAATGATTTGCTTGCTATACACGAGTTGCTAATATGATGAATGATTGAATTTGTTAGGGGACGACTTATATAGTCATTTGATGATTAATCTCACACTTTTAAAGTGATAGTATATGTTTATTGGAACTAAAAAACTATGATAATCGCCTTATGCTTTATAAGGAATTTGACAAGTTATGACATATGAAAGAAAATGACATGAAGGATGTGTTTAGAATGAATATTTATATTTAGATATGCCTCTGAACCATGTCATGTGTTATGTATTATGTTAAGTAGCATTAGTTCTTGTTTGAATGTGAAAAGTAATTGAAAATGTAAGGATTTCGTAATGATCTGCGGCTCTTTCCAATTGAAGCGGACGATCGAAATCCTTTCAGGCATCCGCTCCAGTTCGATAGAGTATAGCGACATGCCATATCGAATGTCTGAAACTCGATTAGATTATTTTTAATTTCTTACGAACATTTAAACATTACTATAGTTTATAATAGGTATAATTATTGTATATAACTTCTTATCTTATAAAACTGTATATTGTCGTCATGAATTATCTTTTAAACTAATAAAGGAAGATATCGAAAAAAATAAAGGAAAGTATGCATAACGTTGTTTGATACGTGTTTCGCATGAAAAATGCTTCACACATTCATTTTCCCTAAAATTTAAAATCTAAATTTTCACACATAAAGTTGTTTGATATATTTTTAAAATTTAAATCAAATATATGATTTAAAGTAAAAATGTAAAAATAATAAAAAAGTTCGTCATTGAATCAGGTTGAGTCGACTCAAATCCCAACTTGAACCCCAATCATATTGGGTTGAGTGGGGTCGTCGGATTTACTCCCACGTGGTGAGAATTTATATATGAATATTTTTTAATGAATATATATATATATATATATATGTATACATATATATATACATACATATATATATATATATATGCACATCAATCAAGTACTAATCTTAATATTGTATATGGTGATTGTTCTTCCATGCATGCATATATTCATGCAGTCGAAACATCACAAAATGATAGAGGATGTGGGATGCCCATGGTATTATGGTAGATTCATGCTCAAGGCATCCGAGATTCCATGATTCCTTTTTAAACTTTAAGAAGTCTAAATTTAATGTGTAAACTCTATATATAGATGCATGCATATATTACTAATCAATTAATTGTTTAATTTTTTTGTTGAGCATTTTTTGTTTAATAACATGAAAATTTCGTGCATGCATGTCATATCAATGATATGTTGGATCCTATCAAGGTCAAAGACTTGATACACTAAAAAAAAAAAAAAGACTCATGCACTATCTTATTATTATGTCGAGTAGCCCAACGAGGGGTAGTATAAGGCATATTTGTCATCATTGTGAATGAACATAATACAAATGTATCACATGCATGCTAGTGCTACATACTTAGCTATTGGTAACATGTTTAAAATATTATCTGCAAGAGCAGTTTTAGACATAATTTTCTTTATTTTTTATGTCCTTCTTCATTAATAGTTTGGATGATCATTGTTGATAAAAAAATAATATTCAAATCATAAAAAATAATTGTATGAATTATTTTTAATTTCTTATGAATATTTATGCATTATTATCGTTTATAATAGGTATAATCATTATATATAACTTCTTATCTTAAAAATCTATTTTTTTATTATCATGAATGATCTTCTAAACTATTAAGAAAAAATATATATTAAATAAAGAATATGCATGACGTTGTTTGATATGTGCTTCACATGGAAAATACTTCACACTTCAATAAAATATAATTTTTAAATTTAAATTTTCATACTTAAAGTTATTTGATATATTTTTAAAATTTTAAATCAAATATATGATTAAAAGTAAAAATGAAAAATAATAAAAAAGTTGGTCATTGGGTCGGGTCGAGTCGACACATATCCCAACTTGAACCACAATCAGGTTAGTCTGAGTCGGGTCATCAGATTTACCAGATCCATCCGACCAACCAACATTCTATAGAGGCTACTCCCATGTGGTGAGAATTTATATATGAATATTTTTTATATGGATATATATATCTTTGTCTATGGATCTTTATATATATGTATATATATATATATATATATATATATATATATATATATATATACACATACTACTAATCTTAATATTGTATATGGTGATTGTTCTTCCATGCATGCATATATTCATGCAGCAGGAACGCCACAAAATAATAGAGGATGAATCGAAGAGCTCGGGGGTGTTATGAGAGACTCACGCTCAATGCATCCATGGTTATTTCTTTAAAATTTAAAAAATCTAAATTTAATGTGTAAACTCTATATATAGATGCATACATATATTACTAATCAATTAATTGTTTAATTTTTTGTTGAGCATTTTTTTATTTAATAACATGGAAATTTCGTGCATGCATTTGAGATAAAATGTTGGATCCTATCAAGGTCAAAGACTTGATGCACTAAAAAAACAAAACAAAAAAAAGACTCGATGCACTATATTATTACTGCGTCGAGAAATGAGGGATTACAAATGTATCACGTGAATGATAGTGTTGCACGTAGCTATTGGTAACATGTTTATACATAATTTTCTTTATTTTGTACGTATTTCTTCATTAATAGTTTAGATGATCATTGTTGATAAAAAAAATAAGATTCAAATCATAAAAAATAATTATATGAATTTTTTAAAAGTTTGTACGATCATTTACGCATTATTATCATTTATAATAGTTATAATCATTAAATATAACTTCTTATCTTAAAAAAACTATTTTTTATCATTAATGATCTTCTAAAATATTAACAAAGACATATATCAAATAAAAAATAAAAAAACACATAATGTTGTTTGATACATGCTTCACATGAAAAATGCTTCACACATTCATTTTTCGTAAAATTTAAACTTTTAAATCTAAATTTTCACACATAAAGTTGTTTGATATATTTTAAAATTTTAAATCAAATATATGATTGAAAGTAAAAATGCAAAAATAATAAAAGGTTGATCGATCGGGTCGAGTCAATTCAAATCCCAACTTGAACCCCTAACTAGGTTAGGTTGAGTCCAGTCATCGGATTTATCGAATTCATCCGGACTGGTGAATACCGTACCATCACTCTAAAGAGGCTGCTCCCACGTGATGAGAATTTATATATGAATCTTTTTCTATATATATATATATATATACACACACACAACTTTCTCTATGAATCATTATATATATATAATTTATAAATATACATCAATCAAGTATTAATCCTAATATCGTACCATGCAGCCGGAAAGACACAAAATGACAGAGGATAAATCAAAGATGTGGGATGTCCCAGGGTGTTATCGGAGACTCATGGTCAATGCATTCATGGTTCCTTCTTTAAACTTTAAGAAATCTAAGTTTAACGTGTAAACTCTATATATAGATGCATATATATAATACTAATCAATTAATTGTATAATTTTTTTTTCAGCATTTTCTTTAATTAATAACACGGAAATTTCGTGCATGCATGTGAGATCAAAGATATCTTAGATCCTATGAAGGTAAAAAACTTGATGCACTAAAAAACAAAAAAAAATCGATGCACTATCTTATTACTACGTCGAGAAGCCCAATGAGGGGTAGTATCATACATATTTGCCATCATTGAGAGCGACCATAATACAAATGTATCTCATGCATTTCATTATATCGAGTTGATGTGTGTGCTGCGATTGCAGTTCGAGTGGCGTATGCACATGATTATCTAAAGTCTAGTTGTAGTCTCCTACTTTTCATTATATCGAGTTGTACTTTTATTTAGATGAGACCAATCGTGTTGTATCAGACATGGACTCTTATATGTCACAGTTCTCTTCTTATTGCTTCTCATTTCTCATGTTTAATTGTTGTAACATTTTATTATTAAGTCTTCTGCGTATGTGTCACTCTCGTTGACCATCGGGGTCAACAAAAGAAAGTAATATTCTAAATGAGATTTCGCCACGCGGCGGGATCAAATTTTAGGGCGTTACAACCATAGTTTATAATATGATTGGAGCATATTGAAAATTCAATCCATCTTAATTCACCCTTAACTAATATGTTTTAATGTTAAAAAAAATTTAAAATAAAGGACTTAAAATATTGAGAGCTTAACTATTTTAGATAAAAGTTAAATTCATTAAAGCTCAATCAGTTAGAACTTATTTCAACTAAGATGTCTTCAGTTTTAGACTTTTTATTTAATAATATATAATTACTATCATTTATAACTAAATTAATAATAAAAAAGGATGCGTAGACAATAAGTTGAGTAGAATTCAGCATGAATCGATAAAATTATTCAGGACAAGAAAAACAGTAAAGGAATTTAGCCGGAGTTAAATTTGTTCTCTACATAAAAAAATTATGGCGCTAACCGATCATTTATTTTAAACTAACACAAAAAAAATAATCAATTCAAATAAAAATATTAAACAAACATGACAACACATTTATATAAGTCTAAAATACGAAAATGAATTAAGAGAAAAATGAGTTTGTAGCATTCCCTTGATAGTTAACCTACTATATGATTGAAAAATGTAGCATTAAATTCGAAGAAAAATTTGAAGAATAAACTCTCGAATAATGAATAAAATCTTTGAAACTATATTTATATTCTGTTTGGCAACACTAAAATTAGCGTTTCAAGTAGCATTTAGCAGTTTAAACGTTAATTTTTTTATTTGGTAAATGACAAAAGTAAGTAACGTTTAGCGTTTCATATGAAAATATGAAAAAAGTTACTTCTACTAGCGTTTAGCCTTTAGAGGTTAGCGGTGTATAAATTTTTCCTATTTTACCCTTAGTCAAATGCATTATTTCTTTCTCGGCTTATCTTATTATTTTTTCATTTTATCATCATTTAACTGTATTTTTTTATCTTCATGCGTAATTAATTGCAAGTTATTTATATGTTAACAATGAATAAAAAATATTTTAATAATTAATATTTTATATAATGTGTGCACTACATAAAATTATTGTCAATATAGATTTTATATATTTTAATATATAAATTAGTTGTGTGATTTTTTAATTGAGATATAAATAATTTATTGTTGTATTTATAATAAAATTTGCATAGTTGCTTAAATTGAATAATTTATCGTATATCCAATTATATAATTTTACATTCATCGATTAATTCTATCGCTAAATTTATTGAACACTTATTTGTTAAAATTTTAAATTTCTAATCATCATCCGCTTATATTGCCAAATAGAGTGTTAATCAAGATGACTTCTTAAATGACCGTTGGGAATATGTTCTCCCATTCTTTAATTTGGTTTGTAGCAACACACAATAGAAACTGCTCTTTTTATTTCTGGAGGTTCAAACTTTGATATTACATTTCCATTGGTTTTGTGCAATTAGCCATATATATGCATATACCACTTTTACTATTTTAGTTTCACAATTAATGAATGACTATTAAATAAATACAAAGGATCCAAAGAATTAACACGCATACTATTTCATTTAACTTGTCCATTTTTTTTCTTTTTTTTTTGCATTTCTTATATAAAATGTATTTGTTAAATATAAACATATTTATAATAAAGAATTAATATAACATTATTTATTACTTATCATTTTATTACAAAATTAATAGTCCATTAAATAAAAATAATTTGAAGTTATTTTTTATATTTAAAAATATTTTTTTGCATAATAAAAATTAAATTTTTACTTTCATTTATAATAATTAATACATTTATATTTTATATTTATAATACCTATTTTTTATTCAAACATCTATTAAAATTAATCCATCACATCTATTTTTTCTTATCATAAAAAATGTTTTGGTTTCTTATATTTCACTCCATCCAAATATATTCTAACTAATCTATCAATTTAATTATTTATGAAAAATTTGACAGTTTCGTTTTCAAACGCAACATTGGAGTTTCAAGGAATTAGGTAGGGTGGATAACACTCGCGTGATTTATCGAACCATTTGATTTGTGAAATTCAATTGGTTATTAATTGACTTACTTTTTTTCAATATTTGAAAAATGATGTTGATGATTCAAATCATGCATTGCTAACTAATCTGATAAAGTCGTCTCGAATCTCGTAC
Organism: Pontederia crassipes; assembly: GCA_030549335.1. Classification (NCBI taxonomy): domain Eukaryota; kingdom Viridiplantae; phylum Streptophyta; class Magnoliopsida; order Commelinales; family Pontederiaceae; genus Pontederia; species Pontederia crassipes. The sequence goes on along the minus strand of CM060188.1, from coordinate 16,162,777 downwards.
TTGGTAGTGAGTGAGACTTCCAATAAAAAATATTTACATTCAAAAAATTTATATTCGAAACTTTACTTAAATAAGAAGAAGTCACTTCTTACTCCGCTCCAATCCCGAACTTAGTGTCCACTTTTTTGTTTTCATGGATAAGCTATCAGTTCTTATATAAAGCGATATAATGTGAATATTTTATGTTTGTCGCATGGACATATTTACACACATCATAACAAAAAATTTGGAAAAAAAAATATAAAATTTATTTTGCTTTTTAACACTGCCTTTTCATTTAAAATTTGAATTTCATCTCTTAAATTTGATTATGATCAGATTATTTTGGGAGAAGGAGAGTAAGCTACACACTCATTTTCTTTTGTGAAGTATAATTAGATGTACACATTCTTATATCACCAAGGGGAAGGTAGAAGTGAATGTCATGATGCTTTGTATATTAGACAAATAGTAACATCAATTGAAAAAAAAAGAGCATTGCCAAAGGTAAAAGAAAAAAAACAATAATGAAAAAAAGGTGTGTTGACTCGTAAAATTGTTTGATTTTATATTTTTACTTCTGTTCGATCTTATCATAAAGGTTTTTTGTTCGCATGTTAGTTGGCCAATTTTTAAAAATCAAACTAGTGATCAAACTACTTAATGAACTAATTAATGGTTCAAATCAGTTTGACTATATTGAATCAAGTTTTTATTAAAATATTATTATTTGTATGTGTTTTGAAAATATGATACTCACAAGTGTAACATTATAAAAAACAATTGAATAATATGCTATTAGTTTTCCTTTAGAATAATCCAATACTAATAAATGGGTTTGGTTTTACTTTTTTGTTTTAAAAATTCTGTGAATTTAATTCTTCATCTTTTTATTTTTTTCTTATTTTTCACTAACATATTTCAAATTATTTTCTTTTTAGCACTTCAAATTCTCTTTCCATATTTACTATTTTAGTTTCGCAGTTAACGAGTGACTATTAAATAAATACAAAGGAACCAAAGAATTAACACGCATACTATTTCATTTAACTTTCCATTTTTTACTTTTTTTGGCATTTCTTATATAAAAAATGTGTTTGTTAAATATAAAAAAACATTTATAATAAATAATTAATATAATATTATTTATGACTTATCATTTTATTACAAAATTAATAGTCCATTAAATAAAAATAATTTGAAGTTATTTTTTATATTTAAAAATACATTTTAAATATTTGTTGCATAATAAAAATTAAACTTGTACTTTCATCCGTGCGATGCGCGGATGATACAAAATTGAATGAACGATATATTTATAAAATAATTAAATATTAATATGACATATTTTAATACTGGCCATAAAGCAATGGTGATGAATTTTTTTTATGGACAATTTTTTTTATCTATAAAATAATTCCTTTTGATTTATTTTAGAAATTTATTTATTCATTATAAATAATTCTTCTTTATTTATCTTTAAGCATTATCATATTTTTTTTAATATTATTGCATTTCTTCTTAAAATGTTATTAGTGTACAAAAGTAAACATTTTTATAGTATACTATTTATTTCTATAATGATAACCCTCACTCTGAGTTGTTTTATTATATTCTTATATTTTCCTAATTATTTTTGTCATATAATTAATTTTAATCGGCTAATTTATTCTACATCAAATAACATTTTATAAAATAGTCCTAAACAATAAACAATTCCGAAAACTTGACCTAGAAATAATCCTAAATAGCAGTTTATATACTTGCATGCATTCCACGTGTTCATAAAATTTAGGAAGATGCTCCCATAATTTGCGAACTACATAATTAATATGCAGGGCAATCCAATTATACAAATAATTGAAGAAGCTTTTAAAAATGTGACCTCAATATACTGGAAACTAAAATAAATGTTGTTAAATTTCTGCAAATATATATATTTGATGAACAAAGATAAAATAAAATTCATCACATATCCAATCTGAACTTTTTTAGATTTTACTGGAGACATTCACCAAGGATAGTAATTATAATGTTTACACCATAAACACGTACATTTTTTGGTTATTTTGTCCCTTTTCATTTTGTATATTTTACTGACAACATTTATCAGAGATACTAATTTTTTTACATGTGATTAACTTTTTAAAAACTCAGACTCATTTTTGCGATCATTTCTTGAATATCATTGATAACTACATAATTCCTACCTTTTATACATTTATGCAATACTTTGAGAAACCTAACATGCATGCAAATGCTACATCTTAATGAAAAAATGTAGTATGTCATTAATTATCTAAGAAGCATAAGAAAAAACATTTGGATGATCATGAACTAATTAATAATCATGCCTATTATATAATCTTGTTGATCATGAAAAAAAAAGAACACGTCTCATGTTAATCCTATATATTCAATGCTTAAGAAACACTACTTAGACCTCATGGATAAATAAGATGGTGGTGAATTTCAATGGTGGTTTTGACCTCATGGAACCTGCTGCATACTTGAGATATGAATGCAAAAAGATACTAAGTAATGATGAAAGTTTCTTTTACATTAATACGGGTGATCTTCTCTCACTGTATTTATATTATTATAAAATATAAATAATATAAAATGCAGACTCATTTTTGTGAGACTGTTTAGCAGTTTTTGGCTTATAAAATGTGAACCCTTCTTATATCTATATTATTATACTTATCATTTCCTTTTTGGATCCAAATGTCATATTCTCTTCATATACCACTTTGTTTTTAACAAAGTAAATAGAAATAGATATGTATAAATTAAATGGTATCTAATGATATGTACATAATAGTGAGATCCAGTAGACCAATTTATTCATCATTTATTTAGAATCAAAAGTTATTTAATAGTGTGCTCGATCTAATAGATAAATTATAGTAAAATAATTTATCGATAGCTAATTATTTTATTAGATGGTTATGGATAATTGTTTTCACTACTATTATAAGTTTATATAATTATACATTACTGGCGTTTAGTAACCAAGTCATTATCGGTTATGGATAATGATGGATAATTATGTCCACTACTCATTTATCATTTTAAAAATTAAAATCAAATTAATGTATCGTGGGCTTGTGAGTTATTATTTTAGTTAGTTATAACATGTTAAAAAACAATTGACTAAATATAATCTGTCAAATAACTGTATTTTTAATAATAAAATTTTCTTACAAAAGTGATGTATGATTCAATAGGTTAACGATATAATAATTCAAAATTAACAACTGTTAAAAATTTTAAGGTCTACTAACTTTATTAATCAACATGTACATATATGTGGAAAACATACATGATCAAAATATAAAAGACGAATGTGAACCAATATGATTACCTGTGTTTATGTTGGACATTATATATACATATCTATATATAGGCCACACCATGCATTTGACAAAGATAAACTAAACAAAAGGTAAGAACATCTAGTGAGACTAATATTTCTTTTCTTCTTGAAACATCAATAATCTCCAATACATCAGTATCTAGAAATTATCACGTGAGGGAACATTAAGCTTCCTTTGCATGAAGGTAAAGATAAATACAACATTTTTTTTGCATATTTTATAATTAAAATACATATTATAAAGACACTACATTTATCCACGATTCTATTCATATTTTATAATAATAAATCTCTTACTCGGAAATACAACTAATAAAATGCATTAGAGCAGACATTATATAGAAACAAAGACTATGAAATATTTATATAAGTTATAAGAATAGACCATATTAATTAAGAAAAAGAACTACCTTGAACACATAAAAATTATAAAAAAAACATAATCATTTGAAAAAAAAATAAGCAGCTCCTTCTGCAAATAAAGAAACAAATTCAACGTAAAGATATAAGCAAGCAAATAATATTGATGATATGACATTTTTATTCAAAATTTAAAAGTAGATCATCCTATATAAAGCTGTAGGTTAAAGCTCAATAATTGAAGATAACAAATAAACTTTTTTTAATAAAATCACACAAAGATTCAATAGTGTAAATAGCACTTCACTTTACCACACGCCAAAGAGAACCCATTGTGGGTAAATATCATCTCCTCCATACACTATTCAAAGTCTTGTGATTGAGCGGACTACGTGAAGTTAAGTGGAGAAGCATTTGCTTGGGAGTATTTATAGACAATTTGAAAAAAAGAAAAAAAAATACATACACAGAGAGAGTTGCTCATCAGTTGAGTTAATTGTTGAACCTTTTCATTATTCTAATACCCAATATAAATTACGAAACCTAATATTAATTTTATTGGATACCTGCATGGGCCATTAAATCATTTTTTTACATGAGAATAGGCTTTGCCATGCAAAAAGTAAAAAAAAAAATTGTTGTAGAAATGTTCTTATACATAAAAAATTAAAATATTATTATATATAAAAATAAAAACTTGAAATATTGTTGGCAAAAGAAATGTTCTTATATATAAAAATTGGTGTAGAAATTTTTTTGAAGCAAATTGAATGGAGAACTCCAAGGTGGATTTATTATTACTACATATTATTTTCCAATTTATAAAATAATAATTTTCCAATTAAAATATGAATTGTTATTTTAATTATTTATGAAACAGGACTATTAGAACCAAAGTTTTAATTAGTTTCATCATTGTTAGTTTTCCTTTTGCCAAGTATCATCTTTTTTTCCTTTCATATTACTTTTTGTTTAACATAGATGCAGATAAATAATTATAATTATGATATGCTATAACTTATATATATATATATAGTGAGAACGTGCAATAATCACCATTGATTTTTAATTATTTCATACCATAACTATTTTTTAATTATTTTGCATCATCAATATCTTAATTTTACAACTACCTGCATGGGCCATTAAATCATTTTTTTACATGAGAATAGGCTTTGCCATGCAAAAAGTAAAAAAAAATGTTGTAGAAATGTTATTATATATAAAAATTAAAATATTATTATATATAAAAATAAAAACTTGAAATATTGTTGGCAAAAGAAATGTTCTTATATATAAAAATTGGTGTAGAATTTTTTTTGAAGTAAATTGAATGGAAAACTCCAAGGTGGATTTATTATTACTACATATTATTTTCCAATTTATAAAATAATAATTTTCCAATTAACATATGAATTATTATTTTAATTATTTATGACACATGACTATTAGAACCAAAATTTTAATTAGTCTCGTCATTGTTAGTTTTCTTTTGCCAAGTATCATCTTTTTTTTCCTTTCATATTACTTTTTGTTTAACATAGATGCAGATAAATAATTTTAATTATGATATGCTATAACTTATATATATATATATATATATATATAGTGAGAACGTGCAATAACACCATTGATTTTTAATTATTTCATACTAACTATTTTTTAATTATTTTGCATCATCAATATCTTAATTTTACAAATTTCAAAGCTAAATATTTAATCCATTCACAATTAAATACTCGCTAAGGATAAGTTATCAAATACTCCAATAAAATTATATTGTAACTAATTCTCGTGATTAATCATTAAACAAATATATTTAGAGATTAATATTTAATATTTTAATTAATTAAAACAAAATTAAATAGTTATCATAACTATAGAGATAATAAAATTACATTATTGCATTTTATAATCATCACTGATCAATATTTTTTTTAATTATAAAATGTCTCATCATACGATAAATTATTCATATAATATTTTAATTAATTATAAACTCTAGAGGACACATGTCATCATAACAAATTGTCAAATATCATATTCTCATCAAAAGTACTCTCCTTTTAATATAGTATAGATTTTAATTAATTAAAATAAAATAAAATAGTTATCATAACTATAGAGATAATAAAATTATATTATTGTATTTTATAATCATAACTGATCAATAAATTTTTAATTATAAAATGTCTCATCATACGATAAATTACTAACTACTCAAAGGATGAATAAATTATATAATATTTTAATTAATTATAAACTGTAGATGACACATGTCATCATAACAAAGTGTCAAATGTCATCTTTTCATCAAAAGTACTCTCTTTTAATATAGTATAGATAATTAATACATTTATATTTTATATTTATAATACCTATTTTTTATTCAAACATCTAATAAAATTAATTCATCGCATATATTTTTTCTTATTGGCTATAGTGTCCATATTATCAATGTTGTCAAAATCGTGTATTAGGACGTACGATTTTACGTGCTCGATTTCACTCCTAGTCGTTTCCTATCAGCACGTGATAGAATCGCGTGCTGACGCGTAGAATAGCGCATCTCCAGCGATTCCTAGGATGAGCAAAATCGGGACCGGGACCTAGGGATGGCACCCGTCGCTATTCGGGGCGGGGGACACCACCCCCGTCCCGACCCTCGACGATCCGCCCCCGCCCCGAATTTCCGGTCCAAGAGAAATTTTATTCCCTGCCCCGATCCCCGCGGGATCCCGAATCCTCGCGGGGAATCCGATTCCTCAAATTTTTAAATAAATTAAAATGTGGGTGATTAAAAAAATTACAAATAAAATCACAAATAAAAAAGTCTGCGCAGAGGCGATTTCGCGGCGGCGGCAGAGAAATCGCCGCCACTCGGCCGATTTCGCGGCGGCGGCGGCGAAATCACCGCCACTCAGCCGTTTCGCAGCGGCGGCGTCGAAATCGCCGCCACTCGACCGATTTCGCCTCTGTGGACTGAGGGAGGAGTTGAGGTAGCGGAGGGAGAGGCCGGAGGGGGGAGAAGCCTGCGAGGGTCGTGCGAGTTGCGACAGAGGCCGGCATCGAATGGAGCAGGGACGCGAGACTACGACGGAGGTCGGCGGCGACGGTCACCGCGGATCTGACCATCGGTGGTGCACACTCGTTTGAGGAGGGCAGCATCGTTCTCTTCAAGCGAGATCCGGCGCTGCCCTCCTCAAACGAGCGCCGCCGTCGCCCTCCTCCGCCGTCGTCGTCGCCCTCGTCCACTGTCACCATCGCCGTCGCGCTCCTCTGAAGTCCGCTGTCACCATGGAGATCGGCCAACATGGAGATCGGCCGACATGAAAAGAATGGAGGAAGAAAAAGCTTATCGGCCGACATGAGAAAGAGGAAGAGTGGAGGAAGAAAAAGAATTGGTCAGCTGCTTTAGGGTTATATATATATATATATATATGAAGATGGATGGTTGTGATTTGATCTAAAGATTATAATAAAAAAATATAATTAGGGGGCGGGGATTCGGGGCCCCGCGGGGCGGAGGGAATTTTCCCGCCCCGATCCCCGAAAGAGGGTTCGGAGGAAATTTGCCCTCCATCCCTGCCCTCGCAGGAAAAAAATTCTTCGAGTTCGGGGTCCCGATCGGAAATTCCCCGCGGGGCCCGCAGGGGACGGGGAATATTGCCACCCTATCGGGATCCGTCTCGGCTGACCCGGTCCCGACCCGATTTGCTCCGGATTTCCAGAAAAGGAGACCCGGTCCCGGTCAAACCGGGACAAAAATCGAGAATTCCTGATTGTCCCAATTTGACCATAAATAAGGTTAAATAATAAATAAAATAGTAAAAAAATAATATTATTATATAAATATAATAACTATTAATTAAATTATATATATGATAATATAAAATAATATATATTTAAGATATATACCAAATAAAATATAATTATTTATTTAAGATAAGCATAAATATACTATTTAAAAATAAATTAATATTAATATAATATATTTAACTGAGGCGAGACCGAAAATCCGAACTCGATCCCGACCGAATCTCAAAAAAACGAGATCCGACTCCGACCCAATTGTCAGGAAATAACCCTAAAAATTCGGATCCGGCCGGGCCGGGACGACCGTAGTCCCGTGCTCACCCCTAGCGATTCCATTTTTTTTTTTTGCCGCCTATTTGGTGGGTCACGTGGACACACCACGTGATTGCAAACCCATTAAGGACGACAAAAACTCGATGATGCCCTAGGCCCCTGCTTACCGCCGCTTGCTGCCGGCGGTTGTCGACGCCTGCCGGCGGTTGTTGACGCCTGCCGGCGTGTGGTACAGTCGCCTGCCGCCGTGTTTTCAGCTGTCTGCCACCGTGTTTTGCTGCCGCCTGCCGCCTGCCGCTCTGCTGCCGCCTGCCGCCTGCCGCTCTGCTCTACTGCCGCCTGCCGCTCTGCTGCGGCCTGCCGCCTGCCGCTGTGCTCTGCTGCCGCCTGCCGCTCGCCGCTCTGCTACCGCCTGCCGCTCTGCTCTGCTGTCGCTTGCCGCCTGCCACCGTGAATCATCGGTACACCCCTAGTCTCCTTCTCCTCTCTCCCTCAATCTCTCTCTCTCGCTCTCTCTCTCGCCGTTCTTTTTCTGGCGCCGTCTTGTTTTGCCGCTGATCTGCTCCCTGTTGTCTCCCTCCCTCCCTGCGTGAGCAATGGAGACCTCGGCACCTCTCTGTGCTTCCCTGCTCTCGAGAGGCGCGGGGTCTCCCTGCTCACGAGCCCTGCGTTCGCGAGCAGAGGCGTCGAGGTCTCCCTGTTCGCCCAATGCAGCAGAGAGGCCGGTCGAATTTTTTAGTTGAGTTTTGAGTTTTGATTAGCTTGTATTGTATCATGTATTTAGGTAAACAAAAATGGCATCCGGATCGGGTTCAGGAGTTGGAAACACAAGTTTGACGATTTAAAAAAATAATATATTTAAAAAAATCCGGTAGAATCGGTCGTGTCGTGTTACGGATTTACCTTTTTTCACGGCCCTCCGTTTACGTGTTCACGTGTCCGTTTTACGTGTTTGACAACATTGCATATTATTAACCATGTGTTGAAACTAATCAATTAGTCTACAAGCTGCCAGAAAACAGAGTGTTAAGACTAGATTTTTAATTAGTCCCTCATCTTGTTGCTGCTGTCCACTCTAGAACATCATGGTGGTTACTCTCTTATCTTACTGCTGCTGTCCACCACTGACATCACTGACTTAAAATGCTCAACATTATTGCGTAGATAATTATAAACGTATTAGATGAATAGCAACGCTGATTTCATGCATTTCCCCTGTAGTTGAGACATAGATGTTATTATGATGTATAATGAATGAGGCTTTATGAGTCATAGGACATAATTTGGAAACATGTTCATGCCTGAATTCTTGTGGTAATGCTGAAACGGGTCATATAGGATCTTTTCACCTCGTTTAGTCATGTATGATGTTGTTTAGGTAAATGGCTACTGATGCACATAAATTAGCCTAAGAAGTTATTGGTCAACTTCATTGCATAGTCAGTACCATCCCTGGGTTGGATTCTCGTCACGTGGCAGGGTTCAATTTGGGGGCGTTACAGTTTCTTTTCCCTTTCTTACTAGCAGGAGGACTGGAGGGGTTGTAAGCTGCAAGGTTTAAATTAGGAATAACATTATAGGTTTAGATATTTTCTTACAAATTGATATATACATATATGCATATATAAAACAGTCCATACGATTACTTTTTTTCTCCGAACTTTTACGAGTTTGACAACATTGGTAGTAAGGTCTGATTAATAATTCGAATTCCATTGGTGCACAACTAAATTAGGATGCTTGATTAAATTGAGCAATGCCTGCACAGGGTTGATAAGGAGCAACTTGAACTGCAACATAATTTGATCTACATTTTTTTTCCAAAATGTACTCAAATATTAGTTGGTTTTTGAAAAGATTCACACATTTCTCAATTAGTAGGTCCACTCTTACACAAGCATAAAAAGTTTTGTGTTATAATCAGTGGTGTAGTCACACTTGAATAAAGCACATATTCGTTCTATAGGATGGTACTATTCATGCTTCTCTATTTAAAAAGTAATTAATTGATTAGTAAGCCATTACTGGCTCCTAACTGACCATCTAGTAACATATGTGACGACCATGATGTTTCCACTATAATTCCTTCTCTAATCTTGACATGGGAAACTATGCAACTTAATCATGTGTCCATTTGTCATACACAGTTCCCTATCTCTCTCCTGTTCGAACTCCCACCTCAACACGGTTCAGCTCCAGCAACATCGAGCATTAGGCTTGTTGAGGTTTTGTGTCAACATGTCTTTTCCTTGCTTGGGACTGAAAAATGTGTCATTCTAATTTAATTCTTTTTCTTGTATATTTTAGCTTGAAGCTTGTTTGGTTGGTTGCATGGAAGCACTGATGGAATATTCCACTAGATTATTTTTTTCTAGTGTGTCTTGTATACTGATTTAATTGATTTTGTGAATTTGGCAAGAATTACATCTATTACTAATTTGTCCAATTTCAAAGACCTAACTTTGGGGTTTGTTTGCATCAGCTGAGATACAAAAGACTGACAAACGCAAGGAAGTACACTAGTAAATATGAGTGGTCGGAAATGTGAGATCTGTGAAGAATCACAGTCCAAGTACAAATGTCCAAGCTGTCTGATTCCCTAGTAAGCATAAACTTCCCCTTTTTTATTCACTATCCTTTCTTCTTTTGCTTCCTTTTCTGTTCTGATAACCCAATCATTTGCAGACCTAAAACCTTGAACATCAATGCATATTCTGCTTGATTTATTTTTATTTTTTGGTATAATTGTATTGTTTTTATGATGAAAAAAAGGAAAATCAATCTAAGTCATTGGTGAATTATAATAGTTGACTTTGCAGATAAATCTTGTTCCTCACCAGTTATTAATGCATAAATATTTTATTCTATACAGTTGTTCTCTGGGATGCTTCAAGAAGCACAAAGGTAAAATTTCAATGGCTCAAGTTCTCATTTATCTTTGCAAATCATATTCATCATCTTCGGATACAAATAAATATCATCACAAGAAAATAACTCTTTTTGTCCAACATTCTGGTAGTGAATTACTAGAGCTAATCTTTTTTAATGGATGACTACTAATTATTTGAACTCCGCCTATGTTTTATAGCCGGTCCCAAGCCCGGATAAAGTAGGAGGGTTGTGTTAGGCCCCGACAGCCAGCGTAAAACTTTGTCGAATCTCATGAACATGGATCAACGAATATGTTACTAATAGAGCGGAATGACGTCGTATGATCCATGTAGCCGACCCCACCTAGTGGGATAAGGCTTTGTTATTATTGTTGTTGACTACTAATTATTTGCTTTTAGAGTAGTGGGGAACTTTTCTGCTGAAAAAAAGTAATAGGGAGCTTTTAACATAAACCATCAAGGTGGAGAAAATCCTGGTTCTTTTTTGTTTTTGAGAACGAAAATCCTGCTTTTTTTTTAGTGAAAGAAACTCTTGCTTTATGTTGAATATGTGTACATTTGTGTTTCAGCATCAACATATTACCCTTGAATAAGAAAGGAACATCAACATATCACAACTTTTCTTTGTTGGGTGTAAACGTGGTCTCCAAAATGGTTGCTAATCATGACTAATCTAGTTTGAGGAGGGGGACGTAGGGCTTAATTCTCTCCCAATAGATGGCTCTAGAATTTAATGTTGAGACATCCTTATTTCAGAGTCCAACCCGCTGGTTGAGCACACCAACTGTTGATAACTGATAACATATCACCATCTTTGTTAAGTGAATTCTGCTTTCCTCATTTGTGCTTTATGCATTTTTTTTTTAGAAGGAAAAGGATGACTACCAATTTGTGCTTTATGCATTTGTTTGTGGGAGATTTAATCATTGAATATTGGAACAATTCTGTCATAGCAATGTTTTTTTCCTTATTCTTTTATGGCTTGAATCAGCAAGCCAACGTTTCCTGCAAACAAATGTGTTAAAATTTTCAAATGGATGTGTAATACGAAAAAAGGTCAGCGATGGATCTTGATCTAAAAATTAATTCAACTTTAATTTAATAGTGTCATTACAGTACTTAAGTTTCACTGGTGGATTATAATCCAATGTTGATTTTATGCGTAACTTTTTTATGGACTTACACTAGCATTTGATCCTTTCAAATATATATTCTTAATTTGTGGGATTCTAGTATCAAGTTTTGAACTTGAGAAAATGCGACCTTAATTCATGAAATTCTCTCTGGAGAAAAAAGTTCTAAATTCTGATTGAAAGATATGTTTTTACCTTTCAGCTCTGATTGAATGCTTTTCACTTGGCCCATGCAGAAATTCCATGCATGAAGTCATCACCTCTAGTGGAAGAACAAGGTAAGAGTACTTCAGATTGGGTTAAAATATGTTATGTCTTCTCAGCTTTTAGTATAAGATTATATCAATAATCTAACTGAGAAGTTATTGCTGTGGGGAGTAAGAGGAGTATGTTGTTTCACTAGTCATTGAACAACAATATTCCTTTGACTCTATAGTGTAGTATTCCAAAACTAAAGTGTCATCAATCTCATGTGTGCTTTCTCCATTCCATGATTGAAGAAAAGACACGTAGTCTAATATTCTCCACACCCAACACCACCCATCTGGATCAATAGTTGAATGCATGAACCCACTATCGCTTGCTCAAAGACACCTAAGCTCCTACATCTGTGGAGCTATCCAGTTGCATTCAATTACCAATCTACATATCCTGGGCTATTGAACAGTTGGAGGATGAGTGAGAGATATCCTCATCATTCATAAAAGATCTTTCAAGGGCCATATTTTAAAATTCAGTACAACAGTAACATCTTCTGAGGGGAGAGATGCTATGAAGAAAAGTTTGTTCATTTCCCTCGAAAAAAAGAGAGAATTTCTCCTAAAAAAAGTGAATTTTGTACATCATATAAGATACCTATCTGGGGTGAAGTTTTTGTTCCCCACTTATGAGGCTTTAATTATTTTTACTGTACTTGTATATCTCCCCAGCTTATTATTTATATATACAGGGACATCTTTATGGATGATTAGCTTCTTCAGGTCATCCTTTTATCATTCAAAAAGAAAAATCTTGGAGCCCATCTCACTCAAATTTGTTAAGAATCCCACCTCTTTCTCTATCAAAAGTAGGACCCTGCTTCTTCACAAATTCACAATACTTAAACAAACATCTAGATATTCAAAGGCGCTCAAGCTTGTTATATCCAGTCGAAATCCCTATTGCCACAATCACCAACTGTTAGCAGAGAGTATGCCTAGCTGTCACACCTAGAGCTACTTGGGCATTTGGAAAGCTAGCCAATGATATCTAGGTATCATCTATCTAGTCTTTTCCATAACATGCTTTGAGTTGGTATATCAATTGCATTTTGATGGCAAGTTTATTATGAGTTTATTTTTCTATAGAATATAACTTAACATGCAATATACCTTTCAAAGAATTTTTTTTTTGACATGGAGGCCTTCTGTAAGCAACCTTATTGGTGTCACCATATATTTTATGTCACAGTAAATGTTGACCTTCCACTAAAATCTTACCAAGTGGATGAGCCAAGCTGGATTGTTGATAGAGAACAGTTACAGTCCATAGGTATGATCTTCTCGTGTTCTTCACATATATAATAACTGTTACTTATTATAAACTCCGTAAATGTTTCTAGGAAAATAGCTTGTTATTCCCGCACTTGATTGTGTAACAAAAACAAAAAATTAATTGTTTTGAAGGGTAAACATTTTTTTCTTGAATTTTCATGCATTTTTTTGTTCATTTGTGATTTTCATTAGCCAAACACAATAAAATGAAAAGAAATAATTCCTGAAAATTGTTTTTCACGATGAAACACAACCTTAATGAACACACACACACACACACACACTCTCTCTCAAAAAAAAAGGTGTGTTATAGTCTTCAAGGTTGATATCTTTGAACCTGGTACTTCCTTCTGATCGAATATTCGCAACATAAATTTGCATTATAACAACACAAAAAAGAAATTGCATAACTTTTCTACATCATCAGTTGACATCATTTTAAACTTTACCAGTACAAGCAGTTGGGTGGGTTTTACATTACCCCATTTAATGACATAAAAAACTTACAAGTGCAAGTATCTATATCAAGTTTCTGTTTTTTGTGACATTTCTTGGGATATCATCCATTTTGCTTCATACAGTGGAGTCGAATGAAATTCGAGATGCACTGAAAGATGGAGACTTGCAGAAGTTAATACAAAAAATTGACTGCTCCAAGGACCCTGAAGATGTAAGTCAAGTGTACTCTTAGACCTTATATTTGGCATTAATTCTTCTGTAGTAGTTTTATATCAAATAGGTTGAAGCCATTTCTTTTTCATGAGATATAAAATCTACATTAGGCTTTAACCCACTTTTTTCTCTTTTGCAATATAAAAAATCTACATTAGACTTTAGGGCCTGTTTAGTTGGGGGCAAGGTTGTTAAAGAAGAAGGGAAAGTGAAAGAGAGGTCATTTTTTTTAGAGGAAATAGTTTGTGGTTGGTTTTATAATGGAGGGGAAAGAAGGGTAAATTCCCATTCATTTCTCTTCCCCGTCAAGATGCCATTTTTTTCAACCTCAAATTGGAATGTAAAGGAGGGAAAACATTTAATTAAAACAAATTTACTTCTTTGCCTTGTGAAAATAAACATAAAATATATATTTGTCTAAATCAAATTATCATTTAATTTTTATTCCGTTTTTTTCCCATTTAGTTGTGTTATCCGAACAAGATTAGTTCTTCATTTTCAATCTCTTTCAGTTACTTCCTCACGGTACCTTCCCTTCCATTTGATGATTCAAGCCAAAACAGATCCTAACAAACAAGTAGGAACAAGCCAAATAGTTAACGTGACATATTGTTTCTGCAATGTGCATATTTTGATGAGGGCACACCATTTGATATTTTTATAATGAGAATACAGATTTGATGAAACTTGTACATTTTTATATATTTTAATGATTAGAGAAGTCAGGTTATTAATCCTTTGCTCACTGAGAAAACATGATGATCCTTACCAATGTTCTCGTAAGCAGGAGTTGGCTAAGGCAATGGAAGGACAAAGGTTTCTTGAATTTACAGAAAAGGTATATCACACTTTTCCTGTAACAGAATTCAAAATATATCTTATCTTTTGCACATGAGAAATGACAAGTTGATATCTACACTCATGATATTATTATTGGCGTATCTGCAGATTCTTTCTATTGTGAATCCGCAATGACAATAGGGAAGTTTTCTTCAAGGTGATTGCAATGGTTTCCACACCTAACATGTTCAAAAGCCAAGTTGCAAATTTTGTGGATGCTACAAGTAGCAAAGCATGACGAAGTTGTCAACATGGATATCTTAGAAAATTCATAATTACGATTTACGAGATCATAAGATAGTTTGAAATGTCGATGACCTTGTGTCACACTGCCATGACTACTGTCGATTTGTCTGTATTTCTAAGTGTTCAAATAAAATAATGTTTTAATTTATCTTCGTCCATGGTTTGCCTAAAGCCGGTTCTTCAAAATTTTGTAAGTGGAGGAAAAGGTTGCTTCTTAATGCATCTCTTTTAATGTATGTTTAAGAATTTTCTCTTCACTTTTCTCTGCTCAATCAGAACTGTTCGATGATTAAGCTAGAGAAATTTATATATGTATGGCCCTCTCATATAATAAAGTTATAGCAAGTCTTGTAACTCAATTTAAAAGTACATTGGCTTTGTAGGTTAAATTTTAGAAATAATTCTTCATCTATATCTGTCTTTTCAGTAAATCAATTTTTAATCATCTTTTAACTTTTTTATTCAAGAATATTCCTTTTGCAAGTTGTTCATTGATATATTTATGCCACTAATAGTATGTCCCTTAACTTAAACTTCCCTTTACTCTCTCTCCCCTCTCTTCTCTAACACTTGGAACTGTCATATTTATGCCACTAATAGTATGTCCCTTAACTTAAACTTCCCTTTACTCTCTCTCTCCTCTCTTCTCTAACACTTGGAACTGTCATCGGCATCCACGTGTCACTGCCATAACCATGGATAAACTTATTAACCTACCCCGAATAAGGATTATGCAAAAGCAAGAGAAAACAATTGAATGCCAGATGACAAGTTTGGCCTTTGAGAGTTGGGACGCATAGAATATTATTTGTTTTTAAGGACATTACATTTTAGTCTTCTAGTTTGTTATTATTTACTTATTTATTTTTGAAAAATGTAGTGCATTCTTACCCATGATTCAAATGCATGTGAAAGTCATATATTTCACAATTCAACTCAATCGTTCGATATGTTTTTTTAATTAAAAGCATAAAGATAGATGATATCTTAATTTTCTTATTAGCAGATATTAATTATCCTTATATTTATGGATTATGGGAGGACGCATGATATCTTTTATGCGACACATTCTTTTTATCTACTGCTGCACATGATATCATTTGTGCCAATTATTCATTGCATATGATTAAATAAATAAAAAACTATCATGTTCTTTGAATCCATCAGAGAAATACTGTTGGAGTACCAAAAAACATAATGATTACATGAACTAAGACGAGTTTTCCTTTTTTTTTCTTTTGTTTTTTTTGGTCAACATGTGAACCCTAACAATATTTGTGTCGTTACCCGTGAGGAGGCTAAGCATCGGTCGACATCATCTCACGGTCCTAATTACCAAATACAAAGCACCCATCGCTGCCTTCATGTGCCGTTTCCAATCTTTTCTTCTTAATTTATACAAAAAAAAAAAATATAACAACTTACCATTCTCTATATATATACAACTGATCAGAAATCATAAATGAATGGAGAAGGCAATTAAATTACAACCATATATGGATCATAAGACACAATCTTACTCAAGGTTATTGGCAAAACTCCTAAGCATGCAGCTTAATATTTAATATTTATAGTAGTAAGTCATCCTACATATGGTTTAAATGCGTAATATATGAGGTACGAGTTTATGTGTTATATCTTACATATGTACATTTGCTTTTGACCATCATGGACTAAGTAAATCATGAGCCTGATATGGAAAATGGAACTCTATTTTAATCTTTTTTTAAAAAGGGACAGTGTCATTGTTTGAAAGGATGATAAGCAGATCTGATTTTTAAATCCAAACATATGACTTGGAAGTAGTTTTATAAAATCATAGAAGCAGCATATGAGACAAATAGTCGGTGGTCTGATCTGGATTTACACAAAGTTGAAACCAAACCAATAACTTTCTTGGTTCATTGCAGGAAATTATGCATGTTCCTTCCTACCCACGAGGCTTCACATGATACGCTTCTCATCCTATATATTTTCCATGCCCCGTCAAATTTGATAAGTTGTGCACATCCATCTCAATCTGACCAGCCTTCCAACACTGACCTCGCAACATTGTCTTTCACTTGATGTCCACACATGTGATCTTGGCCTGATCATCCTAACAGCTAATTGTCTCAAAGTTGGCTTTCTCATGCATCAATTGGTTTGGTTTGGTAGAGGAACTGATCATTAGGATTACTTGGCCCATTTTCGTGAACACAAATTGGATGGACGCAAGCTGACAGATTTAAACAGATAAGTCTTCTGAAAGGGATCTGAAACAGACAAATTACGAGCTAATTAATGCAGCGACAGCATTCATATGCTTCTAAAATAGTCCCAGCTGCATGTGTCCATATGTTTAGCCAAATGCATGCCAGTACAACAAGTGAGCGGGTGCCATGAGGACACACAAAGCACTGTTAGATTTGCATGGCATCCACATCAAAGGGCTAGTAGCACATTTATGAAAGCTTAATGTTAGATAGTTGTCGCATTTTGTTCTAAGACGATGGAATTGCAAGAACAGACAGCAGTGGAGAATCTGGATACATGTGTGCCATTTCACTTCCATCCATTTAGAATTTGCCTGTCATCACGGTGTGGTGCCAAAACAATACTTTGTCCATGTCTCATCTCCTTTTTTCTGTCAAGCTCACAGTACAGAACTCCATGTTACCCACTGAAAAACTTAGACCGCTGAGTCCAAGGCACAAGAGCCTGCAAACCTGCCTGCCTGTGGTTTTTCTTTCATGATGCCTCGTTCCAGGGACAGAATGATTAGGTTTATATATTAGATATGGCAACTGATAAATTAAACTTGTAAAATTATGGTTCTGATCGTGGACTGTATATCTGTATTCATGATGTCTGTGTGTCTTCTTTTTACAAGCAAAATATAAAAAAAAAATAGTGAGCTCTCTGTCTTAGAATTGTTCTGATGGGGTCCTGAGAGTACGTAGTAGACAGCGAAGGCCTCCCTCCACATGCTCCCACACGTCGTGTTACTTTGTTAACCAAAATACAGATATATATATTTGTAGACGAATTTAGAAAAATATTTGGTGTTCTTAATTTTTTGCCGAAGAGATTTGGGGCATTAAAAATTTAAACGTTTCTTTCTTCGAGAATCAGTCAAAATCCGGTATCATTGAACCTGAGCCAATATGTTTTTTATTGGAGCTTGGCTGCTTAACTACTCTCTTGTGCCTTTGTTTTTCAGCCAAGAATTCTAAGAATTCTTCTCCACCCCGCGTGCCATGATTTGCTCCACAGCAAGAATATTTATGATAACCAAATGAAATCCTGGACCAACAAGATTCGTTGATTTGGACATCATGTATTTTGTATCCAATCGAGAGCTTGATTCAGTTGACTCGCGCGGTTGAAACGTATAACTTTCAATAGATACTTGCAATTATTGCCTACTGCATGCCAGATGAATAATATGTTCTACTTATATATTTTGGAGAATACTGAACGAAGAATTGACTAACTAGCAACAGGTCATAGACGTTAATTTCCAATAGAAAAGATGGTATCAGCATCAGAAGCAAACGCAGCAAGTGACCATATTTAATAACACACAGAAACTGAGAATGAAGTGGAGGAGAAAGTGGGCACATATATATGCATGCACCAGTACGCCAGAGTCAACTTGGCCTGCTCCCTCACAATTTCATGTTGGTGGTGCACATAGATGGATCTTTCTTCATTGCACACAGTAATTAAGTGAGTGGCTGTATATTCATGGAGCCATCAGAATATTCCTGGACGACACATTTGAATCTATCAGTACTGTGAGGTGGGTGGAGGTGCATATGGTGGCCATGACGGAGATTGTAGTTGAGGAGGGAGGGGGTCTGAGGTCTTCCTCCGTGATCATTGCTAGCATTTCTGCTTCTTAATTGATTATCATGTGCAGACAGACGGAATCAGGTGGCGACCTTTTGGTTCTATATGTATAAATATGTTCCCCGGCTTCTTCAGTTACATTTGTTAGGTGAGTGAGAGAGAGAGAGAGAGAGGTGGACAGCCCAAGTGCTAAATTATTTGGGGACACTCCTGCTCTTCTGAACCGTAGCACGTTCTTTTTGCTTGCACCACTGACCACCTCCTGCTGTGTATATAATATATATATCGATAGATAGAGAGAGAGAGAGAGAGAGAGAGAGAGAGACTGAGAGAGACTGAGAGAGGAGTGGCAAAAAAGTGCAAGCTTTCTCGGGTCTCCCGAGCTTTGAGAGAGAGAGAAGTGAAGTGTGGCAAAAAGTGCACGAATCTTTCTCGTGTCTCCCGAACTAAAGGCTTTTTTGAGTTCGAGCTTTCTAAAGGCGGGCATTGGTGTGCTGCATTGGCCTCCATTGTTAAGTAGGCGTTGGCTGTTCAAAGGTAGGTTGGTCGTATTGGACCTGAGAAAATAGAAGAAAAGAGAAGACACTGGAAGAGCAATCATGACATGAGAGTACCTACATTAATTGATAATAAATTAAACATCGACTGACAACTTTATTTACTGTAACAATAATTAGAAGATAATAAATAGGTTCAACACAGAGTTCACTTCACTGGAAAAGAAAAATAATATATGTACAACATAAAAAAAAAACAGTCGCAATACCATTTTTTAGGTAGAAACAAGAGGTTGGAAGTTGGAGCTCATATGTGGCGATCCGATTTCTTAACCTCTAATCACGTACAGTGTTAAGCTATAGAGTGGTAAGGAATTACTTCTCACTTAAAAAAAAATTTCAGATTTCAGTATTTTTTAATATAAAAAATTTATGTTGGAAATCTCATATCTCAACGTCATGTTAGACGATCTTATCAATTCGATGATGAATAAAATTTTAATTTATGGATAATACGGCATCACATCGTTTTCTATATATCAAAATTGGTTAAAAAAATCAGATAACCTTCACTTCATTGAAGGAGAGTGAACCACCTCCCTCCTATCTTTTTATTTAACCATTTTCCTTTTTTATTCTTTCTCTCTCCCCTTTCTCACCATTTCCTCCCTCTTCTCTATCTCTCTCACCTTTTCATTTTTATTATCTTAATAATCTATTTTAAGTTTTAACTTTTTCTCTCTTCTCTCTCGGACGAATTATTTTTTTCTTTCGTTTGTTTAAGTTTGAAATTTTATTTTATATTTACTATTTATCTGAAAAAATAATTATAAAAGCTAAATTAACATCTTACCTATTTTTCTCAAGAACACCTTGTCTATTAATTAACAACTTCTTTATTAGTCTCTCACACACAATCACATTTTTTTCTTTTTCTTATTTATCCTGTTAATTTATTTTGAATTAACTCAATCATAATATTAAAATTAGTTTTAGTATCAAACTATTCAGTCATGCTAATATTTTTATTTTTATAATACATATTTAATATTTTCTTTGTTATGTATTTTATATTTTATAAATAAGATTAATTTGATCAAAGTGTAAGCCTATATCTTGTATTAACGAAAAATGAACACAATTAAGCATATATCTTACTATGTTTGAATTTAACATATGTATTAATTAATCGATAATTTAATTATGTAATATACGTATTTTTTACAAATAAAAGTATTCAATGCCTTATTTATTACACTTAATATATTTATTAGAAAAATATTAGTTTAATATTATTTACTAACTTATATTTCAGTTTTTAAGATATTTTTGTTTTAATATATTTTCTTCTAAAAATCATTTGTGTTTTGTTAAAATTATAACTTAAGGTCTATATTTTTAAAATTTTATATTATATTTTAATATTTTATCCAAACATTCGTTAAAGTTAATCTAGCAAAATATATTTTTAATTCTTATTATTACATTAACTTCTATATGAGCTCCTCTGAAATCTATCTGTCGATTTAAGTACATATACTGAAAGTCCAACTCAAATGATACATATACACACACATATATATACTAAAATAAATAAATATTAAGTGAGAGGTGAGGAGTTCTGACTTCACATACTAATATATTTGATATTAAAATAATAATATAATGATATCCATGCCGGCCGATTAGTTTAATAGAAAGTTAAAAAAATGAATTATCAAAATAGGTTAAGACATAATTGGAGGAACCCAAGTAAAAGATTATCCCTCAAAAATTGGTAAATTCATTCTCAATATCAATAAATACCAAAAATACTTCTGAAATAAGAGTACATGTTCAATAAATATGGATCATTTGACATCCTTCAATAATTAACACTTAGAGTTTAGACATTACAATAATTGGCATGCAACATATAAATCAATGCGCCTTTTTTTTGCGCCCAATAAATTAAATGTCGCACCTACTGAAATAGGGGTCTGATGGAGCTTCTAAAAAATGCATGTACCATCCAATTTTTTTCTTTTTTGTGAAATATGTACCATCCAAATTAACACAACTACTTCATGAATCATAAATCCATAATTAGTTAATTGCATACATAAGGAATCTAATTAGATAGAATTCAGAGTCGAAAATTCGATCCGACTCATGGTCAGGGCAGATTTGGTTTCAGGAAAAAAAAATTCGACCTGACCGGTTAAATCAAGTAGGATACTTAAATTATTTGACTATATGTTTTCTCAATATTAAATATATAACAAGAAATAGGAAAAATAATAAAATGAAATATAAATACTTGATTAATGCTAAATTATAGCCATTTAAATTAAAAAAAAGTAAAAAATAATTTCAATATATTTTTTTTAAAAAAAGTTGCAATTAGGGAGACCAAAAGTTAATTAGGGACCAGACCCATCTGCCGTGCCGTGAATGGTAGGAGATTGCGCTTTGAATTGAATTTGGCATCAAAATTATGTGAAGGTGATCAAAGTTGAAGTGCTTGAATGAAAGTTGAAACTTTCCAAAATTCGGATCCAACTTCTCCACTTAATTACTATTAAATATGTTGATGGAGATATCTCGAGACTCCTGCTGCTTCAGGACCGTCCAAAGTCCGCTCAGGTCAGTAGAACAAACTGTATGACCACACAATTTGAAGCTTAATTTGGATAATCTCAATATCATCTTTTAAAATATTAATTATTATCTTTCACTTCATAAAAATTTTAAATTGGACCTATCAGATACTCGATCAAGATAAATTATAGAGCATGATGACTTTGAAAGCTCGGTTGAATAGCTTAGTTAATAATAATAATAATAATAATAATAATAATAATAATAATAATAATAATAATAATAATAATAATAATAATAATAATAATAATAATAATAATAATAATAATAATAATAATAATAATAATAATAATAATAATAATAATAATAATAATAGGCGACTTAAACAGTTTGGATTTGGTTGAAGAATTTTCTTCTTATTCTACCAAATAAAATTTAGACGAATCTGAAAATACAAATAAAGTTTGAGTTCAGAATAAATATAGAATGACCGTACTTTTTTCAATAAATAATCAAAGTTATTTAATAAAAAAATTTTAAAATAACAAAATTCCAATCAAACGGCTAATTTGAGTTCTTATCCAGCTGAATATAGATAAAATTATAACCAAAGGGCAAAATATTCATCCAACAATAACTAATATATAAGACAATTCCGACATTTTCGCCTATAACATTTTTTTAAAAGAAAAATATGCTCATACGAGATATCAAATATTGCAGAATATTTTTTCCTTATAAAAGATATCGAATATTTTTAGTTGGCAGAAAAAAATTCCTAATGATAAACTCAATAATCAAAAGTTGATTTCAATCGATGGTTCGTATAAAATTTATAAAGTTTCATCAAAATCATCCCCAATCAACTATATCTTTTTAAAATTTTTTGCCCATGTAAAACAAAATTCCCAAATCACGAACCACATGGACGGTGTCTATGCGGACGTCAGGAGATCCCATCTCAAATCGTGCGGCCTCCTATGTGGCTCAGCTGTGTCACTCTCCACACGCGACACACCTTTCCACTCCACCAGCCAACTTTTGCCACGTAGATCTCGCAGTCGACTCTGTTCCACATCCCTCTGGAATATCTTATTCCGATCGCCCCGCGCTTATATAATCCCAAAACCAAGAATAAAAAAGAAGAAGGGAGCAACGAACAGGAGAGAGGAGAGAGAGATAAAGTGTTTGGAGAAGTAGGATTTTGTTTCCATCCTCAAAATTTACCTCATTGGCTTCTCAAATCCAAAGCATTGCGATTCTCAGCAAACGCGATTTTTCCGCATTTTTTTTGGCGCTTTTCTCGCAGTGTTCACGACAAAAGGACCATTTTTTTCCCGAGTTAGGCGGCAACCTCGGAGAATTCTGAGATATATATGGATTCTTGGGAGACGAAAAGGCCGGATTTTTGTTCCATTTTCGCGTGATTTTACCTGTCATTTTGGTGACGGGCCTTCGCCTTTTGTTCCTTCTTCCGGTTCCCGGAGGGAGAGGAGGGGACGGAAGGTGCGCAGGAGGCTTACCGGCGGAGGCGGCAATGGCGGCGGGTCTGGTGGCTGAGCTGGTGAAGCTGGGGTACCTGTCGATGACGTCGAACCACACGTCGGTGGTGTCCATCAACCTTTCCGTCGCGCTGCTCTGCGGCTGCATCGTGCTCGGCCACCTCCTCGAGGAGAGCCGATGGATGAACGAGTCCATCACCGCGCTCATAATCGTGAGTATAGCCGTTCCTCCTCGTGTCCTGCTTCCCGTTGGGTAAAGCTTGGATCTCTGCGGCCTAACTGGTCTCGTTTGGGCTGTTGTTGTCACTTCCGATTACTTTTGCTGCAGGGGCTGTGCACAGGAGTTGTCATATTGTTGGCGACAAAAGGGAAGAGTTCGCACATCTTCGTCTTCAGCGAGGACCTCTTCTTCATCTACCTTCTTCCGCCGATCATATTCAATGCAGGGTGTGTTTTTCTTCTCTTCAACCACATCAGTTTTTGGGTTCGAAACTAAGCTTCTTGATCCGATTACCGATCCCCAGCACAATCTGTGGCCAGTGACCCTCGAAATGCTTTTATTATAATCAGCGACCTCTGTAAACATGCATGTAGAATTCCACCACTGACTTAAATTCATTTGGCCATATATTTTATTTTCTGTCTTGCTTGTCGGCGATTGGGTTTTGCCTCGGGTAAGCTTAATTGTGTCCTAATAAATAATCACTGGAGTATTGGGGTGGGTTCCAATTGTTGGAGTCAGGTCTTCAGGACTTGAGGACTGAACTAATGAGCCGGACATGGATGGTAGGGCATCATTTATTCATGCGGGGTGTTGTGTTATGTGGATTAGTGATCCAGTTGTTCATGTCAGCCCAGACATTTCACTAACTAGATGGTGTGTTGGTGGGAAGGGAATCAACGTCATCAATTTTGATGCATGTACATGAGGTATATATAACTGGAGCCTTGGCCTCTTTTCTATATTCAACGGTGTATGAGCTTTCTTCTCATGGTGAAGTATGAACTGTGCAATAATCTGATAAGACTTGTTCCATAGAGTAATTGAACTGTACCTGAAACTTAAGAAAAAAAAAAGCTTCAGGAAAGAGATGGGTATTTAAACATTGTTGATGTTCTATGTGATGTATTGAAATGCATCAGTGATGATAACTTGCAAATGGTATCCTCAACACGATAATTTTGAAGGTTATAAAGGAAAGGTTACAGATGTTTTTGCTTTATTGCACAAGCCATGGATTCCCTAGGTTAGGCGGTTGAAGAAGTGAGGAACAGTATGGCTTCAGCTGTTATTGTAGTTCAAGGAAAGAGAATTACTCCATTGTTGTTTTGCAGTCTTTTGACCTAATTTTATTTCATGTTGAGAAACTCCGCCTATATTTTATAGCCGGTCCCAAGCTCGGATAAAGGAGGAGGGTTGTGTTAGGCCCCGACAGCCAGCATAAAATCCTGTCGAATTTTATGAACATGGATCAACGAATTGGCGTCGTATGATCCATGTAGCCGACCCCACCTAGTGGGATAAGGCTTTGTTGTTGTTGAGAAAGTTAATCAACACAAGATAAAACTGCTAAAAGTTCCATTATCTGTATTTTATTACATTGCTAGGATGAATAATAACTTTTGTTTAGTTTAAACGCAACTGGATGATGCTTTATAATAGGAAACTATGACAAATTTCTGATTGTTTTCTTTTCTTGTTCCTTTTGCAACTAGGTTTCAAGTGAAAAAGAAGCAATTCTTCCGCAATTTCATGACGATTATGTTGTTTGGTGCAGTTGGCACATTGATATCCTTTTTCATAATTTCCCTTGGTAAGTTCTCAAATTTTATGTCTCAGTATTCTTCTTTTCTCATAGTTTCACTTGGAAATGTATTATGCGTCCTCTCAAAAACATGTATTATGAAATTACCATTATGAAATTCCCAACTTGTTAAACATTTGCATTCTTTTGTTTCATAGTTCTTTTTTCCCTTTTTTTGCTATTCTTAAGAAAAGGGTTCCTACTGCACGCAATATGCGTGCTTGTTAATCAGTGTGTTTCATTTAAACAAAAGATTCACCTAGTGTTTTAGAAGATGTGGTTCCAACAAATATATGACATCATACTTAATTGCTTTCATACTGTTTAAAACATTTGTGTATTCGCATTTCTGAAATGTGGATTATATTTAGTTCTAGATTTGTATTTCAATACAAGTACGCCTGAGATGAGCCAAGGAGTTCTCAAATTTTTCTGCAGTTGTCTGATCCATACCTGAACAGTCAAAGATTACTGCACTTCTCAATTATCAATAGAATAAGATGCCAATACGATAGGAAATATTGGGCAGGGTCCCCACTACTTGGAATGGACCTGCCGCTACTCATTGATAGTATGTGATTTTATGGTATGTGTAGTATATCCAATTATGAAGTTCTCACGTCAGAGTTGCGTTTTCTTATGTTTTGAGAATAAACAATCATTTATTAAACAATTTATCATGGGACCATGATTAATGATTCAGCTTGCAGCAGTAGAATGATTTGGGAGGCAGTCTTCAATGCATATGTAAACCAGCAAGGCAGCAATTGTCTGTTTATCTACTCTTTTGGTCCCTAATATTTGAACTAGAATTGTCTGATTGTAATTTAATCTTGACTTAAAATTTGACTTCAGATAGGAAGTATGTTTAATAGCTTATCTCACGAACTTGGATATGGCTCATCATAGATTCATCTTCCTTTTCAGCCAATAACTAGAGACATAGAAACATCAGAAATATGATGCTTTTTCTTTTCTTTTAATTATAAATTATTTTTCCGTTTTAAGGTGAAAAATGTCCACGGGATGTCAATAATGAGATAACATCAGTCCAGAAGCTTATTGAAATAATATGTACTTCCAAGAGTTCGGCAATGCCACAGTTACATAGTTGTTTGTAGTTATTAATTCTTTTTCTTAATTTCATCTTTAATCCCTTATTCATCAATTCAGTTTTCCTACTTTGGTCGCAGGAGCAATTGCAATATTCAGTAATATGGATATCGGTTCATTGGACATTGGAGATTTCCTTGGTAAACTCTTTCATCATTTATTTGCTTATCGTTCAATCCAAAGCGCTATAATGGACATTTTAATTGAGTTTCATGTTCCAGTATCTTATACACTTGCTATAATTATGTACCCACAGCAATAGGGGCAATCTTTTCTGCAACAGACTCTGTTTGCACTCTTCAGGTTTGGCTGTTCTTCAGTTAATCATGTACTCCAATTGATGTTTTCTATAATTTGTTGTCCTTATTGAATATTGTCTTCCAAACAGGTTCTTAATCAGGATGAAACACCCTTACTCTATAGTCTGGTTTTTGGTGAAGGTGTTGTAAATGATGCTACATCAGTTGTGCTTTTCAACGCACTCCAAAATTTTGACCTTGTTAATATTGATGCTGCTATCATACTGAAGTTTATTGCAAACTTTGTATATTTGTTTGCCACCAGCACCTTCCTTGGAGCATTTGTGAGTCTCTTCAACATATTCACTCAGATTACTACATTCTCCAACTTGACCTGCAAACATGATTTTTTCCTAACTCTCCTATGCACCTGTGTAATTATTTTCAGTGTGGACTACTAAGTGCGTACATCATCAAGAAACTGTATTTTGGAAGGTTTGATTTACAATGTCAACACTCTACTCTTTGCAAAATAGTGTTGGATTTTCTCAAAATAATATGTTAGCTTAGCTGAATGTTATGAACTCATTATGACAGAATGCTGAAACGAGAAGTTTAACTTACTATTTTAAAAGGGTAAAGAAATGAGAAGTTGTGGCAACAAAGCAAGCAGATATTTTTGTTTGTAAAAAAAGGGGGTTGTGTGTATAAAGTGAGAAAGAGAAGTCTGATATATTTTTATCTGCAGGCATTCTACTGATCGAGAAGTTGCCCTTATGATACTTATGGCCTACCTTTCCTACATGCTTGCTGAAGTGAGATTCTTATCTATTGAAACTAATTTCAGAACTTCTATTTTCTAGTTATTTTGATGATTAATCAAGCATGTTTTTGACACTTTTGGTTTGTTCTGCAGTTGTTGGATTTAAGTGGTATACTCACAGTATTCTTTTGTGGGATTGTCATGTCTCACTATACCTGGCATAATGTGACAGAGAGCTCAAGAGTAACCACCAAGTAGGTTGGATGTTCTGGTTAAATTTTAGTTATAATCCTATTGATTTAACCTAGATATTTTTCTTATCATATCATTCTCTTACTTTTATGCCAGACATGCTTTTGCAACATTGTCATTCATTGCTGAGACTTTCATCTTCCTTTACGTTGGAATGGATGCTTTGGATATTGAAAAATGGAAGTTTGCCAGTGACAGGTGTGGTTATTTCTTTCTTATTATAATATATCTTGATAACTGAAACACTTGTATGCTAATGTGGATGATACATTACTCAGCCTCTTGATGTGGGTTTGCATCTTTCCTGGTCTGAACTAATAGAAACATGAATCGGGTCGAACTCATATCTGGATATCTCCTAGCTTGATGATCATCATCATTTCAAGATTAATGATGTTACATAATAAAAGCTTATGCTATCTATCCTGTGATGCACTTCTTGTAGTTTTATATGTAGAATAATTCCTTTCTATCCTGACAAGGATTATAGTTCTATAGATGGTTTCTTGTTGCATGATGCATAATTTAACCAACTTTTATAGGAGTTTATTGGTGGCTTTATCTTTTTTTTTCCATTATTGGTAAAAAAGGAATCTGAGATTGGTCGACAGACTGTCCTGAAGCATAACTATTATCTTGATGTTTTTGCTGTAGTAGCTCATGTTGTATTTATTCTTCTTTGTAGCCCTGGAAAATCAATTGGTATTAGTTCAATTCTTCTAGGCCTCGTTTTGATTGGAAGAGCTGCTTTTGTTTTTCCACTCTCATTTCTATCCAACTTGACTAAGAAGTCTCCAAATGAGAGAATCCACTTCAAGCAACAGGTAGGTCTATGAAGTTTATAGATACTAGTTTTACAACAATGGAAGATATTTACATCTTCTGCGTGGCAGATTACAATATGGTGGGCAGGTCTCATGAGAGGTGCAGTGTCCATAGCACTTGCTTACAACAAGGTTAGATTTGTTCAGAGTATTTTATCATATTTTAAATATCCGATTATGGATGAACGATACGGTCCCAAGCCCGGATAAAGGAGGAGGGTTGTGTTAGGCCCCGACAGCCAGCGTAAAATCCTGTCGAATCTTATGAACATGGATCAACGAAATGGTATCGTATGATCCATGTAGCCGACCCCACCTAGTGGGATAAGGCTTTGTTGTTGTTGTTGTTGTTGTATGGATGAACGATAATATGCATGAATCTTAAATTATGAGGGTCTTGTGAAACATTCAACTTTCCTTCGAAAATGTAATTTGATATTGAGTGGTTGCTAAAAGTATTTGGCACTTCACTAAAAAAAAAGTTCATTTAACTATGAAGGGACATAAAGCTAGAGTTACATCTTCAAGATTCAATGCTGCCATTGCATAGTAAAAAAAAGACACATATACAAGTTAATCAAAAGACACATACACAAGTTAATCAGATCAAGTAATTTTATTGCTAAATTTCTGTCATCAAGGCATACACGTAAGTTCCATGCTAGAGGATGCATCCTTTGAGCTTTTGAACTTTGGCTAGTTGCTTATTATACCTTCTGAAGTTTTGCATACCTCTTTCAGCTTTATGCATCCGCTCACATTTCAAACAAGAAAACCATCTCCATGGAATATATGAACTGACGTCATTCACCAAAGTGCATTTTTCATAATTTTGATCACCATGACGTTATATATTTCATATACGGTATCATTTTGGTTATAACAAGAGGTTAATGCAATTAATGAATGCAGTTTACAAGATCTGGGCATACACAACTGCGAGGAAATGCAATCATGATTACCAGCACCATTACGGTTGTTCTATTCAGCACAGTGGTAAGATGACCATATCCAGAAACGTACTGTTATCCATGTTTATCACCTGCAGATTCAAGCTTGTCCAGAAGCTGTCAAACTTTGACTATAATAACCATCATGATTAATACATTCTGACCCTGTATTCTGGAAGCTTAATGATTCATGCGTGCTAAGATACTACTGCAGTTTTGCTATCTTGGTTCTCTTTATGTAGCATCCTATCTTTGCTTTGATATTAGGAAACCAGTATAGCAGTTCTACTTTTGAGATTTTTGTAATTACATTCATTTATTATCTGCAAAATTAAGATAAAGAGGAGAGCATTAACGAGCTCGGTTAGTAAATAAAAATTTGTACAATTTGAAAACCCAAAATTAATATCTTTTGTATATAAAAGTAACTCGAATAAAACAATGCTCATAGATGACATGGTCGTATGAAATTATTTTCATGTTCTATCCCCTTACATGATCTCAACTGTTAGGGCTATGTGCGAGTTTTTGTTCATAACAGTCCTGTTTCAGTCCAAGAGCCATCTTCTCAAAAAAAAAAAAAACGAGCCATAACATGAGCTTGCTTGGGTTTGCCTGCCTTTGATGTTCATTCCGTATGTGATGAATCTTGGTTTTCACTTGTATTTGCTGTTTATTGAATCCTCTAAAAGTGCATATCTTTGTACTGTCTCTGTTATTTCATATTGGCTTGATTTATTGAGGCTTACTATATTTCACTCTAGGATAATTTTCTAATTGTAGTTGAATTCGATGTCAGGTGTTTGGATTGCTGACAAAGCCTCTCATAAGGCTTCTATTGCCTCATAATTCTAAGGATGATGATGGATCTGAACCGACAACCCCGAAATATCTCATATCACCTCTGCTGGAAAATGGGCATGACTCAGGATTTGAAGTAGGAACAGAAATTTTACCTCGACCAAGTAGCCTCCGCATGCTCCTAAGTAAGCCGAGTCATACCGTTCATTACTACTGGCGCAAGTTCGATGATGCGTTTATGCGCCCAGTGTTTGGCGGCAGAGGTTTCGTGCCTTTTGTGCCTGGTTCACCAATTGAACAAAGTCTCCATGGTGACATGTTGTAAGTCAAAGGAATATCCAAGAAGTTTAATGAGAAGGACAAAAAGAATATAATCCAAAAAAACAAAAAGAAAAAGCATTCAAAAGGCTCCTACTAGTGTTGGATATAAAGTCCTTTGGCTTAGCTGTGAAGGTGGCACGTGACCTTCACACTGAAAAGTCCCTGTGCCTATTCCTGGTAGCAGGTTTTAAGGTATACTCTACTCTGTTCCATGCAATTCCTTCTCTTTCTGTTTGTAGGTCGATCCAGAGTGCTAACATGTATGCTTTGATTTTTTTCCTCCACTCTTCCATTTTATTTTTTTTTATTTTTATTTTTTTGTATAATGTGAGGCAGTTTTGTATCTCATTCCCTCAAACGGATGGAGGAGGAAATGGCTCTGTTGTATCTGTAGTCTTGTGATGATGTTAAATACAAACAAATATTTGGGGTGAAAGTTTTCGTAATTTGCTTGCTTGCTTGTCCTATTGATAAACTGAAATTACAGTCAGCAAATCTTCACCTCACATCTCCAAAGCTAATTGAGCTGCACTTCAGAACTCTCAGAAACCTCTGATCATCATGGTTTTATATGTTTATGTAAATCAAGATATGACTTATAAATCAATAGTCCATGTGGTCAATATTCATTTATTTAAGCTCTTGCATTGACTGACCTACTGCTACATTTGTAAGTAAATCTTTATACAAATATTTTAAAACAGTCTGTTTTAGTTGCAGTCATGGATTTGTTTTTTTGTTGGCTGGCACCTTGTTTTATTCAATGGTTTTAAGATGGTGTCCAACTCCGCCTATGTTTTATAGCCGGTCCCAAGCCCGGATAAAGGAGGAGGGTTGTGTTAGGCCCCGACAGTCAGCGTAAAATCCTGTCGAATCTTATGAACATGGATCAATGTAGCCGACCCCACCTAGTGGGATAAGGCTTTGTTGTCGTTGTCGTTGTCGTTTTAAGATGGTGTCCAATCATCAGTGGGACCTTGGATCCTATTAGGTGGCATTGAAGAAGGAATATGGAAGGGGAAAGCAATAAAATGTCACTCGCATGTGACATGCTTTGCTTTGTTGTGGCATGGGGCACAAAGTAAGCAATTAGGTAGTTAGCTTGATTGCATGTCTGCATGCGTTGTCCTTGTATAATGATGCCCAAGGCCATGAACAATGCAGCAGAATCCTTGCAGAACTAACAATAACATTAAGAAGAAACTGCAATGAGAATATAAGACTGCTTTTATCACTTGGTAATCAATAACTTCATGGTAGCAAATTGATCGTTCAATTAACATTCAGCTGTAATACAGTGTTTGTAGTACAGCTTCATGGCCTGCAAGATTGAATTTGCATTCTCTCTCTCTCTCTCCCTCCCTCCCTCCCTCCCCCCTCAATTCTATTATTTTTTACTATTATAAAGGGAAGTACGAAAGAAAATATTGTAAATAAAGAAGCATATACGTTTCACTGGGAGAATTTAAATTCATGAGTCTTTGGACTTGTTGCTCTCCAGGATTTATATATATTTTCTCTTCATTTTCACATTTATTTATTTCATATGATATTTTTATAATATCAATATATCAATATTTCTGTTTTTTTCCTATGAAAATATTTAGCATGCATTTTAAAGCAAGTTGGAAAATTACTGAAGTGCAGGGCAATCAGTGGTCCCTCGCTTTAGGTATCATGAATTTGAACATTTTGTTTGTGTGATCATAATTTCATTTTTCCAAGGATACTTTAACAAAAACAAATAGGCATTTTTTTAACACAACAAACACGGTAATTTAACTAGATACAAAACAAAGCCCCAACCCAACAACTAAAAGTTATGAATTAGTTGATAATATGCATTAATTAATAGAGAAGTAACGCCGACGTTATATAATAAATAACGATAACTTTCATGCACGCATATAAATAGGCTGCGGCGAGGACAAACTCAATTATGAGTCAATAAGTTTGGTGGCCCACCCCGGTGTTTGTGAAGTCAGGCCGATGATTCAATCCGTGCGACACTACAAAGAGTCTATTTTTATATCGATATATTATTTTATATGCCCCTAAAATTAGAAAAGTGTTTTAAAAAATAGATATATTACCATTTTTTTTTACCAACAACACAATCACTCTAATATGATCTCATTTTTCTCATCTCCTACCATATCTTATTTAGATTCCACATTACAAGGAAAGGTAAATTATTTGTAAAGTTTATAGTGGATCAATAATATTTCTAAGAATATGGAAGATATACATTAAATTTCATAATAATAAAAAGATGACAAAAGGAGCAGGTCCTATCCATTATATCATTAGCAGATTAAGCAAATCCTGAAACATCAAATCTACTCATAAAAAAGGAAACAAAAATCCAACTATCATCCTTCCCTTCCACTCATCCCTTCCTTTTAATACCACTTCAATTATTTTAATCTTTCTCCTTAACAATGGAGAACCTTGTCCCCTGCTCAGCAAGGCATGAATACAAATAGTTTAATATATTACCACTAGGAAGATGACAACACAAAAGAATTAGGGGGGCACCAATAAGATGCGGTCAAATTCTAATTACATGTGTGTTTAATCATTGCTTGCGGCTCCTCTATCTTTTATTGACCATGTTTTTAACATGCAAATTAAGAAATTTTTACTATGATATTAGGACAAAAGTACCTATATAATTCATTGTTGCCAAACATCCCATTGTTCCTTGTTCCATATTAAAAGTTGGAAATCCTCCTTGCATGTTGTCCTCACCATGTGTCATCTACAATTTATTATTATTTTTTTCCTCTTTATGAAGGCCTTCACCCTTTGGCACTTAAATTTTGTTGACATTTATGTTTTATTCTCCAATTATAAGAAAAACTTGACTCAGTCAACGTCATATTTTATAGAAAAAAATAAAAAAATAGGATTTTTTTTCTAATTACATTTTAAGAAATTTTTTAATGAGTCAATGAGTCAATGCTTCCAGATTATACAAGATTTTACATGAAAAATTATTTTCTGACTCTCTTTTCAGTCTTATGTCTTTTATCTCTAAGAGGTTTTTCTCCACTAGTAAATTTTTTTGAAAAACTCCATCTATTCTGATTTAAATTATGAATCAGATTTGAAGGGACTCATTTCTTTGTTATTCATATAATAATTTTATGTCATTTAATATTTTAAAATATATTTTAGATTTTATACTTTACTCGTAGTATTAAATGTATTTTAATAGTCATTCTTTTTTTTTTAATTATTATATTTTAGTAGGAGGGGTCCAAAGAATTAAGAATCCAATAAGAAACTTGGTTTCTTGAAGTTTAAAATATGAATGTTGACTGCAACTTTAATTCTTCGATATAGAAAATATTCTTATTTTTGAGTTGTGTATTTTTCTTACTTATTTGGCAGGAGGTGATAGTAAGCATTTGTGAGAGCATCCAAAATTAAAGTAAGATAATATTAATTACTCCATCAATTATCAATATATGGTAATTAGAATTTAGAAGTTTTCATCGTGATGGTAAGAAATTAAGAAGTCCACAAGATAAACGGAAGAAAAATATAAATACTATTCAATGCATTATTTATTTATTCTATATATTGCACATGTAGTAAAAGAAAAAATACCAATCCCAATCATTTGGTTATGTTCTACCAAACACATTAAAATTCTTACTAACTTCGAGGCTAGCTAACATTAATAAATGTAGGTCACTAATTTATTGGATTAGGGAGAATTAATGACACAGGATGGAGATTGCACAGGGGTTTTGTTTGTTAGGGGGTCTTAAGCAAAGCAATGGATGCATGCTCCCTTTGCCATCCTTGTCCTCAGCAACATCATCACCTTCTCCTCCCACCATCACCACCCAACACCAAACCCTAATTTCTCCAACCTTACTCCAATTATTCTCTCTCTCTCTCTCTCTCTCTCTCTCTCTCTCTCTCTCTCTCTCTGATAACCCCCAAATCAACTCTGTACAGTGACCTGTTTTCCCTTGTCTTTGCTCCGGCCTTGTAAGATCAAGTCGCGTCCGAAGAAAATCCAAAATTTCCTGCAAAGATTGGTGCTTTGAGGCGAGAGATCCAAAAGATTTGGATCCGATTTATTTTCCCTTTTGTTTTTTTTTTCCTGTGTTGATTTGGGCTTTGGAAACATGATCAATGTGACACTGCCTGCCTTTTGCCCTTTCTGGGGGTAAAGGGGTCGCCTTTCCTGTTCCCTGTGTTCCATTTTAATGCTTCCTCTGGTTCGGTAGCTATAATCGTGTTGGAGCCGTGGCGGATCATTTGCGTGATCGGAGAAGCCGCCTCTTGGCCGGCCTGCGCTTGTAGATATTGAGGAAAGACCAGAGCTTGATCAAGAATTGGGGTTCGTTCTGAGGGGGCGATCAATACGATGTCGTTCAGGAGCTTAATTCAGGACATGAGGGACGAAATCGGCAGCATATCCAGGAAGGGCTTCGAGGTGAAGCTGGGGTACGGCCTGCGGTCACGGTCGCATCGGGACGTCCATGAGGCATCGGCTCCGCCGGTGGTGGATGCACTGGGGCAGAGCTGCTGGGCGAACATGCCGCCGGAGCTGCTGAGAGACGTGCTTGTGAGAATAGAGGAATCGGAGGACTCGTGGCCACAGCGGAAGGATGTGGTGGCTTGTTCCGGTGTGTGTAGGAGCTGGAGGGGCATGATGAAGGAGATTGTGAAGAACCCAGAGTTGTCCGGGAAGCTAACGTTCCCCATCTCGTTGAAACAGGTCTTAAGTTGTAAACCATCACAAACATTATTACCAGCATTCTTCTATTGATTGTTGTTTAACCATGGTTAACAAAAAATTAATGTCAGTTTTTTATCTGTTTCATGTGTTGTATGAAATAAATAAACGCTTCGACATAAGGGTAGATTTTCTTTTTGAAAGAAAGTAGGCATGTTGTTCGGTATTGACAATTTTAAACACTCAAAAGAGTGAGGTTAATAAGTATGTTTTTGTGCATTTAGAATTTGTATTCTGTGGAAAGGTGACATACTGAAGACATGCATCACATAATCATGGCCATGGAAACGCTCATCTCTTCACTATTTTTGAGATGAGAAGCGTTAACATGATTATTATCACTTGACTTTCCATCATCTTAGAAAAGGGTATTATCTACATAATCTTGGTACAGAGATATATGTGATGGAACTCAAAGAGTAGGAACTTTCATCTTATGGCACATCTTGATATATCATTCAACCTTTTCCTTATCTTATTTCTTGTCATCACTACCACTTGGATGCTATTGATTTTTTTGCTCAAATGTTTGCTAATTTCTGCAGCCTGGACCAAGGCACTCTCCTCTTCAGTGTTTCATTAAGCGGAACCGCAATGCACAAACATATCGTCTTTATCTTGGTCTTACCCAAGGTAAGCAGTTTTTTCTCCTCTGCACTATTAGTTTTTCTAGATAGTTTCCACAGTTTTTTTCCTGTCATGATTTATTGAAAACAAAATTCAATTGCTTCCTTTCTTACCTTTCATATCATCTAATGGAATCTTGATGATAACATATATGATATATATATATATATCGATTTTATAATATTCACAATTGAACATTATAAACAATTGTGTCACAATGGATAGACTTGGCATCTATCACAGTATGGGGCTTCCACTTGAAGATCCAGATATAGAAAAGATTGTCAAAGTTCATAAAGAAGGAATTAATGTCTAATGGTGCCCCAATATTGTTATAATGCACAATTGGCTTCACACTACTTTAGGCTTCAGTTGCCACCATTTCCTCTCTTATTAAACCTGAGTCTCTGCAACAGTATTACCTACTTGCTCGTACAACATTTTTTACATGCTAAATTTTGTATTTTTCAAGCTGTAAAATGTTGAGCTGATAATATTTTCATCGCCTTTAGCCTTTTTCGGGTTGTTTTGCTAAATTTTAAGGATGTATGAAAAGAGCTTTGTATTTCTAGCATTTCAATTCAGTAGTTGCACTTGTGGCTCTGACACTACAGATCAATCCTTTTTTTTTTTTTTTTTTGAGGAGAAGAAGGATGAGCACCAAATTAGGGTGTCATCCGTAGATATATATCACTACGCTGTGATCAATCTTTTCTTCTTTTCATTTGAGAGTTTCAGTTAAAATCTAGATATGGCTTCAAATTTAGTGCCCTAGATTACTCCTGCTCTTTTTGTTGGAAGTTGCCAATTTTTCTATGCGATTCACTCCAAAAAAATCTGTTTGATGCCATTGTATGTTTGTTGGTTAGTTGTGTACTTGTACTTTCTGATTGTTGTCTTTTCATTTGATAGCATTAACTGATGATGGGAAGTTCCTTCTGGCTGCACGAAAATGCCGCCGTCCCACATGCACAGACTATCTTATTTCTCTCAAAACTGATGACATGTCTAGGGGAAGCAGCACATACATTGGAAAGCTGAGGTACAAATTTTAGCAGTTCTTATAGAGTAATAAATTAGTAGTTGACCTTCTTTCAAGTGGTAAAAGTAGATTAACATGCTATTTGCATTTCTGTTGCATCATCTAGTTCTAGATTGAATGTCATGTTGATTTCCTTGGTTTTACTGGGACTGATTTTCAAGCTCGTAGGTTGTTGTCTGGTTAACATGTCAAAGCTTTATGTCAATTTACGCGTATGTCTGTCTGCTTGATTAGTAAAAAAGTAAAATAAGAAAAAGCAGAGCGGATTATAACATCCTACATGTTGAAAGTTTACTTGTTATTTAGCAGCCATAATACTTCATGTAATCATGCCTAGTCTAATAAGAAATTTAGTCTCTGGAGTATTTATAGTTGAATTTTTTAAACCAAAAGATTAACCTATTTTCTATGACCTCGGTTCAATTTGTTTTTTCTCTTGAACAGATCAAATTTTCTTGGAACCAAATTTACAGTTTATGATGCTCAGCCACCTTATGCGGGAGCTGTTATTTCGAAAAGTCGTTCAACTCGCATACTTCCTGCCAGACAAGTTTCTCCCAGAGTTCCCGCTGGAAATTATCCCGTTGCCCATATTGCTTATGAATTGAATGTGTTGGGTTCCAGGTAAATAGTAAAATGATTCTTTCTGCGATAAAATTTTGGCATCATGAACCATAACCACATAATTTTGTAGCTAGTATTCTGGTTTGAAAGTTTTGTGCCTTTTTCATGTGAACTAAATAAGGACCTGCCCATCTCAAACAAAGTGCCTTCCCTTCTTTTCATCTTAGCTTGTCTCTTCTTACCGCTTTTTGGAACCTACTCTTCTTAACTAAATCATTGTTTAACATGCTGCCGCATGATCTTCTGATCCTATGGGGGTCTAAATGTTCGGTATTTTTTTGGCATTTTCAACATGTTAACGTTGAAATTTAGATTAGACAAAAGTGATTCTTTTGTGGGAAAAGGGACGACTACAAGATTATGCAGTTGACCTCCATCAAAAAGTGAATTGATAGGAATAATTTTAAAAAAGAAGGATAGTATCATCAAAGGTTGGGAAAGAATTTTTATTTTGAGAATATTTCTGTGCTGTGCACTCTACACAGTTTGATTTGTTTGCAAACGACAGAACAACATAAACATGACATAAATTACATGCAAGATGATTTCTCTAAAGCATCTGTATATATGCTATAAAATGTGATTGGTGAATAAAAGAAGTGTAAGATTCATCCTTTTCCCTCTCAAAAATGAAAGTGTAAGATTTGAAATGGTTTAGAAGGTACTGTTATTTACATTATAAATGTTAGGAAAACGATTTGCATGGTCTGACAATCACTTCTAATATACCATGCTGATCAATGACTTGCCTTGATGACTGAAGTACCGTTGAACATGTTTTACTGTTAATACTTTGTATGTCTAATAGAAAATGGTTAAACATCAAAGAAAGTATAAATGTAGAGGCAGTTTTGATTTCCCAAGTTCATGAGCTTGACTTTTTAGAGCTGCTTGGTTGTTACTTTGCACTTTTTTTTCGGGAGGTGCTACTTTGCTTTGTGACTTAGGATCTGTTATTCAATGTGTATCTTATATTTATGTCAGTATTCAATTGTTTCATTTGTGCCTATTGGAGTCTCTTGTTTATGTCAAGGAAACTTTGATGACTAAATGCATAGGGAAACAAACGTTTTAAGGGCATATGGTCAAGTTTGAAACTTTTCTGGTGAGATTGCTGTACAAGTTACTAGATAAGATACATAGATTCGGTGTAATACCCTGATCGTTGAACCTATTTAAGACTGATTTGACAAGGGAACCATCTCCTTGGATTTAGTCTACCATAGATTTTTTTCATTTTTTTCTTCTTGAAAGTTACTTTAAGAAATCATCATTTGTAGTTCAAGTATGTGACTACTATGATATTTGAGCACAAAATAAAAGCTTTCTCCTGAAAGAAGATAGGAGGCCGTCAGAATGCACTTTCACACCTTGCTTGCGATTATATACAACTTGATGTTTGCTATTAGTGGTGTTCTCTGATTCAAACAAGATAACATGATATGGACCTTCATTTGTTGTTATCAGTGATCTTCACTTGCTATTCCCAAATCCCATTGCATTCATGTGGACCTTGTTTGATGTTAAACCAAGATAACATGGTTACATAATATATAGGAGTATGTGTGGAAATCTTAATTATATGACAGCATGACTAATTTTTTGTTTTTGCATGAATGATCTAACAAGTAGAGGTCCCAGAAGGATGAACTGTGTGATGGACTCCATACCTGCATCTGCAATGGAACCAGGAGGGGTGGCTCCAACACAGACAGAGTTTCCAACTGGCAGCCTTGATTCATCTCCCTCGCTTTCACATCTCAGGTCCAAGTCATCTTGTTCTGAAAGCTTATCGGAGCATTTACCTGGTTTGAAAGAGGAGAAATTGGTCCTGAAAAACAAAACTCCAAGGTGGCATGAACAGCTCCAGTGCTGGTGCCTAAATTTCCGAGGGCGCGTCACGGTAGCCTCAGTGAAGAACTTTCAGCTAGTAGCTTCGGAAGAGAGTGTGCCGGCTGGCCAAGACAATGACAAGGTGATCCTCCAATTTGGCAAAGTTGGGAAGGATCTGTTCACCATGGATTACTGTTACCCCATATCGGCATTCCAGGCGTTTGCTATTTGCCTCAGTAGCTTCGACACCAAAATTGCTTGTGAATAAGATCTAGATTCTTTCTACTTTCATCTAATAATATTCTGACTATCATTCTGCTAATGTGCTAACTCTATGAACCCAAGTTGGTGAATTTGAAATTTCGTCACCTTGCGACTCTGTAACTTGAATGAGATTGCGGAGCAGGCCCTTTATTTTCCTTGTCCCTTGCAAATCTGGAGAAGAAAACTGACCTCTCCTTGTATTAACATGTCTCTTTGTGTGAGATTCTTTTGCCTGCGAGTTCCATTGCATCACTTATCATCTGATGAAGACCTAAGCATATTTATAGGAGACTTGAATTTACTTAGGATAATAAATATATTAATAACAAAGTTTCTTTAATCAAGTTTAATTTTGAATACCTCTGATTGTGGATATTTTAGAATTCTAAATAATAATATGCCAAATAACAAGGAAAATTACAAAAGCTAATATAAGAAAATGAATCTGAGGTGTAAATTCAAAAAGAATTTTCATGTATAGATTCATGGTTGAATCAATATTTAATGCTAGATAATTATTTAAATTATCTAATGATATCATCATGATATTAAATAAGTAATTAAATTTATTTTAATTTTTTATATTAAGACTCATCGTCAAAATTTAGTCTAATGGTTGGACTATGTGTAAATGCTTTATATGTCAGTTTACATGAAAAATATAGAAAATATATACATTACTATATAATACTTATAATACTTTGATTATTGAAATACATATTTAGATATTAAAATACATATTTAGAATCTGAAAATATATTGTTAATTCTTATTAGTTAATTCTTATTATAATATAGACATAATATTTATTTGCTATTACCAATATTATTATTAACATATATAATTATGTATATATATATTTATTATAAGTGAATGTGTAGGAATTCCTCGATAGTTGGAATAAATTCATAAATCAAGTAGGCTCATATGCTTTAAAACAGTTCTATATGTCTCTTTACTGATTTTTCTATATCGTAGGGTTGAAATCAAGAAATATTTATTATTTTTCTGATGTTTTCGAACATTTTCAATAAAACCTTCTCGTAGAAGTATTTTAACAATATTTTCGGTAATATTTGTAAATGGTATCCGAATTGTTCATATGCATTTTTCTCATAAGAAAAATTAAATTAATAAGTTACACTAAAAGCTCAAAATTAAATTCATAATCTAACTCCTGACGAATTGCAAGGCAATACAAAGTGTTGAAGGAGAGTATCAAGATGTTCGAACTTGGAAGAAACTTCATCAATTCAAACAACTGTGGTAGGTTCAGTAAACCAACAAATAAAGTAACGCTGGTGAGGCTCGTGTGAGTATTTTGAAGTCATCAAAATAAGCAAGCCAATAAAGTAATTGCTATTAAAATACAGACATTAATAGCACAAAATAGGTTATTAAGAAGCATACGTAGACGAAGAGAAAAGTTTAAAAGGTTATTTCTTTTAACACCCTGCAACTATAATTTTTTTTCCACATTTGATATTAAATTATAAATTTATAAATTTTAGTTTCGAACTTACCAAAATTTGACACTTAGGTCTTTCTGTTAAATTTTAATAATATTTTATTTAATTTAATTATGAAATATCCTTTTTATCCTTACGTTCATATTATAATAAAAATATTTTAAAAATAAAAAAATCAATATAAGTAAAAGTACTAAGTGATAATAATATTTCTTATACAATATTATATTTAAGTCAAGGTTTTTTTAGTTTTTAACTATTTTATTCATGTTAAAAATAAGGGGTAAAAATGATATTTCAAATTTAAATGAAGGACTTAAGTGTCAAACTTAGATAAGTTTGAAGATTAAATTTTATAAACTTTAGATGCGAAAAAAGTTATAATTTCGGAAGCGTTCAAAAGAAATAACTCAAATTTAAAGGGTCCATAGCAGGAATACCGACAATTTTCAACAATAGAGTTTATGCCAAACACATAAGTATTGGAGTCTTGTTTTGTGGAGGAAGATATGTATACATATAGAAATTTTTTGGATTTAATAGGTTTACACGTTGGTGAATTTTTTTTAACACCCCTACAGTAAATATGCTAATTGTAAAGTTTTATTAATGAAATCTATTTTCTAATACAACAATAGAGAATATATTTGTAAGATTCTAAATACGCATATAAAAAATAACAATAAATTCAAAATAAAAAACTAGTAAAGATTAAGCTAATTTAAAAATGATATAAGAAAGAGTAAACTATTGGAATTACACTGTTATTACCCTAGATCACGTGTGCCAAAGTTTCTCGAAGCGAATTCTAATTAGATACTGTTTTGACCCTCGTTATTGACGTCAAGTCAAACTCTTCTCATGATAAGCCGCGGCTTTTGATTGCAGTAAAGCTCCGTTGGTCTTGCAGCTATAAACTGCAAGGAGGACGATATCATATCAAATATTGTATGAATTGGAAAAAAAAGTTAAGAAAATAAAATATACACCAGAAAATCAAGCTCACGACATCTGTAACACCCTCCAGTGAATGTCGAAGATGAGATTATTTTTCATCATTTGATTCTTTCACTTTGGGAGCTTAGAATCAACCCTCCAAAGGACTCAATGTCCTCCAAGTGGCCCGTGGGTCGGATTCCCACTTGATTCAAGTGAGCACGTGAGAATAATTATAATACATTTTTGTAGCACCTTCAAATTCAATCAAAATATTATTCGTTTTGGATCGCTCATACGCATTTAAAACGTGTCTTGATAGATGAAGAGAGTAATTATATATAAGTTCATGACCACCTCCGTATTTTGCTCGTGATTTGTAAGATTTTGGCCTTTTTATTTTGATTTGAATGATACGCTATTTGATCAGCTGACTTTTTTTGGAGGGTTGACCTCGCCTATCATCTTATACTATTCCTTGGTTGAATAATATTACAGCAATTTTATACTATCTAATAAAAATATTATCAAAACGTACAGTACTATTTTTATAAGTAGACAATCTAACTAATAATTCAGATAATCTTGTAAGAATGGATTAATCGGTGCTATACATCTTGCTTCTAGCCCTTTATTATTTTATGGGCAAAATATAGTATAATAATATATTAATGAGAGTCCACTTAGTTGAAAAGGGGATTGATCTTTGAGGAACGAGAAGGTTACATAGCTGTCTCAATGGGTAATATGTGATTATTATTGATGAGTAATATTATTTTAAGATTAAGGGACAAACATATGTTTCTTGAAGAAAATGAACCTTAAAAAGTAATAGACTTGATATTTGACGTATAAAATCATTAAGGTTCCATCTTATTCATTGCCCCCATATTATAAATTCAAACCAAGGTAACTGTGCGTTTTAAATTGGGAGTTCTGGTCAGATGTCAAAGTCCAAGCTACGCAATGCGATGACTTGGAACCTTTTGAGATCTGCATCAACAGAATGACGAACTTGGAAACGGAAGCCTCACAAGACACAACAGACCAGACGGTCTAAGCAAGGCAGCCACAGCAATATAAGATGCAAAAAGAAAGATTTGCAAGAAGTAATGTGCAAACAAAAAAAAAAGAAACTAAAGATTATATGGGAGCATAAAAGCTTGGATAATGTTTTCTCCTTTCCATGATTCATATGCACTCTGGATCCATGTTGTATCTTTAACTTTATCTTGCGATTTTATGTGTTGTTTTCCGTGGGTTGGATGTTTGAATAAATGAGCTTGTCGGATTCCTCGTTCCAGTTGGCATGACAGTTCAACCAAATATGATCTTTTTTTTTTCTTTTTCTTTTCTGAGTTCCCAATTCTGACCACTTTAATCTTCTTGTACTGATATTTTTATGCTAACTTTCTACCGAGCAAGCTTTGAATTTTGATGGTGACAGTTTCTTGGCCTCTTCTCGTTTTCAATCTGATATTTTGATTGCTTGCTTGCTTGTTCAATTCCAACCGTCCGTAGACCAGAAATGCAGTCCATTGTTTACTGCACGTTGCACTGCAAGGTCGACTGGTCAGATCTCAGATGGATGAAATTTACAGATCAACGGAAGCCAAAGATGAATACTTCTACAAAGAGGAATCTGCAACGTCGGATCAAATTCGATGATCGGTGATCATGTTGCATCTCATAACTTTCATTTTTGTTCTGTCCAAAAAAGAAAAAAATATGGTTAATGGAGAAGAGTACAGAAAACTGAATTGTAACGGAGTTGGAACCTGGTAAGAACTTCAGAGATGAATACTGTGTGAAAACTCTAGTTCTGATCAGTTTGAACGTTGAATGAAGATTTGCAGGTACATAATGAAAATAACAGATCCAAGATTCCTCATCTTCTGGTGATTTCAGATGATCCATAACACAATTAGACTCCATGAACGTTGATAACTTGCTGTGGGAAAACTTGGAAACCAGTGAGATATCATCACACAGCCTTCTGATTGGGACCGCTTGGAGCAGGAAGAAGAAATAAGGCATCTACTTTGGAATAAAGCAGCACAGAAAGTAAAGGTTCAGCAAACCAGGGAATATACCGGAAGAAATATTGCATTTATGTTGTGATAGAATATTAAATCACAATGAAGCTCTAAAATGCTTCAA
Source organism: Pontederia crassipes (assembly GCA_030549335.1). Taxonomy (NCBI): domain Eukaryota; kingdom Viridiplantae; phylum Streptophyta; class Magnoliopsida; order Commelinales; family Pontederiaceae; genus Pontederia; species Pontederia crassipes. The sequence continues at coordinate 16,118,461 of CM060188.1, read as the reverse complement.
TATTGGATTTAATACATTTCCTCTAGATCCTTCAAAACTTACATGTTTTTGCTTTCTTGTACATGACTGCAACTACTATGACAGCTGACTAACCGTAGCAGGCACACTACGTTAATCATATACATATGTTGAAAATATCTATATACACTTAATCATAGACGGTAATCTATACTGCCTGCATCTCACGGTCATTGCTAGCTGTCGGCACGGAGTTCATCGAAAGGGTCAGACGTTCTTCGGTGCTTGGAAGATCGTCTGAATCCATTTCCGGTTGGTCCATGCTCCTTATGAACTCAGTGAACAGAGGCCAATGCTCCGGAGAGAAGAAGTCGGCTCCCATTCTATGATATGTGAAGGAATCCAGAGGCTGCTTCTCAGAAAGAATGTTCTCCTTGATTCTGCCAAAACTAGCTGTACTACCAGCTTTTGCAAGGGAAGAGTTCTCGCCGGCAAGTCTAACGCCGTGCTTCCCGCACGCTCTAATGATCTGAGACAGGAGGCCCTGAGGACTCGACCTCAGACTTTGAGGCTGGTCTGCGTCTGAGAGGTCCATGCCTGGAACGATCATGGTAAAAGAATGTTTTGCAAAAATCTCTGCAACTGCATCATATCCATCTCTACCATCGGTGTTGTAAAATCCTGCAGTCAGCTGGGCCGGTCGAGAGCGGGTGTTATGCCATGAATGCAGAAGCGGCACCTTTGCTGATAACGTGACAGGCAGCTCGCCAAACACTTTTGATGCCACCGAAAGCATACGATCGCCATGAGATAGAAGCATCCCTGAGTACCATGAGAGGAAGAATTGTCCATACTGTGCCTCCCATGAGCCACCATGCTCCTTGAAAAAGTTGCCAGCGTCAACCGATTGGTTGTACTCAGGGGCGTCATGGGGACCGGAAAGACCCCATAACGGATTCCCGGACTCCTCGGCATGCCTCTTGAGATCAGCGAGCATGTATTTGTTGTAGCACTGGAACTCCCCAACTCCGGTGAAGGAATCAGCGTTGCTCTTAGGAGGGAAGGAAGGGTATCGGAGTTCACCATTAGGTCCAAGCCCAACTGTGATTTCCTGGAGAAAAAAATCCAATTCATATGAATTCAAGATTACCAAGCAAACAAATAAATAAATTATTCAACAAATGATATAAAAATAAAAAAAGGCTGGCAAATAATAAAGGAGGTAGCTTTCTTACAGTGATAGTGGATCCAATGAGATCAGAGAACGCAAGGCGGAAGCTTTCGAAGAACTCCTCGTACGCCTGCATGGGCGTCTTGCGCCCGCCGTCGAGGACGGGGAGCTCGTCCACGGCGAAGGAGAGGAACTCCTCGCGGCGCCGACCGGAGCGGTCAACAAAGAACAAGTCCGGATCAGCGGCCGCTGCGTCAGAAACCAACGGCGGAAGAGGGGCGCCCTTGCGAGGTCCGGCGTGGAGGTGGAGGGAGACGCGGAGGCGGAGCCCGGCATCCCGGGCCATGGCAGCGATAGCAAGGTATGACGACCAGTCACCTCCCGCGCCGGCGACGACGCCCCACGAGACCGGCAGCTCGACGCCGTCGGCCCCCAGGAGCTTGAGGGCTCGCAGGCCGGCGGCAATCGCCTTGGCGTGGTTCACCGCGTTGCTAGCCGACACCGCGTCCACTGGTAAACCCACGAAGAGCGGACCAGGACCCATCTGAAACGATTGAAATGAGTGGTAAGACAAAATATCATAGAATATGAAAGCTGATGGATACGAATCTCAAATTTAATTTTTTAAAGAAAAAAATAGAACTTTCATATTTAACAATTGATTCGTGATGATATAATTATTCAAAAGTTCCTATTTTTGTTTCTATCACAGATAAAAAAGGATTTAGAAAAGGCAACAAGAGACAATATTCACGAAAAAATAACTTTTTTACCAACTGGAACCCCCAAAAGTACCAACTAGAATCCCCAAAAGTATTCACGAAAAAATTACCATTTTTATTTTATAAGACAACAAGCTAAATAAATTCGGTAAGATATGCAAAAATTTTAAGATTTAGCAGCGGAATCATGGTAAACAAATATCTTTTTTTTTGGTAAAATAAAAAAAAATCTTTGATATATAGGTGTAATCGTCTTATCCTTATCCCTTTTGTTTCTTTTTTTTTACCGTAATATTCGCGAACAGAACCCGATCAAACAGTAGAAAAAATAACAACCTTCAAGGAAGGATAATTACCTTATTTTTCATCGGCTGCGACTCTTTCTTCTCCCCGACGGCCAACTCGGACCGTACGCCGCCTCTGAGGGCCACCTGCACCGCCGCGCTCCTCCACGGCGCGCTCACCCAGCCGAAGCCGACCCGGGACGCCCTCCGGCCGCCCCGAACCGAGTCACGCAACGGCAGCCCCCGGCAACCGGCTGGCGACAGCTCCGGCCTCGCGACCGCGGCGGCCTGCTTCCCGATCAATCCCACTTCCATCTGATACCTTTTCTTCCTTAACAGGAATCACAACACGAAAAGGGAACCTTCCAAATCGAGATCGGGACCAAAATCAGAAAGAAAAAATACCACCTCAAAATCTTCTCTACAAATAACACGAACGAATCAAAGGATGGCAAGAACAAGGAAACGAATAAAGAGGGAAATCGTAGCGGTGGACGCAAAGATGGAGATAACGTGACGCTTTTGGCTTTCGGTTTGCTCGATGGAATTGAGGGAGGGGGCGGTGGGAGGTGGATTATATAAATTATGGAAAGAGAGGGGGGGCTGGGGGCACGCGTTGTAAATAGAAGGTCCGTTGAGGACAAAATGGTCCTAAAATTATATCGCCACGTGGAAGACTCATCCATAGCCGCAAATAATTGAACGGTGTGTTGGAGAACGCGCGGGAGTTTTGGTAAAATCCTATGGGCCTTTTCGGCCCAACACCGCGGGGGATTATATCCACGGCGCCTCCTTTATTAGCCCTGGTATTTCAAATATTTACGGATTATGGATGTGATTTTTCGCTGGATGGGAAGGGCAGGATGGGAATGTAGGTAACAGTTCGAGGATAAAAGGATAACGAGGAAGGCGGAAGTGGGCCACGTCGACGGGTGGTGGGCTGTCGAGGACTTTGTGGTCGGCGATGGCTCGATCGCGGTTTGGGGATTTAGATGTGGGGCCCATAACAGGCAACTCGATTCTGTTTGTAATGCTAATTTACTTTCTTGCCCTTCCTTTTTTTTATAAGATCTTTTTATTTTAGGAAAAGGGGAAGAAAATTATAGGCCTAGATTTTTGTGGGACGTGGGAGGAGGAGATGTGATCGCGCTTTTTGGGGGAACTTATAGACCACCTTGATTTGTTTGAGTGGATAAGAAGAAAAAATAATTTTTTTAATAAATAATTGTAGAAAAAAATTATATTTATGTGCGGAATTTTACGTAAAAGGATATGCTTGTGATAAAAGTAAGTGGAGGAGGAAAAATGTTTCGCTCGATAATTAAGAAAAAAAAACATTTTCTTGGCTGCCATGTAAAAGACAACATAAAAGGGGAAAAGTGCGCGATGAGAAATATCCAAATATTTGGTTATGTTTGCTTGAAGAAATTACATGCTCTTTTTTTTAAAAAAAATATTATTATGCAAATGAAGCGAGTAGATTATTTGTGTATGAATATATTGATGATTAATTCTTACTTTTATTAAAGCAGAATTCTTTATTAATGAATTTTAACTGAACTAAAAATTTGTAAATGAAGAAGACAGTAATACTTATTAATTTATGTGAACACATATCACAAAGAACAATGGTATCATATGTAAAATATTTTTAGTGCATATTTGAAACTACGTTTTTTTATGTTAATCGCTAACTTCTACATAATGATCTTTTAGACGTCTTGAAGTATCAACCGATTGTAGTTATTATTAGTTTTATTTATTGATTTGTAAAATAATTAATATTTGGCAACAAAAGGTGAATGTTACTTTATTTAAATTTAATAATAGTGAAACCGGAGAAAAATGTGTTTTTTGAAAAGGTGGTATATTTTTCAAACTCATTAATGACTAAAAGTATTTTATCTTACTTTCCGGATAGGGAATAACTTCCGTTTTAAATTTGAATTAAATAAATTTTAAATCATGATTCAATAATCTAAAATATATAAATGATATTTTCTTCTAAATATATATTGTCTCAATTCGACTCTATCATTTAATTGTGTCGGCAGACACAACTACATCGATTTAAACGTGATTTGATCCGGGTTAATTTCTAGTTGGATGTCGAATTTCATGAGTTATAAATCAATGTTCGACAGATAAATTCAAAATTACTATTAATAAATAACTCATATTAAGTTCACTCAAATTATTAAACTAGTTTTAATTTTAATACCGTTGCAAATGCCAGTTTAATGTACCAATATGCTCTCTGGATCACTTCCAGATTTTATATTTGCACAAAATTATATCTCAATACATTCGCCGTACTAACGCTATCTCCTGGTAAGCTAATGTTTGTTATTATTAATCTTATTTAATATTATTTTAGTCATTTTATCCTTACTTTATTTGACCTTTTTCTTACTCATAATTAAACTAAAGTATTAATAAAACGAACTGAGCCCAATCAGTTGAACGGATCGAGCAATATCCGGTCAACTTTAGAATTTATTTTATTCAAAATGTATTATTCTATTTATATATATTAATAGAATCTACGGAAGCCTCAACGAACGATCCGTTTCTATAATAATATTATTAATAATATCATATATACTATTCTAAAGGATATTAACCCCTAAAAAATCAAAGATATTGCGAAAGCCGTGCAGGAGTTTTATTATTATCGAGAGATTTTTCGAGCACGAAAAAAAATGAAAAAAAAAACACGAAAAAGATCAACGAGAGTCGACGTGGCGATCTGCGCGTCGTTTGAGGTCGACGTCAGCGAAAGCATCGAACAGGCAACAGCAACACCTTTTTCCCTCCCGCGTACGTGGCAAAAAGCGCGCGGGAGGGGACCGCCTGGAATCTAATGACACAGCGGTGACGTGGTTGAGGGAAAGGGCGGGAGACACGTTGTGTGGATGTGGTTGGTCCGGACTAGATACGGACAAAATCTGGGGCCAACGAGCCCCCTGGACCGTTCGATTGGGCTGGGGAGGAGGGGGAATCCGGATTGGATTGCGTGTGCGCTTCCCCGTGAGAAGGTGGAGCCCCCCCCCCCCCCCCCCCCCCCCCCCCCGAGACCTTTCCAGATGTGGAAACTGTCGAATGGTCATGTTTTTCTCGACTTTTTTTCCCTTTTTTTTCTCTCTTGCTTTTTTTTCCCTCATAATTATTGTGGGCAGCGTTGGGCTTACCACACGTAAATTGTGATGACTATATATTTCTTTTATTACGTTACATATATATGATGATAATACAGTCTGCTTTAGTGTGCGTATAATAATTGAGGTGCCACGTAGATGACATCACTGTGGAAATATGGTGTGCCTACCATATACGCCGTATGGCAGCATCAGCGTCGTAGGTGTTTGACCATTCAAATGTTTTTTGATGGAAGATGAAGGCAAGAAGTCATTTAAGTTGAGCAATAATTAGTTAACACTTAACAAGTCATCATTATTCAAAACAAATCAACTATGATACCTATTAATAATTCTGGATATTTTGTTCAAGACTAGAATTAGTATTTGGATTATTCAACATGATGAAAACGATAGTCTAACTATAGTGAAGTAGAATTTACCTGACTTCATTTCGTGAAACTAACTTCAGCGAACACAAAATTTGAAAAAATAAATTAAGTTTAGGAAAACGTACATATATATATAATAAATTAAGATTATTTTCATAAAACTCTCTTAAACTATTATCATTTTTCGCATCTAACTCCAAATTACGGACATATTTTGTATACACTTTACTTTCGTTTACTTTTATTACGTTTTTCGTAACTTTTGATTTTTTTAATTTATGAAAAGACTAAATTATCTCTTCCTTTATAACACATCAAATAATAAATATAAAAAAATCGGAGGAAGGGTAATTTAGTCTTGTTCATAAATGACACATTTTTTTGTTTACCATTTTAATTCTTCCAATATTTTTATATTTATTATTTCATATTTTTTTGGAGAGAAGTGTAATTTAGCCTTTTCATAAATACAAAAAAATTAAAAGTAATAGAAAACATAACAAAAGTATACAGAATTGTTAAAGTGAAAAAATCGTGATAGTTTAGGAATAAAAAAAAGTAAGTTCGTAATTTTGAGGTTAGATGCGAAAAATCGTTATAGTTTATGGGAGGTTTATGAAAATAATTGACGAGTCGGTAAGAATAATATTTATCTTTTTATTTATAGTCTTATAGTAAAAATAAATTTTCCCCTAATTCTTTCGCAGGGAATTTTCTTTCGAATTGGCATATATTAATAGAAAAAAGTTTCCAGAAAATATCTGATTGTCAAATAAAAAATATTTACCTAAACAAATGCAGGATATATGTTTACATCGAAGGTATGTTCATAACTTAATCAGTGCTGCTCAGCTCAGCTGCCTACGAAATGTCATGAATGTGATTTAGCTACTAGCTAGATTCAATAATTCACACCTACGTGTGCAAATGAACTATATGTTAAGATAAGATTTCACTCCCTCCATCGACCACGACTACGGAACTCAGTGGATAATACTAACAATATATTGATTTAAGCAAATAATGAATGTTGATTTATGTTGTACCAATTAAATTACTATAATTATTTGGTACAAAATTTCTGAATGAACAAACAATGGCGTAATACAATCCAAGAGGTTACTTCAATTAATCTTTATATTAATATGTGCACCATGCATCAATTGGACAATGACTTGTCAACATTGGCAAGGACGCAAGTTGCTCTTTCTCGACCCCTTATTTCTTCTCATCCAAGATTCCCAATTCAATTCCTTCGACGTATTAAACTTTCATACAGCTCGTTATATATATAAGATGCTCCAACAGAACAAATCTGTCTGAAATCAGTCATTTTTTTAATTAATATCAATCGCATCCTCCATCCAAGCTACAGATAAATTTCACATTCAATCTTAAATTTTATAACATATATATGATTTGTTCTCCCGAAGTTTCATTCAACTATCTCACTTTAGCATCCCTTCCATCCATTTTCCAACATTTCTGATATCATCTACGGCTATTTTGCTGTTGCAACTTGTTAAATATTGAAACTTATCTTATTAGTTTCTGTATATAGTTCTTATCTGATATAATTGCGTAGTGGAAAACATAAATTAAATTAATTAATTAAGGAGACACCACATGGTTTGATTGATACACAAGATACGTGCATGCATGCACATTGTTAACCTAATCTAATAAGAGATTTCTAGAATATATGATACATGCAATGTATATCAGATGAATGGAACAAGATCATCGACCATTCTGATTTTCGTCTCTTTTTCTCATGGTTGATTAGCAAAGATTGAACATAACTTTGATATTTTTTAAACGTAAAAAAGTAGCAAAACCGTCCTGGCAGCCAGATCCGGCCAAGCGCCCGATCTGGCCGCCTGCGATCCTAGCCGCTAGAATTTTCTTATATATTAAATAAGTTTCTGCAGAATAAACCTGTCAAAAATATCAAAGGATGATCTAGTCCTTCAGATTTTCTAACAGGAGATTGTCTGTCGAAACTCTAGACGGATTGGCTCTTGTCGGAACTTCCGATGGGAAAGATCCGTCAAAACTTTCGATGTGTAGTCTCCAATCAAAAAGTCCAACTGGTAACTTCCGAAGGCGGTCGTCTAACTTCCAGCAAGAGTCGCCCATCGAAAATTTCGATTGTCATCTTTGCACGTTATTCGTAAAAAATATAGACGATTTTTATGCGCCCGTCGAAAAATCATTATCGACAAACGTTTTTCGCTCGTCTCGTTGCAAAATTTATCGACAAATAATTTTTTTACGAATTTCATGAGATTTTCAATGAATTTGATCATAAAAAATTTGTAAGAATGTTGTGGTGCATATATGCGTATATGCGTGTCGGAAAAATAGTTTCATTATTTTGTCTTTTATACTCAACCCTTTCATTAATTAATAACAATTTTATAACATGAACTCAAAAATAATTTACGATTATCATGTTTCATAATTTTTGTTTTTATCTTGCTTATCTATAATATTCGTCTTTATCATTTTTCTATATATCTCAGTTGACCCAATATTTGCGACCAACCCAAGTTACTAAAAAAAAGTGACGCAAGATAAGAAATGAAAAATGAAATCTGTACATCATGTTACCTTTAAGTAAATCACCATTATTGACTATGCAGAAAACTATAAATAGTTTGATCCACTACACGCACATATACATAATTATAAAAGAGGAAAATTATATTGAAATCACAAAATTTGATCGCACGGAGCGAACACTGAAATTGAGCCATCCATTTCAGCTCGATGGTCCAGATTGCATAATGCATCTCACACGCCGATTCAGTAGGAGAAAACCCAAAGCAAAAAGAACTAAGAAAGGCAAATGGACGGTAAATTATACGGATCATTCCTCAACTTTGAGTTAATATCTCAACAGTTCATTTGATTGGAATGTCCCCTTATTTGATTTTTTTGCACGCTTCATCCTCTTGACTGCTATTCCCGGTCACCTCGCTTACGTGGCCACCACATATATCATTTATCTTTCATCCATATCATTTAACAAAATAATAAAATAATATATAATAAAACAATATTAAAAATAAAAAGAGAGCTGACGACCCCCCTTCTCCATCGGCGTCAGGCAAGGGGCTGGCACCCCCTTCTCCATCGGCGCCGGTCAGGGGCGCCTTTCCCCCTTCGTCGGTTCACGGCCGATGAAGTAGAAAAGGGGGATCGGTGCCCCCCTTTCTCCCTCATGATCGAAAGAAACAGGGGGTCGACGCCCCCTGTGTGAGCTCGCCGATGCGCGAGCTCGCAGAGGAGGGCGTCGGGTCCCCTCACGATGAGCAAGAAAACAAGGGTGTGGGCGCCCCCTTGGCGAGCTCGCCGGTGCCCCCCTATTTCTTCTTTGCCGCGCGCATGGAAGATGTGAGGGGGCCGGCGCCCCCTGTGTAAGCCGAGGGGCGCCGGCCTCCTTTTTTTCCTTGTCGAGGAAGTCGTGAGGGGAGTCGACCCCCCTCTAGATGTGCTCGTTGGCGCCAATGAACAATGTCTCTTTATTTTAAATATTAGTTTATTATATTTTTCATTATTTTATTATTTTTTAATGATGTGGATGTGGTGGTCACGTAAGCGAGATAATCGAAAACTCATTATCATCGGTCAAGTGGATGAAACGTGCAAGAAAATTAACGTTGAAGAACATTCTAATTACAAATTGAAGCTGGGGTACCAAATTGTTACCTCACCCAAAGTTGATGGACGATTCATATAATTTACCTGCAAATGAACACAATGATCCTACTGCTAGCATCTTATATGTACTTCATCTTTTGAACTAAATGAAAAAGATGAACATGTCTTGTAACATTATTTTATGAATCTCTAACATATGTATGTATCAACTGCCCATCTGGATCCAAAATTCGACCTTGTCACATGATAAATTTTCTTTTGTGCACTACTTTCTTGGATTCTTCTTTGACTCTTTCATTTGACCCAAATGATTAAGAAGAGTGACACTTAAGTGGAAGACTTAATAATAAAAAAATATTACAACAAGCAAATGATAAAAATGTGAAAGCTAAATAAAAAAAATACATCAATCTTAACATATAAAAGTTCATGCCATAAGTACAACTCAATATGTCATAGATATTATCCAAATACAACCCGATAATGGAAGTAAAAGAGACTCCATCTAAACTCTATGATAACCATATGCACATGCCACCGAGTTGAAGTAAACACATCAACCAGACACACATTTATCTCATGTACTTGTGGGGATCACATAGGGGAGCAAGATTGATCGTTAACATAAAGTTAAATGTGAGTTCGTATAGATTATAAGATAACCCATCAGGAAATGCAAGAAGCAACACTACAAGAAAATCACGATTTTCCGACGGATAATTTTCGACGGTTCTAAATCCGTCGCAATTTGCGACGGATTTTTCGACGGTTCCGTTTCCGACGGATTTTTCGACGGTTATGACCGTCGAAAATAATTGATATTATTATTTAATTTTTCGACGATTAGGAACGTCGATATTTTCGACGGATATACATCCGTCGTAATTTTCGACGACTTTTCCGACGGTTACGACCGTCGAAAAAAAATTAAATTATATATTTTTAATATTATTATTAAATTTTTTCGACGGATTTTCTGACGGTCACGACCGTCGGAAATAAAAAATTAATTATAGAATTAATTATATAATTATTTAATTTTTTGACGATTAGGAACGTCGATATTTTTTATGGATATCCATCCATCGCAATTTCCGATGACTTTTCCGACGGTTACGACCATCGGAAATAAAAAAATTAAATTATATATTTTTAATATTATTATTAAATTTTTTTCGACGGATTTTTTGACGGTCGATATTATTATTTATTATATTATTAATAAAAAAATTAATTATATAATTTATTATATTATTATTTAATTTTTCGACGATTAGGAACGTCGATATTTTCGACGGATATCCATCCGTCGCAATTTCCGACGGTTTTGACCGTTGGTAAATATTACCGACGGTTCAAACCGTCGGTAAAATAAAAAATAAATATTATATATAACTAAATAAAATAAAAATATTTATTATTTATGTTTTCGACGGCCGAAATCGTCGGTAATTAAAATTTCGTTATCCCGCTTTTTTCCCTTTTTCCGCTTTCTTTCCACTTTTTTCCTTTATATATTTTCCCTCCTCCCTCTTCTCTCTCCCTCCTCTCTCCACTCCTCTCTCTCTCCCTCCTCTCCTCTCTCCCTCTCCCGGCCGCGAGCACCGGATCGGCCTCTCCCGCGCGCCGGACGCCGGCGACCCTCCCACGCCAGACGCCGGCGACCCTCTCCCGCACCGACGACCCTCTCCCGCGCCGGCGTATCTCTCTTTCTCCCGCTCCGTGCCGGCATCTCTCTCTCTGCTGTCGGTCGGATCCGGCCGTGGCCGTTCGAATCCGGCCGCCAGGCTGCCGGATCCGGCCTCCAGCGGCCGGATCGGCCGCCAGGCGGGCCGGTTCCGGCCTCCAGCGGCCGGATCGGCCGCCAGGCGGGCCGGTTCCGGCCTCCAGCGGCCGGATCGGCCGCCAGGCGGGCCGATTCCGGCCTCCAGCGCCCGGATCCGGCCGCCTTGCGCCGGATCGGTCGCCAGGCGGGCCGGATCCGGCCTCCTAGCGTCGGATCCGACCGCTAATTTTTTTTATATTTAAAAAATTATTTGCGACGATTGCGACCATCAAAAGATCGACGGTTGCGACGCCCGTCTAAAGTTTCGACAGTTGGGACCGTCAAAAAGTTGCGACGGCTCGGACCGCCGGCCTTTTCCGACGGTTGCAACCGTCGGAAATTTCGACGGCTCGGACCGCCGGCCTTTTCCGGCAGTTGCAACCGTCGGAAATATCGACGGTTCGGACCGCCGGCCTTTTTCGGCGGTTGTAACCGTCGGAAATATCGACGGTTCGAACCGCCGCGGACTTTTCCGGTGGTTGCAACCGTCGAAAAATTTCGACGGGTCGAACCGCCGGGGACTGTTCCGACGGCCAGAACCATCGATATTTTCGACGAATTTTTTTCAACAGTCGCAAATCCGTTTGCGACGAGCATTTTTCCAACGGATCAATTTCGACTGAAAAACCGTCGGTAATTCATTACCGACGATTTTCGGGCTGATTACCGACGGTTCGGACCGTCGATAATCCGCGTTTTTCTAATAGTGCAAACATATAAATTAAGTATAAGAGTGAATCATCATGGAAAATCAATAAAAGATCATCACCATGGTTCATGCCTTTTCATTTCGTTTCATTTTCATATTCATATTCAATACTGTAGATATCACATGAAGCAATAAAAGTATAGGGAGCAATGGTGGCTTCGAATCGTGTTTAAGTTCATCATTGATGCTCCACTTTTTGCTTCACTTATCATTTTTATTGCCGCTTTGCTTAATTATTTATTGCAATCGGGCTTCTTGAATCAGAGTTTTCTTGGAATTCATCATCCACGTCGTCGTCCACGTCTCTAGCTACACTACATTGCTGTGTCGTCAACCAAGAAGAAGACCATCTTGCAGAGTTATCAACTTTGTGTTTTCTGTTACTTACCTTGTAGCAATGTGTGTGTACCGATTTTATCTCAATATATGTTTTACTTTTTCATAGTAGTAGAGAATTCATTTTCTTTGCTTTTTCTTCCTTCTCTTCTCGTGGCTGCCTTCTTCCGTTTCTCATCACTTCCGGTGACATCCACATTGGATTTGAAGCTCTCATGTTTTCCAACAAGTTTGAACTTTCCCAACATTTAGAAGCATTGTCATTACAAGCCTTGTGTTGCCAGATTCAGACAACATTTTGAAGCTCTAATTGATTGCAATACATCCGAAATTCCTAAAAATCATAAAAAATTAAAACTTTTATTAATGTTGACGCCAAATCAGCGGACGCCCAACAACCATAATGGGCGTCCGTTATCGCGATGAGCCGGCAGCCCAACTGACCCTTTCGGATGTGAAGCCAAAGGAGATCGGTTTCAATCCTCACTATCCTCCATTACATCCAAATAATGCTTGAGATTTGTAACTCCTCCAACATGATCTTAAGACCTTAATGGACACAAAACCCCTTAGCTTTAAAACCCCACTCTCTCTTTCTCCAATTTTCTTATTCCAACCTCTCATCTTCCTTGTTTTTCTTTGCTCATTAGTACTATTCTTCCTTGGTCTTGGATGGAAGGATGACTCCGACAGTAGGTGCAGGCAATACAGGAGGACAACGAGAGAGGAGCTAAGGACGATCCAACACGAGAAGAAATAAAAAGCATCTGAAACATGTGTGTTTTCAGGATCTAGAACATAGAGCTATTTTCGAACGAGTCATGCATGTTCTAAGAATCTTATTAGGCGTGAGAACCATGCTAGATTAGTAGTATATATGATAGATCTATGTTTATATTATATTCGGAAAATGATTGTCCGAATTCTTTTATGATTGATTTACGTGAAGTTACGATTTTCTATATGATAGATCCATGTTTATAATCATTTTAATTGATCTAAGAGCATCATTTACTATAGAATAATTCTGATACTATAGGTTTTAACTTGATTAAAAAGGATTAGAATAATTTTTTTTCCTTTCTTTTCTACTTCTCAAAGTCTTTTCTATACACAACTTTATCTTTAACTTCTCAACTTTTCTCTTTTCTTTTTAACTAAATTTTCGTAAATAAATATTTTATTTATCTAATTAATTAATTCAAAAAAATTTTGGGAGTGTTACATGATGACCCATAAATAAATATCATTTGGATCTCCACAAATAACTTATTTGTGGACCGATATAAAGGGAAGGAGAAAGCCTATTACCAGTAATGTTATTATATTAAAAAAACAGTCGAATTAATCAGAAATAATTATGTGGCTTTTTAAAATATTATTTTGTCTTGAATTAATATTATGCTCAGTGGTTCGAAAACAAACAAAAAAGGACATTTTTGAACTTGAACTCGTTTCCCTCTCCCATTGTCGCCGAGATCCCCAATCGAAGATGTCCAAGAAACGGCCCTCCCAATCCACCACCCCTGGCGACGGCAGCCACTGCCGCCGCCGCCTCCGATCTCAGGGAGGTCCTCCTCTTATTCCGCTGCGTAGATCTCCTCGTTTCCACCATCATGAACAGAAAAAGGCTGCCGCTACCGCCGCAGTTGGGGTCGTCGACGGGCAAACCCTCTCCAAAGCGGAGCACAATGAGGGCGGGAGGAAGAATAAGAATATACATCCAGAGAAGTGTCCTCCGGCTTTTGAAGAGGTGTCGCCTGCCTGTATAAATCGACGCCCTTTGACTCCCATTACTGCTTGTGAGAACCGAAGAAGGTCGCCCAGGTTGGCCAGCCATTACGTCGAACAGGTGGCGAGGCAACGTGACGAAGCAAGTTTGTTGGCATCCGCAGTGACGCTGAAGGCGGAGGAAGAATGTGGGAAGACTAAGGGGACGGAGGTGACCGTAAAAAACCCCGAGAGCCTAAGAAGGTCGGCGAGGTTGGCCAGCCATCACGCCGAACGGCTGGAGAAGAATGGAGAGGAACGGAGCTACTTAGAATTGGCGGTGGTAGAGAATGAAAAAGAGGACCAGAGGGAGTGTACGCGGACGACAGCGGATGGCGCCGGAGAAGAAGGGAACGAGCGGCAATCATGTTTTTCGGTCTTCAGTAAGGGGAACTGGACGAAGGACGAGGAAGCCGCGCTGCGCAGGGCTTACTTGCTGGCCAAACCATCGCCGCATTTCTGGAAGAAGGTCTCCAAAATGGTACCTTTCCAGCTCCTTTTATCATAATTCTCAACTATTTCTTCTTTTTGCTGTGAACTGACTACTAGAACCTTAACAGAACAAGATCGTGTTTCAGTTCAGCGTTATAGAGATTTAGACACTAAAACGTGTAGTTTGGATCAATAAATTCTGTGGGTTAAGTGAATATTTATTGGTTGTTTTCTAAGAACAGATTATTCTTAATGCTGACGAAGGGGACGTGGTTTGTGCATAAGATCATATTGTACAATGTCCATGAAGATTTTCAAGTAGCACTTTAAAGATGGCCGTGCAATGTATGTGATTGTTTTCCAAGTGCATGTAACAACTTTTTTGCTCGAGCAATACATGGCAAAGCTTTGCTGCTTATGAGTTTTCTGACAACTTGACTTAAGTCAATAAAAGTATTGAATTTTATCCTAACAGACGAACACACTTTCAATGACACCTATCGTTCTCCTTTGACATCAGCTCCACTTGTAGTTGGCATTAGATTGGGTGACGTCTAGATTTTCGTCGCTTACGAAAAGAGGGTTTGATGAGTTGGTAGTTCTTGGTTCAGGTTTATATCTATATGTTATTATTGTGGAAAAAAGATACTAATGTCAATGTAAAAAATTGAAAACACATTCTCATGTTGTCCTCTGAGTTTTGGCCCACAGGGTTATGTCAAAAAATGTCACAGTATCATAACGGTGCAATGGCACATTATCCGTTGGAGTCTTTATACTCGGCATGTTGTCGGCTTTACTTTTGGGCTCACTGTTTTTTTAACATGTGACACCTAATTAAGCCCATGTTCTCATATATACCTAGCATTCTTTTCATAACTTGTCCATTTGGGATTAACTCAAGGTATGTTCATTACATCAAAACTTTGGAATCAGCTTGAAAACTAAACTTTTATGGGCATACAAATAGAATGTGCTCTTCTCCATTTTCCTACTTGCATAGATAAATGATGTTCTTGTGAACTTGTCTAGCACTCAATGTTTCTTTTTTGGTTAGTGTTAGTAAAGTAGATGGCTTTATGAACTCCATATTTCTTATATGATTGCTATTGATACGGTCCATCTAGATTGAAGCAAGATAAGAACCAGGCATCATGGAAAGGACATTTAGCTCTTAAATTGATGCAGTGGACTCCACACGTATGCTAGTGTTTCAATGCTCTCTCGAAAGGTTTTTTTCGATCATTTGCATAGCCAGAAATCTTAGTGTATCTCATATTGGATAAATGGCCATTTCTTTCAAGAGTTCTAAGAAAGCTCTTGGAAGAAAGATTTACATTGTTTTCTTTCTTTATTTCTTAGAGGAAGAGACATATATATACCCAAGTGGGATAGAGGATAAAAACTTGGAAGTTGGGCCAATAGAAAACATGCCTTATTCCGGTGTAAAATGGATGTAATCTGTTCACTGTAGGGGCCACAACCCATGACAAATCTTCAACTTCTATCATCAGTTGTTGAGTGATCCAATTTCATATAACAGAAGCCTGAAACAAGGGCCACCATTCTTACTTGTAGCCCCTTGCCATGCATGTCATAAGCCCAATAGGATACTTCTAAGCTCCACTATCAGAGATGGGACCTCTTCCAATCCAGACCATGGTAGAATCCTGACACCTGGATGCCCCTGTAGTTTCTAATGAGGCCTCTCTCTCTAACTCATCCATCATGATCCATTAAAGCATCATTAACGTTTAGCATAAGTCAATGTGATGGTATTTGACTCCAAGTTGTCTGCCTCTCTCGAGGTCCCTTTGCAAGCGTCAAAGTTCAATTTTGTACTGTGTTGCCTCCAGTCAATTTATTGCTTTGACGCCTTGCTACCTCGCAAAGCATTTAATGATATATTTTCCTGTCTTTTCTTTTGCAGCTCGAAGACTAAACATGCAATATTAACTTTAAAAGTGTATTTTATCTATATTCAGGTACCTGGAAAGTCTGCACAGGAATGTTTTGATAAAATACATGCTGACCTTGTAACTCCGCCTCAGCCTCAACCTCGCTCAAGAGCAAAGAAAATCAATATCTCTCCAGTTAGTAGTTTTCACTTCTCTGATGACTCCGTAGATACAGCAAAACAGAAGGTTAAACGAGCGAGGAACAGTAAGCATAAGAGTATTGCTGCACATAAAACAGTGAGGCAAATACTAAGGAAGCACCAGCTTGTGGATCAAGCACAAGAGACGGATCTTTTCTCAGTCCTTGAAACCTCATCGAATTCATTAAAGTTATCTGATACAAGTCCGTCTCAAACTCCTGGCAGAATGTTAAAACCCAGTTGCTTTCTGGTGAAGTGTAATGAGAAGTCTTCATCATCTCATAAAAGACTTATGATGAGCCAAGCAAGCGAGCCCAGTCCTGAGGTCTTGAAGCAAATCAAGAACATTCCTCTGCATGAGAAGTATATAGACCATCTACTTTCAAGAGAATCAAGAAGAGCAGAATTGCCTGAGAAGAGGAGCACCCTTGCTGCTGCAGGCACTCAGATTATTGCACCAAAAGTTGACGCTGTGGAAGCTGCTAAGGCTAGTCTAATAAGTGAAGCAAGGGAAACCATTAGACAGTTTCAGCATTTACAGGCTAACATATTGGAATATGACAATGCTTCTGACACGGATATAGTCAATGATAATTCTGACTGTTGTGATGAAGAGGATCATGTATGATGAGGCGGTCTGCTCAATAAGGTTCCATTGTTATATGCATACCTAGCACACTTGCATAACAAACAACATCTCTAATGGCGTCAGTTTGATGCAATTATAACAACATCGTGATCGCACAATGAGCCTACTGAGATGTTTTGAATGCTTTTAGCTTTTAACCTGTGCCTACAAAATTGTTCAATGATAGTAAATTTTGTAATCATCTCTGTATTTGATGACGGGAGTTCCCATTAGTTCACCTAAACACAGTAAAAGACGTAAAAGATATGGCAGCCACGGTTCCAGACTTCCAGTCGTGGTTCCGTAAATTCGAGAACTATGGGACTTTGCATGGGAACCCATTTTGTTTTATAATTTCTTTTTTTTTCTTTTTCTGTGGTTTTTATACGTATATACCATTAATAGGTCATAGTTAGTTAGTTATCAATTAATATAATTACAATAATCAAATATTTTAGCTAACTTATATTTTACTTAGAATGATAAATATCATAGTATTAGTTAATATAAATTAATAATGATAATGACTCGCGATATTTTCGTTTCTACTAATTTTTTATTCATTCTAAAACCATTTATTATATCTAGAGCATTATACTACTTTGTTCGATTAGGAT
The DNA here is from genome assembly GCA_030549335.1 of Pontederia crassipes. NCBI lineage: Eukaryota > Viridiplantae > Streptophyta > Magnoliopsida > Commelinales > Pontederiaceae > Pontederia > Pontederia crassipes. The sequence continues at coordinate 16,100,716 of CM060188.1, read as the reverse complement.
TCGCTATTGTTTGAATAAAAAGTCATCCCAAAATTATTTAGAAAAAGATTATCCTCTTGCGGACCGGATTTATTCGGATGATTTTTTCTGGATTCCTACTTTAGTATAATAATATTTTAAAAATTTTAGTAATATATTAAAATTAATATAATATATTAAATGTTTTAACTTAAATATAAAACAAAGGTTAAATATTTATAGAAGAACATTAAATTACATAAATAATTATTATAGACTTATGAACTAAAATAGGGTTCTAAATTTTTTAGGGTTTTTTTGGGCGTGACTTTTTTTAGCATTAAAATTTTATACATGATCATATTCGAACCTCTAATGTTTACTTTTTATTTTTATTTTTTCGAGTCAAGTTCACGAGGCTGGCGCATTTGTCTTAGATGGTTCCACAAATAAAAAAAGCTTTAATATGTTAAATTTATATGCATCCACATAATTAATTTATAATATAGTTACAATTATAGTTATTATTGTTGTTTTTTATATAACTTATTTTTTTTTCATGACATTATAAAGAGTTCTCTATTTGTTCTTATTTCATCCAAAATTTCTGATTTTACAATCATCGTATATATTTTTTCCAATCAAATCAGACTTCATGAAAATTATAATAGAGAACTCAAATTGTAAATACGGCCTTCTTTTGTGCTGTAATTATAGATTTTGAAGCTGATGGCTCTCTTCTCGCTATCTCAATTGTGTTTTTGTGCTTTGACATGGAAACATTATAATCATATATGCACATATTATTTATATAATATATATTTTGGTTTGATACTTTTTTATCCCCTGGACTGTCCATCACACTACAACAGAGACGCAGAAATGGTGTCCACAAGCTATAATTACAAACCTCACAACCACCACAAAGTCCCTCCTTCGACTTGTATCATTCATCATCATCTTCACTCCAAAATCAAGCCCCTCTCTCTCTCTCCAAATCATTCCAGTTCCAACTCCAAGCCTCTCTCTCTCTCTGCATACAGTGTACAGTCCACAGACACCAAAAGCAATCCAAAAAAATGTCCGTCTCTTCCACCACCATCTCCTTGTCCAATTCCGTCCACCTCCGCTCCCACTTCAACCTCTGCCCTCCATCCACCACCTTCCCTTCCCTTCTTAAACCCTCCAAGGTCAAACCCAAATTTACGAACTTTACAGTCCATGCCTCCACAACTCCTCCTATAACCACACCCGCGGCCACCTCCGCCGCCGCCGCCGGCCCGGCCGCCTCCGCGCAGTCCTTCAGGACCAAATCCCCCAAGGACATCAACGTCCTGGTCACGGGCTCCACCGGCTACATCGGCAAGTTCGTCGTGCGCGAGCTCTGCCGCCGCGGCTTCAACGTCGTCTCCGTCGCCCGCGAGCGCAGCGGCATCCGCGGCCGCTACGACAAGTCGCAGACATCCCAGCAGCTCGCCGGGTCCGAGGTCTGCTTTTCCGACGTCGCCGATCTGGACGCGCTGAACGCGTCCCTGGACGCACTCAGCCGCCCGTTCGACGTCGTCGTCTGCTGCCTCGCAAGCCGCAACGGCGGCATCAAGGACTCCTGGAAGATCGACTACGGCGCTACCAAGAATAGCCTCCTTGCCGGCCGCCGCCTCGGCGCCTCCCATTTCGTCCTCCTCTCCGCCATTTGCGTCCAGAAGCCGCTCCTCGAGTTCCAGCGCGCGAAGCTCAAGTTCGAGGCCGAGCTCGAGGAGGAGGCCGCGAGGGATGCTGGGTTCACGTACAGCATTGTGCGCCCGACGGCGTTCTTCAAGAGCTTGGGCGGCCAGGTGGAGACGGTGAAGAACGGACAGCCGTACGTGATGTTCGGCGACGGCAGGCTTTGCGCCTGCAAGCCTATCAGTGAGGAGGACCTTGCATCGTTCATTGCGGATTGTGTGTTAGACGAGGACAAGGCTTGCAAGATTTTGCCAATAGGCGGACCGGGGAAGGCCCTGACACCATTGGAACAGGGGGAAATGCTGTTCAGAATGCTGGGGAAGGAGCCCAAGTTCATCAAGGTCCCAATAGGCGTGATGGACTTTGTGATTGGGGTGCTCGATTTTCTGGCAAAGACCTTTCCGTCTTTGGAGGACGCTGCTGAGTTTGGGAAGATCGGAAGGTACTATGCAGCAGAGAGTATGTTGATTTTGGATCCAGAGACTGGGGAGTACAGTGCCGATAAGACACCCAGCTATGGTAAGGATACGCTGGAGGAATTCCTTGCAAGGGTGATAAGAGAAGGGATGGCTGGTCAGGAATTGGGCGAACAAACCATTTTCTGAGTGCAATGTCATGATGTCGGGAATGGATCTTGTTGTAGTTCACGTGATATGTAGAGGGCAGCAGAAGGTTTTGTTGAGGTACTGCTGACACATTGATACTGATAAATTCTCTATGAGAGATGATTATCTTCTTGTACTATCTTGGTTTTCCTTCCAGCTAAAATTCCACAAGTTTTGTTGTATGTATTGCATGTTACAATTCAATGAAGTAACATATATTGGCTTGATCAAAAGATTCATTTGCTAATATTAGTGAGTCTATCTTTCCTATGAACTTCTATGAGGTCCTGTAATATTTATAGGCTTATAGTATCCTCATATGTGGTCACCCTTATTTATGAGCATATTAGTGTTCCATAAAGTCCTGAAAGCATAGGATGGAAGTGAAATAGGAGCTCTTGTTCAAAAGGCTTCTGTGTATAGGAAACTTTGCATTTTTTACACCTGATAAGCATCAGTCCATTAACAATTTAGCTGTTACTAGTAAGTTTGAGGATGAAAAAATTGGTACTCTGATTTAGGGAAGTCTTTGGAAGTTTGATTTTTGGCATTTTAGTTTAATTTACATTTTTTTTAGGGGAAAAGGGATGACCACCAAGTTTGTGGTTGTCATCCAAATATATATGTCAAAGAAGATGGTGAACATGTACAAGTAAAAATGCTCTACAGTGAAGAGCGGCAAAAAAGAGAAAGAGGTGTGAGCAGTGAGCACTATCCAAAACCTCTTTCCAATTTTACATAGTGTTGAAAATACTAATGACGTCGATCCATGTAGCCGACCCCACCTAGTGGGATAAGGACATGCAAATACTAACACGTTGTTGTTGCATGCCAAATACTAATGACATGCAATATACGGCCAATAATTTCTGTTCTTCATGAATAAACGTGTTGGAATTTTGAAACATTACATAGTATTGAAAACATTATTGATAATTTTTTTAAAAAAGGTTTTGACTCAATAATTTCTCAAAACTATTTGGCAATATGAACTGCATAATTATGTACAATGGCCCTTATCAGAATGTGCACAAAATTTTCATAGGTCTATTCACAAAGGAATAAATCTTTATTCGTCATGATTAATTTGTTGCTGCACCTGGGCATTGGGTTCTTTTTTTCTTTTTCTGATTGGGTAAAAAATGGCTGCCAAATGTACAACCATCCAATTTTATTACCGAGTGACTACATTACATGCTGAAATTACATTGAAAAGATGAACATTCTGCTCTTTGTCTTGCTACTACGCACTTAAGAAACAGCACTTTCTAGAACTACACCCGTTAAAACAAAATGAAACACAAACATGCAAAGGGTCTGCCTGATGCTTCCTGGAAATGTATATTTGGAGGTGTCCCTTTGACATTTTTCCAGATCTTCTTGGTGACCTTTGAGATTGCATTTATTGTATATGCTTTTATATTTTTTTAGTTATAAAGGGATGATGGGCAATATGATTGACCTTGATTCAAAATTCATAACTTAGTGACTGAGATAGCTTGAACGGAAATTTGCACACTTAAATTCAATTCTCATGTAGTGAATTCCCTTCTTGAGGATTCTGATATAGTTATTTGTCTGGTAGTATACATATTTTCACTTGTAAATATTCTATATCCAAAACTTGATCAGATCGTCTTGTTAACTAGTTTTCTTCAATACTAAGAATGAGCTCCTTGTTAAATAGTTTTCTTAAAAAAAATGAGCTCCTTTTAAGAATGATTATAATTTCCTCGGGAAGAATTACATTAATAGTCCAAGAAAGTCTTTTTCTTCTTGAGAAAATAGTAGTTCCAAGAAAGTTACTTTTTTGAGCGAGAATCATCCAAGAAAGCTTAGCAATTGATAAAAGGTATTGTGAGCTTGGAACTATGCATCTTATATTTTTGTTGTTCACTGTGAGACCAAGTTTATCCAATGTTGTGATGATCAGAATCCTTCAAAATATATTCATGAGGCCTTCCCTGGGCAGGGGGTCTAGTTTCCTATTTCGGCAGGACAGCTGGTCGAGCCTGAACCCCCTGGCTTTGGATTTCCCCAGACTGATTCAATTGGCATCCGATAGAAACCAGAAGGTGGCTGACTGCTGGTCTATCCATGATAGTAGTGGTAGGGGTACGTGGTTTCCGACTTTTTCTACGAATCTGTCTGATCTTAGGCTTGAGGAGTTGGCCTTACTGCTGGGGCGGATCACCCACAAATTCCCTAACAATGATATGGAGGACGGCTGGCGGTGGAGATCGGATACTTTTAGTGTGCGCGAGGTGTACTCCCTGCTTAGCGAGGGCCATGGCAATCAAAGTAATGAGTTCCTGCTGACGTGTAGATTAATCTGGAAAGCAAGGGCCCCCCTCAAGGTGCAGTTCCTCTCTTGGCTGCTATATCGAAAAAGAATTCTGACCAAGGTTTACAGATCGCGCTGGATTGTTGGCGCTGACACTTACTGTCCACTGTGTGGACAGGCGGAGGAGGATACTGCCCACTTGTTTTTTGGGTGCTCGGTGGCCCGACAGATTTGGGCAGAGGAAGATATTAGATGGATTGATTCTTCTTCGGAGATGTCTTTTTTGGCGGTCTTTCTGCAATGGCTGCAGAAACCTTCATCAATGCGTATACATCTTCAGGCGTCAGAGGGCTCGTCCTTTGGCTTATATTTGGGCCATTTGGCTGCAACGGAATGACACCATATTTCGTAATGGACGTGTTTATGCTGAGAATGTTGGCGTCCATGCTAAGGCAATTTTTTTGGAATGGAAAAAGTATCTGTAATGTGGTATAAGCTGTAATCTGGTGGAGATTCTTTTTGCTTCGCTTTTATCTCCTAAGTTGCTGTAACTCTTTCTTACATCAATGAAACTCGGATGGCTACCCCCTTGCTAGTCATCCTTTCTTGTTTCAAAAAAATATATATTCATGAGCTTGAAACATAGCATCTTATATTTTTTTATTATTATTCAATGAGAAAATTTTAACCATTAGATTGTGATGATGATAATGTTTAAGAGTTAGATTGGTTGTTATCAAGTATTCAGGCATAGTGGAGGCTATCTCCCCCCAACCCCTTTCTTTCTTTCTTTCTTTCTTTCTTTTTTGAATAAAAGTTTTTTCAGAATTTGTTGGTTCTTTGGTAGCAAATCGAACAACAAAAATTTTCAGTAGGCTTCAACGAGGGATTGGGAATTGGATATCTTCCCAGTATGACTATGTTACTAGCCATTTGAATCCTACCCCAACTTTATCCACAGCCCTTGTCTGACCTGTCTTAGAGTTGCCTCTTTATGTAAAGCAAATATCCACTAGTTGGTTACAGCCGAATTGTTAAAGAGGGAAGTAATAGTAGTAATAATAATAATAATAACAGAAAAAATAGCACAAAGTTTCTATCTGTCTCTTCCCTCTATCCTTTTATCAAGAAATTGTGCTTTCATTTTTTGTCCCTTTTAGGGGTATTTGGGGGAGGGGGATGGTTGATCTCAATTAATATATATACTTTACATAAGTGTATAAAGTTAGATGAGACACAATAGACATCTATACTTTACATAAGTGTACAAAGTTAGATGAGACCAAAAAGTTGTTCAACTTATAAGTGTTCCTGCTATTACCAAAATACAACCCCACCCCCATCCTCAGTGAGTATATCAACCAAGCATGAATGAATCTTCGTGCAATGCCTTTGTTCTTCCTTGGTAAAGAGATGTTATATGCTCAGGTCTTGTTAGTTAGTACACAGGGTTACCCTCGATTAACTAAGTGAATGTTATGATATAAAGTGCTGCTTGATATTGCTTTCTTCTTTCGGTAAAAAATAGTGGTAGAAAATATGGTTTGTTTTTTTTTTAATTTCATGTAGGCCTATGGCCTCACTTTCTGTCAAAAAAAATCGTTAGGACTTTGAAAAAATACTTGAGAGGTTGACGGCCTCGTCAGATGCACCCAGGATGCCTCCTGGCCGGCCTTTCTCCAGTGGGCTAGTGCCTCTACTTCAATATGCGGACAACACTATCTTTTTCATCGAGGGATCAGAGGTTGAGGCCTGACAGGTGTCTATTTTGGTGGAGCTCTTTGGCATGACTTCGGGCCTCGAGATTAACCATGCCAAATCAGTTTTCATTCCTTTTGGCATGGTGACGGAGGACGCTTTGTGTTGCGTGGCGGAGTTGCGCACTCCTGTTGGGGCCCTACCTATCACCTATCTGGGGCTCCCTGTTTCGGATCGTCATATCAGCTCTCAGAGATGGACTCTAGTCATTGAGCGGATGGAGCGTCGTCTTCAGGACTGGAGCTCTCGAATTTTATCTAGCGGCGGTCATCTTATTATGCTCCGATCGGTTCTCTCATCACTCCCAATATACTTCATGTTCGTGATAGACTCTTTGAGATGCATATTTTTCTAGCATGGTTGTAGTCCCACCCGTCGAGTTCATCTCGTGGCTTGGAGTAGTATATGTAGGCCCACCTCGCAGAGAGGATTGGGCGTTCGGGATCTCCGTTGCACCAAATGGGCACTCCTTGCTCAGTGGATGGGTCGGATTATGGGGCTCGACGACAGTCTACGGAGGGAGGTGTTCTTCACATGCTACAGCCGCAATCTCTCATGGGACTCTAGACCCACTGTACCCCGCAGCGCTTCATCTTTCTGGAGGGGGGTGGCAGCTCTTTTTTCGCGTGTGCAACCTTCCATGACCCCATCACTAGGCTCCGGGGAGGCTCTCTTTTTGGCGGCACGACCGGCTTCCAGAGGGCCTACTTGCAAATTCCTTCCCCCGATTACTGGCTTTAGCGGCACATTGGCTGAGTGCTGGTCTAAGATGGGTGGCCCTGGGATTGACTCTTGGACCCCCCTAGTCTCTCCTCTCCAATCAGCGATTTTCTGACTTACTAGCACTCCATCAGAGGATTGCCCCCTTCCGTCCACATCCGACCCGAACAGATGGATGGGTATGGGTATCAGACTCCTTCTCAACGCGTAGCCTCTATCTTCATTTTCTTCTAGCCACCACTAACGCAGAGGACTTCATAGCTGACTGCAGACTCATTTGACGCTCTCAATTGTCGTTGAAAGTCAAGATTTTTACTTGGCTTCTGCGGGAGGAGCGGATCCTTTCTAGAGTTTATAGGGTGAGGTGGGCACCGCATGCGGATACCTCCTATTTTATGTGTGGGGAGGCGGAGGAGGATGTCACACATCTTTTCTTCAGTTGTCGGGTGTCTCAAGAGGTATGGTCTCGAACAACTATTACTGATGGCGTTCCCCTGACGGCAGCGGACTTTTGGCAGGTCATGAGGAGGCTTTGTAGACAGAAATCGGGTTGAAGACTTTCTGTGGTGACCTTTCTGGTCGGTGCCTGGGCTATCTGGCTCCGGCGCAACCTTGTCATTTTTTGTGGGAAGAGATGTCAGGTGGACAGAATTGTATATTACATGTTTTGTCTTCTTCGGGCGTGGGGTTTTGGGTGGCACCTGTTCGTTTCCTTTTGCTGCTTTCCACTGGAGAGCGTTTTCACTTGTATATGATGTTTCTTTTTGGTGATATATATATATATATATATATATATGTATATATATATATATATATGTATATATATATATATATACATGGATGACTACTCATCCTTTCTCAAAAAGGATGACCACCAGTTTGGTTGAGGACTTGGAAAAATGTTTTGTGTGGTAGTCTCTTCTCCTTACTTTCAATTCAAAACTCTGAAGCTTCTAGCATATTCTTAAACTTAGTTGCTATTAAGTTCACCAAGTCAAGCCATCACTATAATCATAAAGATAATTGTTTGAGAAAATGCATGAGTTTGGCCATTTAATATTGTTTGGCGTAAGTTTGAGATTATATGTTTATATCATCTAATTTAAAAATTAGTGCACTGTGTTTTGGCTTCATTCTTATCTACAAACAATGAATACAGTTCTCGGTAAGGACTAGTCATATGATTAAATTCCAGGAAGCACATTTGTTGGGATTGGATAAAACTTTAATCTCCTACCTGAATTTATCAAGGTCAGTCTATTTGGTTTCTGGATGCCATGTTTTACACAAAAAATAAATGAGCCCAAAACGTAGGTGACTAAATAAATTCATTCACACAACTAATTTAGTGAAGACTAGAAATTTCGACTCATTTCTTTCACTTACAACATCAAATTTTAGCTTGTAACCATATAAAATTGCTAATACATGTCCAGAAAAAATGTTGTTTACAATTGCACAGATTAGTAGATATAGTTGAATGATCATGTCAAACAATATATATTCTCTTAAAATTTGCAAACTGTTTTAGATTCAGGAGGTTTATATAATGTTTCATATTAGTGAGTATGTACCTTTTCAAGCCAAACATATTGCACACTCATCAGCATAAAGTGAGCAGCGGTACAATTATATACCTAAGTTACTTAATATTTTGTGCCGGGATATCTCCCCATTTTACTTCAATAGATAATCTTGCTATTTCCCCAAAAAATTATATACCTAAGTTTTTTTTTTTTATTTTGACTCTAATTTTGATCCAGCAGCCTGCAGGTCTCATGCAAATGAGCTTCATTTCAAATCATTATCTTCACCAGTTTAGGCTGATGTACTTTAATGCATCATCTATATTTTTAAATTTGTTGTTTCTTTATGTATTAGAGAAGTAGCAGTTCTATATACTGAACCTGGTATTCTCTGAAACTTAAGATTTCTGTTTCTGGAAATTTAACTTCATGTTGCTAATGTGAGCACAGAAATTTATCCTCTAATGGAGATTGTCTATAGTTGTGCTCACATGAGATTACAATTTGTAACTATTATTCATGTCATTTATTATCTTTTTCTATTTATTAGTACAAAATATAAATGAAAGAGGCAAACTTCTGATTGTTCAAAAAAATTATATCTGCTTGGACCAAGTCCATTGTCTCTGTATGTATTCAGGGATATTAAAGGTAACATAAAAAAATCAGGGGAACTGTGAAACTTGCTACAGGTCATAACCTTTGTTATTTGCAATTACTATATAGAGAAAGCTGCAGAATCTACTGATGCCTTGTCCAGCATAAAATAAATTGTTTTATTGTTATTAAGTTCATGCTACAGTTAAATTTTTAGTTATTTTATGATTAAGCCAGTTGGTGCATTTCCTCTTGTTCTACAGAAGTCGTGAAGGATGACAAGTGCGTTTAAATTAGAATGAAAACATATAGGTTTTAATTTTCGATCTTGTTAACCATGTTGAATCAGTTTGTATAGTAATGTTTGCTGTACCTTCTGGTGCTATTCTTCTAACTCATTTTCATTGGATACTTTTAGATCCATGGCTTTTTTTGGTTGCAAGAAATCATAAGGAAAACTGAACATCCTTTGTTGCTTTTATCTTTGTATGTGAAATGTATTGTATAGCAATGTCAAAGACCTCTAAGTTCATGTCACACAAGAGTGCCGTTGAAAGAATAAAAGATGCAAGTAGATATATGGAAAACTTGTCTTTCTTATATTTAAACAGTAGCAACATGCCTCTTATTGTCAACCATCAAGGCTCTGCTCTGTTCAACACAGTGTATTTCCAATTTAAGTGCTGTCCGTATGTTCAAGTACTGGTGTGTTGGCACATAGTTTATGAAGGTTCTAGTTAAATCAATTTCTATTTTTTATCTATATGATGCACAGAAATTAAATAATCTTCTAGTTTTGGCACATATCCTGCAGCAGCAGCCAATCTTTTCCTCTGGATGCAATGGAAGTTGACATGTAATATTGTGGGAAATGGTGGCAGATTTTGTTGTACAGCCTGAGTCGAAATGAGAAGTACGGTGTTGGCACATAGTTATGAAGGTTCTAGCTAAATCAATTTCTATTTTATCTGCATGATGCATACAAATTAAAATAATCTTTTTGCTTTGGCATACATCATGCAACAGAAGCCAATCTTTTCCTCTGGATGCACTGGAAATTGACAAGAATATTGTGAGAAATGGTGGAAGATTTGGTTGTATAGCCTGGGTCAACTCTATAAGGGTGCAGAACGCAGATGGCCTAGTTTCCACCCTGGGTCAACTCCAAGATAACACAGATGATTTAGCTGTCCAACTTGCTACCCAGAAGTCTGAGGGCATTCAGTCATCTAATTGTTTTATCCAGAAAGGAACCACTCTTGTGCAAGTAGTTTGCAAGCTTGCTATTATTCAAAATAACTGTTTTTTAACACTCTTATCAGTTGTCATGTAGAAGGTCGTAATATTTGCTCCAGCAATTGCTTGGACAGGAGCTGATTCAGTCTTCACGCTCATCAGAGATTTGAACAGTATGCTGCATCGCATATAAGTCAAATTCTTCAAGAAATCATGATGCTCATAATCCATGATATAATGAATACGTTGGTTTGTTTGGAAGGTCACATATCTAAAGGTTGCAATTGTTGGATCAGTTCTTGCACCACCCTGTGACTCCCTGAGATACGATGTCTTTGAAACTATCTATCTTCATGTGCATAATTTTAAACTTTAAGAAAGATATCCTACACCCGTCTTGACTTGCATGTACTTGGCTGCATGTATTAACTTTAGAATTCGCCAAAGTGTCATGACAACATGTTCTGCTCAATCATCCAGTACAGATAAAGTCAGCTTAGTTTTAAATTTCTTTTGTTGTGTGTACACTTCATTCCTCATGTTAGTTTATGGCATTCCATGATTCCTTTACTTCATTTGACGTGTTCGCAGCAGCCTTCCTGTGCCTACAAATAGAGTTGTTACTGTGGACGAATGGCAGACACAAAGCAGACGCCAATCCTTCCTACCACCATCTTTCAAAGCTCAGGAATGGAGCCTCAGCCCCGGCCTGGTGTTTCCAGCAATCAGGGAGCGCAGGCATACCCTGGGGTGGTGGCGCCACCGCCATCGCAACCAGCAGATGCACTGCAGATGCTGGGATTCATCCTCCGCGCCGTAGCCATGGTCTTGGCCCTCATCGCGACCATAGTGATGGGTTCAGCCAAGCAGACCAAAACTGTCGTTACGGAGGATGTTTTTACAGGTTTGACTGCCACCACGTACACGGTCAAGATGAACAATGCTCAAGCATTCGAGTAAGAGTTTCTCAAGAACAATTGCACTTTCTTTCTCCGTAACAATAGCATATGCTCAGAAAATAAAAGGAAACAATAATGCACTTCTAATGTGTTGCTTCTTTCGAATAGGTACTTCACAGCCATCAACGCCATTGTGGCGGCCTACTCGATCATCTCCCTCGTGCTGTCCTTCATAAGCAGATCGAAGCCGGACGGAGCGGGGAGCGTGGAGCTGCCCATTTCGATTGGCGATCTGGTCGCGGCGGTGGTCCTCTACTCCTGCAATGGCGCTGCAACCGCCGTAGCAGTCGTGGCACAGAGTGGGTACGACGACTTCGGCTGGGACAAGTTCTGCGATCTCGCCGGCAAGTTCTGTGCCCAGTTCAAGGCCGCCATCGTCCTGTCGATGTTCGCAGCTGTGGCTTATCTGCTGCTCGTTGTGCTCGCCCTCGTTCGCCGGAGGAGACCTGGTTGATTGGTGCATGCATGCAAGCTGTTGACGTATAAGGTTGTTTCTTTATTCTTCATTCTTTTCTGCTGTGCAGTCAATGTATAATTTATCTTACTTCGAGGAATTTAATTATTGTGACCGGTTTGTGACATGATCATGTGGTCGAGTTTTTAGAACACAATATCAATATGTGTATATTGCAGCTGCTGGAATTTGTTCCCTTCACGTATTAAGTTTGGATAATAGATAAAAAAATCGTTTCTTTTATTTTCTTCTGTTAAATATATACATATTAGCTCAGTACAAGGATATAGGTTACTGCAGATTAATTCTACAAATAATTTTGAAATAAAATATTCTTTTTGGGGAAAAAAACTAATGCTGTTTATGACAATTTGTTTTTAAGATTTCATGAACATTCATCTCGACTCTGAAGCTCGAATGTGGACTCAATTTGTTCTTCAGCCGAATATTCAAATTTGTTAAACAATTGAATCGCTCTCTCACTTCTTGATTGTTTATAATTTGAATGTGGAGGTCAGAGATAAAAGATGCAAATATCACTATATTGTCGTTTGTAAAATACAGCCTAATCTTTGCATTTTTTTTTTCAGAGAAATGTTAATCATGAGCTAATAACTGTCAATATACGCAATTGGCAAACATGTCCAATATTGTATATTGTAAATTTTCCCACCCTACGCCTTAACTCTTCGTCGCCCGTATAAAGACATCATCCATTTGATATAATAATTCTCTAAATTTAGTTCTGGTATATTAATTTAAGGTCAGCAATAGAATTTGAGCACATTAATTTTTTTTATTGGAAGTATTACATAAGAAGTTAGCTGAATCGATATCTTTTTTTCTTCTAAGAAAAACGTCGCTACTTTCACTTTAGAATTGATTTTGCGAAATATAGACGCCGTTATCAAATTCTACATCTACGCCATATCTCAGCATTACAACATATGAAATGAAAAAGAAAAAACCGGATTTCTAATCAACTCGGCATAAGAAATGTATTTTTTGCATGCGGGTGAGGCGTCGGTCGGTCCTGTACAAAGCCAGCAACCATCAATCCTGTACAACGGCTCAGACACGAGTTGTGCGGCTTTTGCCCCCAAAACAGAGAAAATATCAGCTCTTCCGTATCAGACAAATTATATATACAACTTCATATGTGAGCTAAGATGCTTCGAACTTAATTCTTGCTGAAACTATTTGCATCCCTTTTTATTATTATTTTATTCATTAAGTCATCAGAGCTTCCCCCTTTACAAGAAGCATAGAAGACATTCCCCGGAACTCGAACAGGATTATCGTTGCATCATGCAGTTCAATCCTTGAATTTTTCTGGTGGAAGAATGCACATGGCTATCACAATGGAAAAGGAAATATCCGCTCAATTTGATCAGAATACATTGTTAATTTTCTGTTAACACGTCTAGTGCAACCGCCATTTGCAACTGACGCATCTACAAAACTATGACTGCTTTTTTTGCCACACCGGACAGCTGCCCAAGCCTTTTAAATTAACAAGCCAAAAAGACAATCAAGCAAAAGGAGAAAAAGAATCATCCCCCTTTGCGCCACAGCTCTTAACGACGCTGGTAAGGTACCATCTGGGGAAAATTCATGCCAACAAAGCTCGAAATGGAAGGTGACAAGTCATTTGCTCCGCGCAACCTTGTCATACAAGTCTCGTGGCCAATTTCTATTCATATTGGTTGCCACTAAGTTTGCAATCTACAGGAGAACAAGGATAAGCAAGAAAGGAATGTAAATAAATAAATGTAGAAGGATATTGTTCCCATGCTTCTCATAACAATCTTTTGTTGAAGGCTTGAATCATGAAATGCTTATATGGGACTATGAAAGTGTGCACAGGTTGACAAGAATCCATAAATCAATAAAAGATCACAGGGTGGAACTAGCTTGAAACTCGATTTGGTCCATTTTTTTCTCAAATGGACATATTACTACAATCAACTCCGATAAAAGTCAAACAAAGGAACGTTGGATTCAAGATACCAACATTTCAGTGGAAATAAAATACTGTTCCAATAACCAATGGCATGCAGGCTGCACTGATATAACCAAAATTACTCTGAAAGCTAATGTGGTGACAAAACAGGGTACAAGGAGAGAAGTTTTTTTTTTTTTTAAGAAGGACAAAGAGAGAAGATCAACATTCAAATTTACCTTCAACCTAGGGAAAGGAATAAAAAACTCACCTTGTCATATTGCTTGACATTCGCGGGCAGCTTCAAGTAAAAATTGCTGACGACTATTCCAACCCATTATATATTTTACTAATCCGGCCTTCTCCTCCAGCACCATTTGGCCCAAGTAAAAGAAAAATACTACCATCCTGTAACAATATTTCAGTAAGCAATTGTTTCAACATCATACTTTGCTGATCAGTATTCCCTTGACCGGTCCCTCCACCCATGGCAGCAGCAGCTTGTGCATAATATTCTAATGCTAATTCAAGATTACCATGACGCAAGAAGATTGAACCATATTGTTGTATTACGTTGGCAACTTCAGCACATGCATCTATGACGCCAGTTTGATGGCTGACGCCAACTCCTTCAGCAAGAACTCCATGGTCGGATAAAGCAACACAAATGTGTACTGCATCAATATCGAACCCCTCCTCTCCCACTTGTTTTGGCAGGTGCAGGATTGCTGGAAGTAATTGAATGCTCAAGTAAAACATAAAAGGATAGACAAGGGGATCCTTCCCCCTTTTTGTAATGATGGCTCAAATCTATTCAAATAACTCTGGAGATCATCCACGCTGTATGGAACCAAACCTTCATTTAAGACTACAAAAGAGGAACCAACAGAGCAGTCTCTTACTGCTGACAATTGAAACCACAAGAAAAAGGTAACTCAAGGGTAAACAAAAAGGATTTGAAAATCAAAAGTTGAAAATATGTACCTGTGGTGCAAAGTGGTGTGCAGTTCAGGTCGATTGAGCGACGTTTCTTGCTTCATCATAATAGCCAGTACTCAAGCAATAATAAATCTGCAAAGTTATCAAAAGAAACTATAATACTTCAAAACCCATTGCGAGGCTATTCTATGATCTAACCAGAAAACTCTCCCGAATGAATCAATAGAGGAATGAAGGCAAAGGATCCTTAATGTTGGTTTGAAATTACATTAGCATATCCTAAGTGCATTGAGCAAAAGTGCGCTGGTAAAATGTACCCTCGTGTTGGAAAAGATTTTTTTAGAGGGCTGTACTGGAAAAGTTATTTCCAAGTTTAATGAATAAAATGAAAATGATTCAAGAACATTTACTGAACACTTTTATCAGAAAGCTTTAAGTTAAAGCAACTATGTCATGCAATTGCTTTTGTCATTAAGCAACTTAAGGATTAGAAAAAAAAAATTGAAGAAAATAGATATTTGTCAACCATTTGGAATATATTCAATATCGCCATTACGTACTTTATTCATAATCACTCGTAAAGGAAACTTAATAGATGATGCATATTTGTGCTCTAACACAAGGATAACTGATGCCATTTAGAAATGAGAAAAAGAAACTGTGAGCAACTTAAGGTGCACTTCTCAGCAATAAATAGTCAGTACACATGTTAAAGTAGACTCTTTGTTTGCCCACAATCACTTGTGTCACAAAGGTTCCTGGGATGCTTGTGTAATATTTAAACACTTCAAATTAGCAGAAAACGTACAAGCCTGAGACTAGCTTAGCCTTGACATTAGACACATACAACCCTGGCATTCATACTTCAGTCCAAATACAATGGATTAACATGAACACCATATCTTTTGAGTTGACAATGCGCACAAGAGCAGAACAAGGGTCCCATTAAGTTATAAGAAACCGTTATAAATAACAAAAGGAAGCAACCAGTACTCAACAGCAACAGCCCTTGATAAGAAAGGAGAGACCATTCTTGTTAGCTTTGAGCATATTAGAGGACTTCAAACGAAATGAGTATTGAAATATAAAGTTCAGGTCATTAGGAAAGCAGTACAGAGACATGACAACAATTGTCCAACCAAAGACAAGGAAGACTAAGGCATCCCACGTCATCATGCAATCTTGCAAATATCCTCATACTCAACAGCCTTAAGCACTCTCCCATCATATACACCCTTCTCGATTTGAACCTTGGCACAATAGTTTTCAGTGTCCACTGACAACAACCTTGCATTCGAACCACGATAAGCCCCATTAACAATGCGGATTAGTCCTCCAATTTGTGGGATAACAGTCTCCAGCTCCTCCTGATCAACCCTGAGTACATGCTTATTCTCCAACATCTCAATCTCGCCAACATACTTATCAATAACCTTTCTGACCACTCCTTTTTGCTTGTAGTATCCCTTATCTGCTAAAGCCTTGCTCATTACCTTCACAATGATGCCTTCAGTGAGCCAGTAATCCTTCCTGTTGCTCCTTTCCTTGGCCTTCTCCTCCTCTTTCATCAACTGTTCCAATGCCGACAATCCAACGGTTGACCCCTTAGAAGATTTGCCCTTCTTGTCCTTCTTTTCAGTCTCATCTTCATCCCCAAATGCTGAGTTTGGAATTTTGGAGCTGGATTCCACAGCAACATCCAATCTTGAGGAGGTCAACTTGGCAGAAGGAAGAGAAAATGCGAGTTTCCCACTGATGGTCTCGGTTTTTTTGTTGTCATCATTGTCGGCATTCAAATTAGGGTCCTCCGCAGAGGGGTTCGGGTCCAAGGAGGAAGAAGGAGGGAGGAGAGATGCGGCACGCTCGATCTGCTGGGCGATGGCGCGCTCCTGGCGCTCCTCATCGGCGAGCTCTGCACGGCGGCGCTTGTTCTTGAGGCGGTCCTTGAAGAGGGTTTCGGAGTCGCGGTCGATGTAGGTGATGAACCAGCCCTTGGGGGTGTCCTCGACCTTGCACTGGCCGGTGCGGCCGAGGTGCTTGACGAACTCCGTGAGGGTGGCCCACTGCGTGGAATTCATGTGGATGTGGTGGCGGTCGTTGATGTACTCGTTGTACACGACGGTGGCGGCGACGCGGGAGAAGCGGTGGGAACGGCGGACGTGCTCCATAAAGGAGTTCTCAAACTCCTCCGAGTAGCCGGAGACGATGCGGTGGGGGTTCTGCCCGAAGACCTGCATCTGCCGCTGATGGCTCTCGCTCATGCAGTGGCACTTGAACCCGTTCTCGTCGCGGCACTGCTTCTGGCACATCTGGCAGTACCACCTCAGCTTCTGCAGGCCCTTCGCCTTGATCCTGTTGGCGATCGCCTTCGGCGTCAAAAACTCGTTCTTCCCCATCGAAGTCCGAATCCCTTCTCCTCCTCCTCCACTTCACCGGAATAGGTTTTCTGTGCCACCACTGAATTCGACCGGCTCGGCGGGATCAGGCCAACGACGACAAGGGAAGAGAATCAGAAGGCGGGATCCGCCTCAACGACGAGAGGGCCGGGCAACGGGATCAGGCTCGAAGACGAGAAGCTCGGCAAGGACTTCAGGACGATTTTTGTTTCTTTCTAGGGATTGCACGAGGAGGAGAAAGAAGTAGAAGAAGCAGTTTTACTAAAATCAGGATAGGTGTCACCAGTTTTAATATGGACGTTCGATCGAAAATGGACGGTGGGCATTGAGGCGTTCCACAGTGAAACGACCAAAAAGGCCCTAGCATCACTTTGCAGCCTCGGTTCTTTTTTTTTTTTTTCCTTTCTTTGCGGTGAATTTTTTTGTGTTATTTTCGTAAATCACCTTAAATTATTATAATTTTCACAACTATGAACTTATTTTTTATTCATAAATTATTGTGATTTTTCAATTTAATTCTTTCATTGGCGACTTTCATTAACTTATTCATTATCTTTAATTTTTTTATTTATAAAAAGTTAAAAATATAATGAAAGAATTAAATTAAAAAATTATAATTTAAAATTAAATATAAAAAATCGTGATAATTTTGCTATCGCCGCTCCATGGACAGCAGCAATTTATTGTCTTATTTTGTTTCGCTAAGATATGATTCATTTTATGCATTGAGAAGGAATGCCCCCCTCATCTTTGACGAGGAATTGCAATTGCTGCCACAATCAATTTTTGTGATTGAGAAATGCCTGCTTGTAAAAAAAAAGAAAAAAAGAGAGAGAAATAAGATATGATAGAACAGATAAGAGTTGGACTACAATTTAAACTTCATATGAGTAACGCAAAAACAACCACAATTGATTTCTAGACTGACATTCAACTTCATTTCATTTTTGAACTTCAAACTTCGTTTTTAGCAGCAACTGATGTTCGGCAATAGATCACTTCATTTGTCCGAGATTCGAAATGCCACGTCCTGGGGGATGACAACATAGAGTTAAGTTGTTATGCACATTCATAATTAATTTTATGCAGCAGGAAGCATGCATTTAAACAATAAGTTACACCAAAAAAACTTAATGTCCGATGATAGAACTTAACCAAACAAGACGAAAAATTTCAAAGTTTCCGTGATGCAAAAATTGAAGAGTTCTTACTAAAAGAACTTTTTTCTTTTCTTTTTTACGTTTAATTAGTTTTTAATGTGTATATATTATTTATCTATTAGTGCATTATTATTCAACTTACAAATTAAAAAGAAATGCTATATCCTCCTAAAAATTAGTCTAACATCTCACAATGGCATGGTAAGTAATTTTTATCAACTTTTGGGAGTATTTTTAATATGTGAGTGTTAGGAGGATGAATTAGGAGGGTATAGTATTTTCCTAAATTAAATTATTCAAATTTATTAATTATAAAATATTTAGTTTTAATAATTAAAAATATTTTATTAATTAGCTAAAATATTTTTTATTTGTAATATTAATTAAATAAAATTAATGTAAAATATTGTGTATAATATTATATTTATTATAATATAATTTTATTGATTAAATAATGTTCATTGTTTTTATAAAAATATATTAAATATGGATATTAAGATTTACATAACTTTTAAATAAAAAATAAATATAATATTACTACTTTCTATAATTTTATATCTCATAAAATAATAAATTATATTCTTAATTCTTATTTTTTATCCAGCCACTCACTAATATTTATCTATCAAATCAACCTTTTAAATTCCCATCATTACATTTTTCATCCAAACATCCACTAATTTTTTTTAAATTTAATCAATTAACTCTCGAAAATTAAACAAGTACTTAAAGTTCTCATCTCAACACAACCAATAGAAATACTGCAACATGCATGCATAGATTTAAAGATTGTAATACCATAAATTCGAAGAGAACTGAATGAAATTAAGAAAATGTTAATGATAAAGAGGTTTCTTTTTATTTGTAACATTTCGAGATTCATATGCACAATAGGCATATTGCAACATATTTAAAGATTGTAATACCATAAAATTGGAAGACAACTGAATGGAATTAAGAAAATGTCAATGATAAAGAGGTTTCTTATTATTTGTAACATTTCGAGATTCATTTGCTTAGTAGACCAAGTCAATGACGGTACTTAATTCTATGATTTAAGTTCATTTTCATGCAAACCAATAAAGAATCAATCTCTGGTAAATTTAATAAGTTTGAAAGTGATGAGGGATAAGGATCACACCTACGACAACCATAGTCTTTGCAAGGGGTGGACATATCGATTCCCTAGGTGAAGGCGGAGAGCGGTGTTCAAAGACCGGAGGTGGAGTAGGAAGAGGGTAGAGAGAGATTGAAAGAGATCCGAAGTAGTGATGGACGTCGGGAGACAAAGCTGTCGTCGTCTGTAGAAGGGGGCACATGCAGGCTTGCAAGGAAAGAATGAGTTGTGGGCCGTGGTGGGGGTTCCTTTATTTTTAAAATAATAAAATAATAAAATTGTATTAGGCCTAACTAGTTCTGCTCGACAAGCTTATTTCGAGTCGTGCTTAGCATCCCCCTGAATAGGGGGACACGATTTGACTAAAATGATGGTGCCCAGGCCGGCCCAGCAAAAATTTGTACGAGACGCTTATGGGCCGGACGGCCCGCAGATCCCCATCTCTAGGACGCATGTTGATGAGTTGAAGAAGTCAGCTGGGGCATAATTTGTCCGGAAATAAGTTTAGCATTAGGAGAGAGAAGCTTTTCAATGAAAACTAGCTTCGAA
This sequence comes from Pontederia crassipes, assembly GCA_030549335.1. Lineage (NCBI taxonomy): Eukaryota > Viridiplantae > Streptophyta > Magnoliopsida > Commelinales > Pontederiaceae > Pontederia > Pontederia crassipes. Next base: position 16,080,791 of record CM060188.1, on the reverse strand, counting down.
CCGCTTGAACCGACACCCGAACCGCCTTCTGACCACAATTAAACAACGCATCCGTGATCCGCCGGCCGTCCATGTACTATCGGGGTAACACGTCCATTAATCATATATATATATATATACACATCCAATTATAGGAATTTCAACAACATTTTTTTCACAAATATATGATTTTCCGGTGAATTTTCGCAAACATTATTGGTTTCATGTTAACCTTACAAGTCAGAAGTATGAACCCCCAAAATGATCAAAACACGTCAATCCTCTTGCATAAAAAAACGGTTCAGACAAAATTTTGCGGCTTTCGCCTGCGAAACAGAGAAAATCAGCTCTTCCGTATCAGACAAATTATACATATAAACTTGGTACGTGAGCTAAGATGTTTCAAACTTAATTCTGAAATTATTTGCACCCCTTTTTCTCATCATTAAGTCATCGGATCTTCCCTTTTACAAGAAGTATAGAATACATTGCCCGGAACTCGAACAGGATGATTGCATCATACAGAATTTTATATATACTCTTCATTTAATCCTTTAAAGAGCAAATAATTTGGGCATTTTTTTCGGGGTGGAAAATTGCACATTGTTTTCACTGGAAAAGGAAATATCCGCTCAATTTGGATCAGAATACATTGGTAATTCTCTGTTAACACATTCAGTGCAACCGCCATTTGCAACTGAAGCATCTACGAAACGATGACTGCTTTTTTTTTGTCACACCGAACTGCTGCCAAAGCCCTGTAATTAACAAGCCAAAAGACAATCGAGCAAAAGGAGAAAAAGATCATCCTCCTTTGCGGTACAGCTCTTAACGGCACTGGTAAGGTACCATCTGGGGAACTTCATGCCAACAAAGCTCGAAATGGAAGGTAACAAGTCATATGCTCCGCGCAACCTTGTCATACAAGTCTCGTGGCCAATTTCTATTCATATTGGTTGCCACTAAGTTTGCAATCTGCAAAAGGAGAACGAGGATAAGCAAGAAAGGAATGTAAATAAATAAATCTGGAAGGATAATATTTCCATGCTTTTCATAGCAATTTTTATTGAAGGTTTGAATCATGTAATGTTTATATGGGACTATGAGACGGCAGTCAAGCAATATCTCACTTCAGCAACTACTGTGAATTATTGTCGAAGCTATGGAACAAGCAACATCCACATGCGGAAATCTGTGGCTATGACAGAGGAACCATGAAATTGTGCACAGGTTGACAAGAATCCATAAATCAATAAAATATCACAGGGTGGAACTAGCTCGAAACTCGATCTGGTTCATTTTTCTACATAATAACAGATGTTATTCTTTATTCAGAAAAAAAATACACTGGAAAAATATTTTTTAAAATGAGATTGGGATGATGTGCAAAGTGTCAATCAGATTGTGTACATTTGAATATGACTGGTTGTCTAATGTTATTCTCAGGTATTGGAACTGAACGCAAAGACGTTAAGGATCACAAAACCCTATTGAGTTAAAAAGTAAGATCTAGGAAGGCTTGTGGTGGTTAGATCATAAGGTAGATCAAGATATTAATAACCTTGGTAAGCAAAAGTGTAAATATGCTTTTTCTTCACGAAGAAAAATGGATGATTGCCAGCTGCACAACCATCCTCCTTTCTCGCAAAGAATATTATGTTGATTGAATATGTCAACACTTCACTTGTGCACGTCTTGGCTAAGCAGTCTAATAATCACCCAATAACCAAAGTACAAAAAATTTTTGGACAGGAAGTAAGATTGTTCATGTTGCATTTACGTTGGCACCCACAATTCTTCAGTTGATTTTTTAAGAGGATTATTCAGTTAAAAATTTTACGACATTAAGAAGTCACTGAGATTGTCGTAAAAAAAGGACAGATAGCCTACCTTAGACTTTAACGCACGAAGTGTCCCATCAGTGTCTTTAACATTGTCCAGACAACCAAGTGCAACTTTAAGAAGATCTGGTACACATGCTTGTACATGCAGTGATAAATTCTGGAAAACATCATACTGAACATCAGGTACTCGGGGATTTAGGGGAAGGAATGAAAGCTGAGTAATCTCCCTTAGAGTGTCAACATGCTGGGACGATCCTGCTAATTTATGCACATGTAGAATAGCTTCAAGCTGCCTTAAGATTGTCTGCTGCTCAGTAACAAGCTCCTTTTCTTGAAAGCTGCAGGCAAAATTTATAAGCCACAGGTTACGATCAACCCAAAAGAAGAGATCTTGCATCAACATAAATACAACAAACAAGCATACACACACACACACGTTGGTACCTGGCAAAATAGGAGCAAAGGAATTCTTAGTACTACTGCATGTTATCATAAAACCATAAGAACTTAAAGCTACTTTAGATGATCCAAGAATCAATTCAGGCCCCTTGTTCACATTACTTGAGCACATTTTTTCAGATTTTTTTTAGGAGAAGGATGAGCACCAAGTTAGGGTGTCATCCGTGAATATATATAACTATGATATGGAAATGTACAAGTGTAAGCCCTCAAGAAGAGGGCAACAAAAAAAAAGTTAAAAGTACAACCACTATCCAAAACCCCACTCACGACGAAGGAAAGAGAAATGATGTACAATACCATCAACCTGACATCTCTCCCCACCAAAAATAATCCGGTTGCGCCGGAGCCCATGCACCGGCTAGGAAGGTAGCTAGCAAAGTATGGTAAACTATGTTACAAATAAGCCCTCTCATAAATGTTAACAGATCTTTATTTTTTTTTTTTTTTTTTTGAGGAGAAAAAGGATGAGCACCAAGTTAGGGTGTCATCCGTATATATATAACACTATGATGGAAAAGTACACGTGTAAGCCCTCAAGATGAGAGCAGCAAAAGGATAACAGGTACAAACACTAGCCAAAGCCCCACTTCCGAAGAAGAAAGGAGCAATGATGTACAATCGTCTCTAGCTGGCAAGTCTCACTACAAAAGATAATCCGGTTGCGCTGAAGCCAAATCGCCCAGGCACCGGCCAAAAAGGTCGCCAACAAAATCGCCTGAAGTCGTCCACTGAGGGCTCGGAGAGAAAGGCATAACTCCTCCAGAGAAGTAGGGGCATCCCGGAATAAGCTCAGTCGCACCCATACCTCATGGGCTATAGTGCAGCCAAAGAATAGATGTGCAATGTCCTCCTCCGCGTCACCACATAAAACGCACTGTGTGTCAGCCTGGGGTGCCCACCTCGCCCTATATTGCCTAGTGAGTATCCGTCCATGCCGCAAAAGCCAAGCAAAAACTTTGACTTTAAGCGGCACCCTGAGTCGCCAAAAGAATCTGAAGTCTGCCTGTAAGGTGTCTGGGAACTGGCAGGTCGGAAGGAAACGGAGATAAAGGCTGCGAACAGAAAAAGTGTTAGAAACCCATAGCCATCCGTCGGACCTGGAAGTGTCCGGATGGAAAGGAGCGATCCGCTGATGTAGGGCCATAAGCTCAGAAATGCGAGTGTCGGGGAGGGCTGTCCTGAAGGTGGGGGTCCATGTGCCGGTGCCAGGACCGCCGGACTGAGACCAAGCCTCCGCAACTGTAGAGTCTGGACGTGCTGCGAGAGCCAAGAGGCGAGGGAAGGATGTCGCCAAAGAGCCCCCCGGAAGCCAATCATGATGCCAGAATGAAAAGGACTCACCAGAGCCAAGGGAAGGAACCAAATATGGCCGAATCAATGGAATAAGGGCTGCGACACTCCTCCAGAAAGCAGATGCACCACGTGGGAGAACAGCCCGAGAGTCCCAAGAGAGGTCCTGTCGATAACAAGTGAAGAATACCGAGCGCCAGAGACAGTCCTGGGTCCCATAATCCGTCCGATCCATCGGGCCAGTAAAGCCCAGTTGGTATACCGGAGATCCCGGACACCGAGCCATCCCTGTAAGGTAGGGCGACAATAGACCTGCCAAGAAACAAGATGAATGGCCCGGTGATATGAGACACTCCCCTGCCAAAAGAATCTACTCCGTATAGAATCCAGTCTCCTCTGAACCTGCCCAGGCATCCGAAGAACAGACATATGCAACCTGTGCTCCATCCGCTCAATGACCGGTGTCCACATACGAGAGCCGATGTGATGGTCAGATAAAGGAAGACCCAAGTAAGTGATCGGCAAGGCGCACGTCGGAGTGCGAAGCTCGGATGCGCATGCGTCCTCCTCCGGGACCATGCCAAAAGAGATGAAGGAAGATTTGGCATGGTTGATCCGAAGGCCGGATGCAGCTCCAAAAAGATCCACCATGACGGCTAGACGTCTCGCCTCCTGCGTAGAGCCCTCAATGAAGAATAATGTGTCATCTGCATACTGGAGAAGCGGAACAAGACTGCCAGCGAAACCCCTGAAAAGATCGGCGGTGCAAGAAGCCTGGGTGCATCTGGCGAGCGCATCGGCCGCTAGGACAAATAGCATAGGTGCAAGGGGGCAGCCCTGACGTACCCCTCTCTGTGACTGAATCCAAGAGCTAGTGGATGAGCCATTGACCAGGATTGAGAAGGAAGCGGTGGTGACACACCGCTTCATCCACTCAATCCAAGTCGGGAGGAAACCTCGGACCTGCAGGGAGTGCCACAAAAAAGACCATGAAACAGAGTCATAAGTTTTAGAAAAGTCGACCTTCCAAAAAAAGGCACGACTACAGGTCCGTCGCCAATGCGCAATGATCTCTGCAACCATGCCATAGCTGTCGGTGATGGAGCCGTCCTGGACGAAGGCTGACTGTCCAGGATGAATGAGATCCGGAAGCACCTCCCGAAGACGATTAGCCAATACCCGAGCCACCAGGAGATATATGGCATTGGATATGGCAATCGGTCTGAAATCCTCCAAACGCTCAGCCGGATTGCGCTTCGGCAGCATGAATAACAAGAACCGGTTGAGGCGCTCAAAACCCCGATTCCCACTGGTGAACTCATGGATGACCGCCATGACGTCCTCCCGCACAACCGGCCAGAACTCCCAATAAAAGAACACTGGGAAGCCATCCAGGCCAGGGGAAGCGTCACTGTTGAGGTCGCGAAGTGCTTCAATAACCTCATCCTCAAAGAAAGCCTGCAAAAGAAGAGAAGCATGCTCGTTAGTGAGGTTGGGGATTTCCCCAAGCGACCAACTCCAAGGGGTTGGGGGTCGTCCCCTAGAGGTCTCCCAAAAATATGCTGAGATGGCATCCATGATGTGCTGCTGGCCAGAAATCTACTGCCCCTGAACCATCAATCGGTCAATCCGATTCTGGCGGCGGCGGAAGCTCGCATAAAGGTGGAAAAACCGAGTGTTGGCATCACCCTCGTGGAGCCAGGTCTGGCGAGAGCGCTGCCTCCACTCAGTCTCCACCTTGAGATCCTCAGAGCAAATGGTCAACTGAGTCTGTCTACAGTCGGAAAGCTCTGTCTCAGTGAGATGGCGAGAGTCCTCCACCCTGTCCAGCCTAGAGATAGTCGCGAGAGGTGCAGTCCTTCGGCTCTGTCGATCCTCCCGAATCTACCTCCAGTGACCCTAAAGGAAGGTCCGAAGCCTAGCAAGACGGGAAGCGAGGGTCCTGGCCGCGGAGTCGGAGGGAGATGAGCGCTGCCACTGATCAGCCACCAGCTGGCGAAAGCCATCCTCCAAAAGCCATGACCGCTCGAAACGGAAGCGAGATCGGCGAACTGTGGTCTCCCCGGACTGCCACATGAGAGGGGTGTGGTCCGAGAAAGGCCTGTCCATAGTACATGCGCGAAGTGATGGGTCTCCGCAAGCTCGAGCGATCCGAGAAAACGGTCGATCCTCGACCGGGCCGATGAGGCCGCCGTGCTTCGCCAAGTGAATCTGCACCCCGATGCGGGGAAGTCCAATAAGGACTGAGATTCTATAAAATCCCTGAACTCCTCAGCCCCGTAATCTCTTCCAGTACGGGGGTGAGGGCGATCATCTATGTCAAGAGTGACATTGAAATCACCCCCAATGAGCCATCGAGAATTGGGAAGCCGGGCCCGAACCACTTGGAGCTCCTCCCATAGTGTAGCCCGAAGGGAGCCTAAGCAAGGGCCATAGACACAAGATATGAGGTATGAGCTATCATTTGCTCGAAGTCTGAAGTGTGCCGATAAAGAAAACATGTCCACCCAGGAGTCGGTCAACTCAAATAAGTCTCCACGCCATCCAATAATGCAACCCCCAGATCGCCCAATAGAGGCCAAGGAAATGTGGTCCGAGATGCGAGAACCTCCAATCGGAGACCAAACAAAAGAGCCACAGTCTTGAAGCTGAGTTTCTTGAAGTAAAACCACATCAACATCCCATGACTGTAAATATCTGCTAAGGGTACGCCGCCTGCCGACATCCCCAAGACCTCGCATGTTCCAGGTCAGCACCTTCATATGGAAACAGTCATCCCTGCCCCTCCGGTGAGGCAAGAGAGCCCGGACATCCTCCTCCTGATATGGCTCCTTGAGATTGTCATTAGGCGATGAAGAGGTCGGCGCACAGACAGGCGCACAGCTGAGTCCGGGCGGGATCTGCAACGGCGACGCATGTCCCGAAACCCTGCCCCGGCAGCCACCTCCCTAATCACTTCTTCTGATCTGCCTGCTAGCGGTCCAGGATCACTGGCCGCTTGATCCTGGGCCTCTGAGAAAGTCGAGGTCTCCTGGGAGAGCCGCTCCTGAGGTGTAACTGTTGAGGCCTGAGGCTGGACTGTTTGGGATTGTGCAGCCAAGGGAGGTTGGTCGTGGGCGGTGGGTGGCGGCTGTGTGGAGGTCGAATCAGCAGTATGCGAGGAAGTGGCGGTCAGGCTGGCGGCGCGGCGGTGGTAGATGCGGGCGAAGGATGTCACAGTGGCGGATGGGGGGTTGCCATCGGAGGGGGCGTTTGGTGGCGAATTGCGGGTCGCCAGTGCCTCGCACTACCGCGGATCGAAGGGGGAATCTGTTGTAAGGTGTCGAGCGAAGGAGTAAGGAGCGGCAGTGGGTGTTGAGGGGGTTTGCTGGAGGGATTTATGGCTATTGAAGATGATGGCGGATAGAGGGAGGGGGGCGGAGAGGTGGGTGGCAGACTCGCCGGACGGAAAAGGATCGCCGGCGGTGGGCTCTGAGGTTGGAAGGGGGGCAGTGTCGGTGTCGGGCCAGAGGAGGAAGCAAAGGAGGGGGTGGAGTGCAGTTGGGATGGTTTGGCTCGACCATGGGACTTGGGTCCGGACCGGGCCAGCGTGCGACTTGTGGCGACCAGGTTTGGGTTAGGTGGATCAGTGGCGGTGAGGTTTAGGCGTGGTGAGTCGGGCTGCAGTTGGACATGTGGATGTGGGCACGACAGCTGGGGGTTTTGAAATAAAGCGATTTGGCCTGACACAGTAGCTGGCTGTCGTACTCCCTGGGTGCGCACGGTACTACTGTGGGTGTGTCCCCTGTACCCCGCCGGAGACAGAGAAGCTGGCCCGCCGGGGACGACGTCCGCCCATGTTAGACCCGAGCTCGAGTACCTTAACAGCAGGAGAAAACTGTTGACGCCATCGCGGAGGACAATCGAGGGGGGAAGGGTTGCTGCCGGTTGTTGCTCAATCTCGACCGAAGCAGAGGAAACATCCGGCAATCCCAAGGTCGGCAGGGCAACAGACACGGGGTTGCCGAAAAGACGAGCCACCGACAAGGCAGTTTCCGGGCGAAGGTGGAGAGGAATCCCCTGGATGTCGATTGTTCTGCGAATCATCGGAGGTGCCGCCAGTGCCCCTGTGTCCTCCGACCATATCCTCCACTGGACACAACCGTGAGAAGGAAGAACGGAGGGGCATGCCAGGAGGCGCTCCCGCTGTTGCGGCGACCCTGGAATGATTAACCAGGAGGTGGCGTTGATGATGCTTAGGTGCAACGGTGGAACTGCTCCGAAAGACGCAATGATGGATGAACGGAGAACAGCAGGATCAGGGGAAACACCATCAGTCTCGCCAACGAGGCATTCCCGCAGGAACGCCATCGCCTGGTGCACTTCAGGTGACCGTTGAATATCAATGGAGGGCGTCAACGGCGTCAGGTTCGCCTGAACCTTCCATGCTGGGCTTGGCGGCCCTTTCACGGGAAGACGTCAGGGGCACTGTGTGCGCCGGTGCCCCACTCCTCTGCAATAGAGACAGCGAATAGGGCCTGAGCAGTGACGAGCGAAGTGGCCACTGCCAAGGCACCTGAAGCATTGCTCCGGCGGACGATGGTGAGGAGCTGGCCGGGAGATTGTTGTCCAGCCGTCAGGTTGGAGATTTTCCCTGCGACGCATGACGGCAGGAAACGCCGCCGGCGGAGGGCCGCCGGAGGAGATGAGGTGTGGCGCCGTCGGCAGGGGATGCTGAAGACGGGGGTGGCGCCGCCAGCAGGGGATGCTGGAGACGTTTTTCCACTACTGTTATTAGAATAATGTTGATCAGACTTTAATTCAAAGTCCCGAACCAGAATAGAACATCAAGACTAAGCAAAATAATGAGGAGCTTGTGTCCCATGAAATCATCAAGATGCAAAATCAACAGTCGAAATTGGACCCCTCTTTTTAACAACAACAACAACAAAGCCTTATCCCACTAGGTGGGGTCGGCTACATGGATCATACGACGCCATTCCGCTTTCGTTGATCCATGTTCATGAGATTCGACAGATTATTGAGAGGATAAATGAGGAGATTATTGTGTTGCACTCTCGTAATATCCTCAGTACAATGAGAAAACAACTGAGATTATGTCTATAGTCTAACCTCCTGGGCTAACTTCATTGTATCCATTAGTATTTTTTATTCACCAATTGACCACATGAAACTCCTGTATAATGTTTTAAGCCATGTTCTAAAAAGAATCTTCCAATATTGCATTAATAGCATCAATACTCAAGTCCTGGTCATTCTGCATTCATATGACTTATCTTGTGCTCAACTTTTCTTTGTTGCCAAGTAGTTTTTTAAGGCCCTTACCAAACAGTTATTTACATAGAATATTTCAGTGACATTTTGCTACGCTTCTAACCCCACCACAAGGATGTGGGGTTAGTATAATGAAGTTCAAGGATAAGTCAAATACTTCTATCAGAAGGAAATGTATCAAAGAATACAGATCTTTGATTTTTAAAAATACAAATGAAAATTCATAATCAAAGATCTTTTAGTGTTGAAAGGAGTTTGATTCAGTTTAAAGATGTTTATCACGAAAATAATCAGATAGAGATCAAAATTAGTCCTCATCATGAAAGCACTGCTATTATTTATTCTTGGTTAGCTGGGACAATGAGAGGTCGGGTTGTAACACTGTTTCTATTCCTTTTTTCCTTAGTTAAGGATGAAAAGAAGATGAGGAAAGGAAATCCTTCATCCTGACAGGTTGACCCCACACTATCATTTGACTCTGTTGCAGGGCAATAACAACGGCTGTATACAATTCAAAAGAAATCCCTTGACAGATGATTTACATGTTACTCCACTTTTAAGATGTTTAAAAGAAAAAAAAATGACACATGCTTTGTTTGATGCCAAAAAATATGTAGTTGACTTGTATCAAATTGAAACACTAAAAAAAAACAGCAAATCTTGGATGATATGTGATTGCTGGCAATGACAAGCTTAAAGAAACCAAAAACAGCAAGGATAAAGAATAAAGCTATCAAGTTTGAAGTCACCTGCTCATGGACGAGTATTTGTAAGCCTCTGATATATCATTGCCAGAATGAATTAAGCTAGATGCCCGACTGTCGCCATCCAGCCTACCACGTGACATGGCACATATTGCATCTGAGAGGCATTTGTTGATTGTTTCTAGTGCTATGGCAAAAGCTCCAACTCTTTTGTAGATTTCTACAGACTATAAAATTTAGAAAAATATATTAAAAGATAATAAGACTAAAAGCATGACTTTATCATGGTAAAGAGACTCGAGTATATTGACATTTAATTTCTTTTTTTGAAAAGGAAAAGCATGGCCACCAGAGTTGATATTGACATTTAAATTGCCTGATTATGAAATTGCTTGCCATTGTAGAATGGTCTTGAGCCAAGCAAATACAGTAGAAAGGCATGTACATTAACAAGAGTAAAATAGATGACATGCACACCATAAAGTATTTGGATAGGCATGGAGCCGTGCACCAATCATATTCTGGTGAGTTGCATGTTCATTCTTGATTCGTTTTATCTATCCAAACAAATAAATTGGATGCACTCAGGTTGTTTCTCTTTAACAATGCTTTAAGCATATTTCCCTTTCTTTAAACCAGTTGAATTGCAAATCACTTTCAATTATTTCTCAAATGAACATAGTACTACAATCAACTCCTATAAAAGTCAAACAAAGGAACAATGGATTCAAGATATCAACGTTTCTCAGTGGACGTAACATACTGTTTCAATAACCAAAATGGCATGCAGGTTGCACTGTGATATAATCAAAATTACTCTGAAAGTTAATGTGGTGATAAAACAGGGTATAAGGAGATAAGATTAACATTTAAATTTCACCATCAGCCTAGGGGAAGGAATAAAAAAGCTCACCTTGTCATATAGACCTGCTTCTTGACATTGACGGGCAGCTTCAAGTAAAAATTGCCGACGACTATTCCAATCCATTATGTATTTACTAATGGCACCTTCTTCTCCAGCACCTTTTGGCCCAAGTAAAAGAGAAATCCCACCATCCCGCAACAATATTTCAGTAAGCAATTGTTTCAACATCATACTTTGCTGCCTTTGCTGATCAGTATTCCCTTGACCTGTCCATGACACCTGCCCTCCACCCATGGCAGCAGCAGCTTGTGCATAATATTCTAATGCTAATTCAAGATTACCATGACGTAAGAAGACTGAACCATATTGTTGTATTATGCTGGCAACTTCAGCACATGCATCCATGACACCAGTTTGATGGCTGACGCCAACTCCTTCAGAAAGAACTCCATGGTCCGATAAAGCAACTGAGATATGTACTGCATCAATATGGTACCCCTCCTCTCCCACTTGTTTCGACAGGTGGAGGATTGCTGGAAGCAATTGAATGCTCAAAAGTAAAACATAAGGATAGACAAGGGGATCCTTCCCACTTTTTGTATAGTATGATGGCTCAAATCTATTCAAATAACTTTGGAGATCATCCAAGCTGTATGGCACCAAGCCTTCATTTAAGACTACAGAAGAGGAACCAACAGAACAGTCTCTTACTGCTGACAATTTAAACCACAAGAAATCTTCTATAGTACTAAAAAGTGTTGGCTGATCTCTTAACAGTCTGTCAATCTGGTAACGGCTACCAGAAACCATAGCGTGAAGTAAAAGCTTCTTCCTGTCATACCCAGGTCGTCCAGCTCGGTCCCCCATTCTTAACATTTTCTCACATTCTTCAGATGAAGCAATAGCAGTTTCTGGTGACACCATGCCTCCAGATGAAATCCATTCTGCAAGCTGCCAGAAAAAAGGTTACTCATGGATGCACAAAAAGGATTTAGAAATCAAAAGTTGTAAATATGTACCTGTGGTGCAAAGTGGTGTGCAGTTCGGGATGATTGAGCAACATTTCTTGCTTCATCATAATAGCCAGTCCTCAAGCAATAATAAATCTGCAAAGTTATCAAAATAAACCATAATACCGCAAAACCAAGTCCCCATCTGTGCGAGGCTATTGTATGATCTAACCAGAATTTTCTCTAGAATGAACTAGTAGAAGAATGGAGGCCAAGGAACCTTAATGTTGGTTTGAAATTACATTAGCATATCCAAAGTGCATTGAGAAAAAGTGCACTTGTAAAATGGACCCTCTTGTGTTGGAAAAGAATTTTTTAGAGGGCTGTAATGGGGAAGTTCTTTCCAGTTTTTTTAAGGCAGAATTAAATGAAAATGATTCAAGAACATTTAATAAACACTTTTATCAGAAAGCTTTAAGTTAAAGCAACTATGTCAGGCAATTGTTACTGTCATTAAGCAACATAAGAATTAGAAAAAAATTAAGAAGATAAATATTTGTCGACCATTTGACATAAAAAATTCAATATTGGTAATTGGTATTACCTACTTCATTCATAATCACTCGTAAAGGAAACTTAATAGATCATGCATATTTGTGCTCTAACACAAGGATAACTGATGTCATTTAGAAATGGGAAAAAGAAACTGTGAGTGTGAGCATCTTAAGGTGCACTTCTTAACAATAAATAGTCAGTACACATGTTAAAGTGGACTTTTTGTTTGCCCATAATTACTAATGTCAAAAAGGTTCCTTGGATGCTTTTGTAATATTTAAACACTTCAAATTAGAAGAAAACCTACAAGTCTGAGACTAACTTTGCCCTGACATCGGACACATACAAACATGGCACTCTTTTTTTTTTTTTAGAAGAACCTGGCCACTCATACTTCAGTCCAAACATTATGGATCAACGTGAACACCATATTTTTGTGTTGACAATGCTCACAATAACAGAACAAGGGTCACATTAAGTTATAAGAAACCAATATAAATAACAAAAGGAAGCAACCAGGACTACATAACCCATACCAGACTGCTATGCAGAATAGTGATATATAAGTGATCATAGTCAAAATCCTAAACTTCGTACAAGACAGCTTTTTAGTAAATACCTAGCACACACGACATTATTATCCGCGAACTTGGAACTCATCTATCACAACCTCATGTTTAAACTTTAACAACCTGTCTTTCCATGATTTTCTTTACCAAACGGAACATTTGATTAAAGCAAAAAACAATTTTAAACTTGTTTATGACTCAAAATCCATCAATAAAAAGAGACATAATTGAGGTTAACAAATGCAAAATATGAATTCAGAAGTAACCTGTTGCCAAGTTGTGTCAATTGGGGGTTGCCTGCGGTTATCACCTGCATCAAAATCTAACAAACCATGATCCCTCAAACGGACCTGTTTATACAAAGTAAGATGAAGTGCTTGAGCTTCAATGAATATAGGTAAAATTTGAAGGAAAAAGTAGATGTCAACAAACCCGAAGAAACGCCCGCACTCTTTGAAGATTGCCTACAGCCCCACCTAGAGCAGCCTATTACCACAATGAAAACAGGAAGGGCCTCAATTTCAAAGTTCAACAAAGAACACTTGATAATTGGCAAAATATATCTAAGATCATGACAAAATGAGTGATCTTATCCTGATAACAAATAAAATAGTCACATATTCAAGAAAACTGATACCAAAGAAAATAAAGAAAGATGTTAAATGATACAATAAAATATTTCCTTAATTTGCATGGAAATAATTCTTTGGTAACTACCATCAAAATACATAAAAAAACACAAAAGAAAGCGACCCTGATAATAATAACAGTTTCTTAAAATTTTTTGATGCATGACCTAATATATAGATAAATTTATTTCAAATATATATATATAGATAAATAGATGACAAAAAACTGGCCATCTTTTTCCACTTTTGCAAGGAACTGGATATCTATTTAGATAAACATAATTAAAAACAACATCGAGAAGATACTTATTCTTCAAATAACAGAAATGAAAAGTCCCTCTCAAAAGAAAACAGAAATGAAAAGTAAAAATAAATAGAGAAGAATATCACCTGTGTAGGATGACTTTGAATAGTATCTAGAAGATACTTTTCATGGCCCCATTCAAGGTGGCGCCTTGCACCTATTATCAATGACATTTTTTTTGAAAACTTGCGATGGTAATTAGAATCTTCACCAACTAATGCCTACAAAATAGGAAAACAATTAAAGTCCAGAAAATCTTATATGCTTATAAACTGATATTGATACACAATCTAGCAAGAACATACTAATCCACCAACATCCAAATTTTGTCAATCAAAGCAGAAAAATTGAGGTTCAAAATTACAAAGTGATAAAGCAGGTTCAATATATAAAACACAACAAAGGCTTACCTGAAGCAAATGCCAGATTTTCTGCATGGTGACTGACTTTGTACCAGAAACTTCAGGGCCCAAACTTTCATATGCAGATTTAAATGCAGAAGCAGGCTACAAAAAGTCAGCAAACCATTTATTTAGTAATAATAATTTGGTAGCTTTTAGAAAATATCATAATTTAGTATGTTTATTATAAGTGTCCTCTGAAGCTAATATGACTATTATGTTAGACACTGACCATCAGAAAATATTTCAAAAGAAATGCTAAGGCAATGTATCTTAGGTAAGGAATACTTGATTAGGAGCATCTATATGAAAAATTATATTCCCGGTACTTACTTTAAAAGGCAATCCTCGACCTCTAGAATCATTCAGGTTCCTCACAGTTTCTGCATAGACTGTAGCTTTCTTTTCATGTATGGGCTTACTAGCCAATGGCATAGCTTCCATCCTCGAAGAACTCCTGGAAACATGGGGACTGGAAACCTGAGGTGAAATCATGCTGGAACGTACAAGACCTCCACTTAATGAACCAGCATTTGTCCTTGGTAGGGTAGACAGTCGGCTTAAACTTTGTAAAAAGTCTCTTTTCTCATTTTGCCAGTTATCCTACATTGAAAAATTATCATAGCTCAAGCGCTACTGAAATAAATAAATTGTCGTGTAAAAATGCCCACAACAACCATATTCAGTCACATGTTAATTAAATAGCATATTTTCTTGTCAATTGACAAGTAAACAAAGAAAATATGGTTATTCCATTGACAGATCAGAAGCATGGCAATGTCATATTACAAGGTAAAGATGATCATCGGTGAGCAAAATGACAGCCCTTCAAAATGATTGAGCATGTAGCATACAACAAGGAACATGCTTGAATGGGGATTTATGCAATACTAACTTGCACGAGGTTCTACCATTTTTTTTAGAAATAAAAGGATGCTTTTGGGGGGTATTTTTTCTTCCTGATTTTCCTAAAAAAAAGTATATATTTTCAGCACTTATTCACCAAATATTACTATCATTAATGTAGTTAATAACAAGCATAACCTTTAAAGTTAAACAAACAAATAGAGAAAAAAACTATAGTTATTTCTGGGATAGCAACTTGAGAACTCGTCCTATTGAGCTCTTCTATGGAAGTGGTATTTGCAAAGAGGAAACCAGAAAAATGTGCTAACCTCCAACACTTGCATCATGTAATCATTAAATCCTCGTAAGTTGTCCTTCTGAGCTTCTTGGATGGCTGAGACCATTGCCATTTCATGAACCTATTAGTACATAATGCAAGTGCATTCAGTCCATGAAACATCTTAGAAATGACAATACTAAGTGCAAATCCATAACATGCATAATTCACTCTGAAAACAAAAAAAAATGAAATACCTGCTGCAGATATTCTTCGACAGTTGTTGCCTCGGAAGGAAAGACATCTTCAAAAGTTGTCTAAAAGAACAAACACAAGATGGATGATAGAATAAGAATTAAAATCTTCAAATTTAAAAGCCTAATTGCAAATAACTCCATCATACACCTCTCTCAATTAAAAAAAAACATCATGCAAAGTGTATTGAAAATGATTCCTGTCGATTAGGGAGGATTCACATTTTTTATAGTTTTCACGCTGAATTCATGACAATTTCATATTCCTCAAGCTGTCAGATAAACAGAATTGAAGTAAAATCAATCTAGAAATTCTCAATTTTTGACCTAATATCTGTCTGCCATCAACACACAACATGTTTCCACTGAATGGAAAATGTGACCATCAAACCTACAAGAACAAGTATCTTTTGATTTCTTTTATTTTTGTAGTTTTTTGCATGCCACTAGTTACATACAAATTGAACGACCTTTTACTTCTTAGAGAAAAGGAACCATAAGAACAAAGGTCAATGATTTCTACAGGCAATCTAACCTTGAGCTCAAATGACTTGAGATCCCGGGCGAGCTGCTCAGCGTTAATACCTTCACGCGCTAGCAACCTGTTGCCACAAACAAACGACCAGGACGAAAATTATCTCAGTAACGACTTCGGACACGCTAATACAGCAAATTTTACCAGTCATCGTCACGGCAACATTGGCTCCTATGACGATCGAATACAATTGGAGAGCAAAAAGGACAAAAGCAAGCTTGAAATGTACCTAGTGGCAGAAACGAATTGGGACGGCGCATCTGCGCGCAGGGTTTTGGACTTGAGCTTCTTGGACAACGACTCCAATTGATCCAAATTCCTCTGCCAAGCGATCCATCACGAGACAACTTAGGAAGCGAAGTTGATCGAAGGCGTCGCATTGGAAAAGAAACCGATAGAAGGGATCACCTGGAGAGGGGGGAAGTGGGCGGAAGGTGCTGCCTGCTCGAGGAGCTTGGTGGAGGAGTGAAGGAGATCCGTCAACCCCCTCATCTCTGGCTCGTTGCCGCCCGCCATTGTTGCCCTTCGCGAAGGTCCTCGGGGGGTACACACAAAACCCTAGTTCGGGGTTTTCTCTCAAATGAACAGCTCTGTGAAGAGGAGGGAAAAGAAAACAAACTGATGAGGCGACAGAAGTTTATAATTTCGCTTTCTTTTTTTCAAATTATTAAAATTATTTAGTGTGTGTATTTGAGAAAATACATTTTTAGAAGAAAACCTGTAATTATCATTTTCTTGTATTCAATGTGTATTGAATTATCATTCTTTTTTCAAATTTTTTAAGTGTGTATTTTAGGCATATTCTCTTGTATAAAAACAATTATAATACAAATTACTTTAGTTATACCTGTATCATCTGATATTAAAATGTGTGGGAATAACTATACTCATATTAATTTCATTTTTTATGGTTTTAGATTTCTATGTGAATATTGTGGTGGCAACTTAAGAAAGACATCATCATTTTTTCTTTATTAAAAATATATAAAAGGTAGAGAAAAACTTCAACAAATGTCGAACTAAACCTTTTATTCATGGGCGGACGTACCTTGTCATTCATGGGTCAATTGACCCCATAAAATTTTATGTTTATTAGCTAGTTAATATATATATATATATATATATATATATACATTTCTAATAATTATTTATCTAAAAATTCCACTAAATTATTAATTAATAAAAATAACTTACCATAATAATTAATGCCCTCCTGACATAACTATGAAAAGAAAATTTATTCTTTCTCTTTCTCCTCATTTCACTTTGTCCATTCTATGCTCCCCTTCTTCTGTTTATTTTTTTTTCTCTCTTTCAAAACTCATTTATTTTTTTAACTTTCTTCATGTAATTATCATTCATTAATAAATTACTCTTAGTCTATTTTTGTTTTATATTAATTTCCATTGGATCCCTCTCGTTACTCTCTAATTATATTTTTATATGTTTATACTTGTTATTAATTTATGTGATAAAATAATTAAAATGAATTTAGTAAATTAACCAAAGTTTTTTAAAAATATTCTTACTCATTTACTTAGATAATTAAAGTGAAAACATTAATGCATAAGCACATGGAAAAAAATATTGATTATCATCGTATTAATTAAAGAACATAATCAATGAATAAATAATTTATTATCTTTAACAATTATTTAAATTACTTTGCATGAATTATTTTAGGCCAAGTTATTTTATTATTAATAATTATTATAATTATTGTTTGCACCCATTATGCTAAGGGTCCTAGGTCTGCCCCTAAAATATATTTTTCAAGTTACATAGCAAAAATATTTATTATTAAGTTAAATAAATAATGTTTTTATACGTTTATTCACTATATTTTACATGAAAAAAATATGACTTTCTTTCTCCTTCTCGTATTTTTGTTTTTTGTCCCGGGTCCAACTTCTTTTTTCTTAAATTTTCACTATTTTTAAAGAATGATATATCCGTACCAATTGCATTAACATTCTTTTTTTTTTTTCGATGAAACGAATTTATACCCATCTTAAGCTACGAAAAAGTTATAACGGCCTTTCTTTTTTTTTCTCCTTTCGCCTCTATCTATGTTTTTTACAAATGAAACTTAACAAAGAAAATAGCCAAATGAATAATAAAAATGGTATTGGCAAATTTTTTATCTATTCCAAAGCTCTCGTTTCTTGCTAGGTCGAGAGGGTAAAATTTATGTCAACGAATGCATAATTTTCCAATTCCATACAATAATAACTCTTTTGTTAGATACCCTCCTTTTGTTAGATTGTATTAGTCTCGTGTTTCTAAATCTCAGGTTAAGAATGGCTAATGACTGTCTGCAAGGTTCTCAGTATCTCATCTTATTAATGCAATTTTTTAGGAAATATAAATTGGAAATCTAGCTTATTAATACAAAGTTTAAAAGTTAAATGTTAAAACTTTTATATTTTTTTAAATATTCCCTATTTTGTGGACTCTTGCAATTTTATTCAATATTTTGATTTTTGTCAATTTTGCTTTTAGCCCCTGAGGGGAGGAGTGTTAAAAGATGATAATGGAAGGAAGAATATTTATTTTTTTCCTTCTTTGAATTTCTATTTGCAAATAAATAATGAGAGAAAATGGAGGGGAAATTTCCCTCTATTTTTCAACTCCAAAACAGAGGGAAGAGAGAGAAAATGACTTATTATATGAAAATACTTATTTGTCAATTTCAATTGACTTTATAAATTTTGATGAAAAAATATAATTCTCCATTCACTTACTACGAAGATTCTCCCTCTTTATCTCCCTTCCTTTCCCTTCTTCTTTTTCTCCTCCTTTTCCCTTATTATAATTTGTCCAAGCAAATCCTTGCAAATGGAGTGGCTAAAAGTTTGTACAACAATCCCCAGAAAATGGGGAATCTATTGTATCCTGCTGCGTCGTGCAACTCATATTTTGGGGACGCCCAATTTCCTGGACAAGTTTATATATATGTATATATATAAAACATCTTTGAAATTGAAAATAGTTAACACTTTTTTTTAAAGATGAAATATTAATTATTACTGATTAAATCAGGATAGTCCTGATACAAAATATCGAGGAGACCCGGCGAGGAGCAATCCTCCCAAAAGATGTCTACGGCCATAGTTCGATCGAGACGGGACAAAAAATCGGCAACCCTATTGGCAATACGGTATATGTGTGTACATTTGAAGTCCTCAAGCATAGAAATGTAATGTGAAATGTTCCTGACAACATTTTGAATACGCCATGGGCAAGGAGTATCCCTGTTGATAATCTGCACAAGATGCTTCGAATCAATCCGGCAGTCCATAAACTTGTAGTCCTGTAGAGTACACCACTTGATTTCATCCAGCAAAGCCTTAACTTCAATCTCCAGAGTCGAAGTACCAAAAGCCTTAGTAGCACCTACAAAAAGAAACCGACCATCAGAAGATCGCATAATGAAACCTGCACCCCCAGAGGAATCGGATTCCCAAAATGAACCATCCGAGTTGAGACGAACCCAACCCGTCGCCAGGGGCTCCCACCGAACCACGGAGGGTTGGGGGGATGATGCTATGTGCCTCAGACCGAGTGATAATAGCATATTCGTTATGACTTGCAAGGGCCCTCTCCCACACAACTCTAGCGATAGCAATCATGGACTAGAAATGGGCATCGTTCCACGAAAGTCAAATATGCCACAAGACAAAAACAAAAAGTGATCTCAGACAGTCCCTTTAGGGGGCCTCAAGGTCGCCACCCTCCTCGATCCACTATCCGAAAGACCAGGAATCACGAAATTTAAAAATGATAACCCGTGTTAAAGACAAATAAATGCCATATATTACGCGTGAAAGAGCAATCAAAAAACAAATGTGACAAACATTCATAAGAAGTTCCACATAAAGCGCATACCGGATTAATAGCAGAATTAAAATGACTAAGGAAATCAAGAGTAGGCAATCTATTATGTGAAATTTTTCATAAGAAAATTTTGAGCTTTTGCGGAATGTTGATCCTCCAAATTATAGTCCAGGATTGCTCACCAAGCCGAGATTGTGGAGTTGCCCTGCCATATAAGAATCTGTAAGTATTAGCAGTGGTGGCACGCCCCAAAGGATCCGGGCACCAAATCCACCGGTCATCACAGGTCGAGAGGGGTAAGCTTAACTCAGTAATACGAGAAACCAGGAGGGGGCCAAACAGATTGGAGAGTTTATGAACATCCCAGGTGTGATCAAGAATAAGATAAGATACATTGAGATTGTGAAAATTAGCATTAACATTTAAATAAGTAGGCATGAAATTGAAATGAATATTAAACAGCCATGGATCCTTTGTAACAAACGTAGTGCAGCCATCCCCAATATGGCGCTGAATACCACTCCTAATCCTACAGAGACAATTGATAATATTTTTCCAACATCTGGCCGGAGAGCGCGGATAAATAGGAATATCCCAATGATGCAAAATACCATATATGTTTCGAACAAGATTAAACCACAGAGAGTTAGATTGGTTCAGAATATCAAAAACCTTCTTGGCCATAAGGGAAGTCTGGACAGAAGACAAGCTTCGAATGCCCAGTCCCCAAGAGAAGTGTGAAGTTGTACAGTAACCCAAGCAACGAGATGACAAGCCTTACCATTATGTGGTGAGGACCACAAGAACCTACGAGATAGCTTCTCAAGCATAGCAATGGTTGATGCAGTAATATAAGTGGAAGCAAGAGTATGAGTTGGTATAGCATTAATAACAGCTTTAATTAATGTGGTTCTACCAGCTTGATTAAGCAACTTACTCTTCCAACCAGAAAGCTTCTTTGATACCTTATCAATTAGTAGATGCTGCCTTCCAGTAACCTATTTATATGAAATAGGAACTCCAAGATAATTGAAAGAAAAAGAACCAATGGTAATGCCAAAGGAGTTACTAATAGATTGTCGTCGTCTAGCACATATGCAGGGAGGTAGGAAAACCTGAGACTTAGTAGGATTAATACATTGATTAGTGAGAGAATGATAGTGTTCCAAGGTCCTTTTTATATTCCTACAGTTCTTGATGTTAGCCGCAGTGAGGATGAGGAGGTCGTCGGCATAAAGAAGATGACTAGTATTAAAATTATTTATACGAAAAGGTTGGATGTTGTCGCACGCAGTCTGATGATGAAATAAGGAAGAGAGGACCTGGGTGACTAGAACAAAGAGGTAAGGAGACAAGGGGTCACCCTGGCGCACCCCCACGTGACTCTTGAATGTATGAGATTGATTGTCGTTAATAACACAATGGAAGACCGGAGTGGTGACACATGCCATAATCCACTTGACAAAGATTGTGGGGAAGTTTATATTAGTAAGGACATGATGAATAGCATAGTAGGAAACCCGATCAAAAGCTTTGGCCATATCAGCCTTTAAAATCATGTATTTATGTCTACCCACAGTGAGAGAAAGTGAGCAATCTCTTGAACAGTCAATATGTTATCATGAATAGAACATCCACTGATGAAGGCATTTTGACAGGAGTCGATTAGAAAAGGCAGCGTGGGCCACAACCTCGCAGTCAAGATCTTAGCAATCACTATGTAAAAAACATTACATAAGGCAATTGGTATGTAATCCGTGATGTTAAGAGCAAGTGAGATCTTAGGAATAAAAATTAAGGAAGTTTTACACCAAGCAGGAGGGAGGTAACCATTATGGAAAAAGTGATTTATCTCAGCAGTGATGGAGTCTCCTAAGATGCCCAAATAGGTACGATAAAATTCAATAGTGTATCAATCGAGCCCAGGGGCCTTTCCACAGGGTAAACTCCATAAAGCATACTTGATCTCCTGGTTGGTGACAGGGGCCGAGAGAGTCTGGTCCCAGGAGTCGGGGAGCTGAGGGAGTGAAGGCCAAGTACTAATGGGTGGGACAGAAGTTGCGGGAGGCACCCACAGCGCAGTATAATGAGAGGCAAATTCGTGTGTGATTTGATCAACGTTGGTAATGAAGGAGTTGGAATTGTTAGGGTTTCTAACTTGAGAGATAATATTATGCCTCTGTCTCACAATGGTAGACATATGGAAAAATTTTGAATTTTTATCTCCGTGGTGGAGCCAAGCAACACGTGATTTGCTCCACCACTTGAGAGTAATATGACGGAGAAGAGCGGAATGAAGTTGATAAAGGGACCTCAGCTTGATAACAGAGTTGTCATCAAGGCCAGAGGAGTCGTCCCGATGCTCAAGATCGGAAATTTTCATTTTGGTGCGCTCTAGCTTCGACTCGAGATTACCCAGTGTGTTACGATTCCAGTTGAGAATTTGATGTTTTATTTGATTAAGAGATGTTGTGGTGGATTGTCCAACAGTTCTATTGTTCCATACTCGATGAATAATATTGTGTGCTTCATCGTATTCTAACAAAAAATGTTCAAATTTAAAAGAACGTTTTTTCTTCTCATGATTGTTAGTTTCAAAAAACAACGGAGAATGATCGAAACAGCGACGAATAAGATATTTTAAGGACATATGAGGATGAGAAATAAACTAATGAGGACTTGCAAGGATCCTGTCTAAGCGACACATGATACGCGCAGTGCCCAGCCGATTGTTGCACCAAGTGAAACGTTGAGTCTTACATTCAACATCCATTAGTCCCTGCGAGGAGATGAAACTGTTTAAGGTCCTGGTCGACTTCGAGAATGAGAAAGGCTTACCCTCGATTTTGTCCGATGCCGAGGAGATGGAATTAAAATCCCCAACCACAAGCCAAGGGATGTCACGCATGTCCGGAGCCAAGAGATACTTCCAGAGCTCATAATGCAAAACTGGAATAGTGTCAGCATAAATACACATAAGAATGAAGGAAAAGTTATCACAGGTGATCACAACATTCAGAAATTGATGATTTTTTGCCACAATCGAAACGGCCATGGCCGGATCCCGCCAGGCAAGGAGGATCCCGCCAGCATGACCCGAACCATCAACGAAGTTACCTTGCCAATTAGAACCCAATCGTTTGATCATTTGAGAGGAGCGAGATTCAAAAGAGTGAGTTTCAAGAAGTATCAAGATATCTGGATGGTCCTTATTAATAATATCTGAGAGGCGTTCTCGGACCTTACTACAAAAGGCCCCCCGGCAGTTCCAACTAAGAAGCTTCATTTGTTGAGATCAACGCCGACGGGTCTCGCCGGTGGTCCATGCACGTGAGAGTTAGATGATTTCTTTTGGTTAGCAATCTTCTTACCTTTGGATTGAGGAATCTGCGCTGGACACTAGAGAAAGGGAGGCTCCAAGGAGACTGCCGCCCGATGCACATCAAAGCGCTTCGCATCTGAACGGGTGGGAGGAGGCTCAGCGACAAGCTCCTCATCGACCATTTCGTCTTTAGTATCCGATCCATCATGCACGACATCCACTGCAGAAAAATGAGTTAGCACTATTTTCATAAGCGAATCATGAACCAAATCGGGAACGTGAGTAAGAGAAGGGGTCTGCGGTTGAGGAAGGAGTGAGCTGAGAGGTGCGAGAGGGGGAGCGCGCGTTAAAGAAGAGGAGCGCTGCTCTGCCATGGATCCTGGCCGAGTGCGGTGAGATGAGCCTGGCGAGGGTCGAGAAAAATGGGGATTAGGGTTTAGTGTCTCAGGACGAGAGGGGGAATTCGATTTTGGTGTTACAAAAAGGGAGGTGAAGGAGAGGGCAGGACTGGTCCACGCGGCAGAGATCGGGCATCGCACAATACATTAGACGTATCCACGTCGTTGGAAAAGGACCCAATCTTTGGACCGTTGGATGCATCCGTGTGACAGGTGCCACATGCCATGGCCACCGTCGCACCCGAAGTGGAGGCCAGCTGTCCTGCACAAGGAACCAGAGAGGTGTTAGTGACCGTTTGCACCGTAACAGAGGGAGAGACGTCCGTTGGTACGGAACGGATGCCCGTCAGTGAGGTCGCGCCGCTCGGCAGCCCCACCGTGCCCGCCGCCGCACCAAGCGAAGAGGTCTTCCTGTTCGGTCCCGGGATCTGAGAGGGGTTGCGCCGAGGAGCCGTGGAAGCAAGCATCCAGGGGCCGTAGAGTAGGACGCCGCCTGCCGCACCAGGGGTAGTAGGATCCTTGGATGCCGGACACTGCTCCAACCGATGTCCGACAAGGCCACACTTGAAACAAAACATAAGAACGTTTTCATATAATACTCTTTGAAACAAACGACTACCATCAGGCAAGTTGATCCATAATCCCTTTTTCACCGGTCCCTTGCTACACATATCGACACAGAAATGGGGTGTCCGGCAAGCCTCGTGTTTCGATGAGATGTCAACACGGAGAGGGGGTGCCGAAGTGATGCGCAATACGCTGAATGGCCGCGAACGAACACAGCTCGAAGGCGGGCCCTGGGAGCTGTATCCATACCGGCATGGAGCTTGGATGTTCCTCAAATGGTCGAAAAGTATGGCTGGTACTTGCTGATCGGCAGGAGATGCCCACGGAAGGATTCCGGCGACATGGTGAGGACCTGCAAATAATCATCAATATTCGAGAAAGTATATAAAAGATACGCATTACCGAGCTCACGCATAGTGATATGGCCGGAGTTATTTCAGATCTGTGGTAACGCCGACATAAGAGCAACAATGTCTTCACGACCACCAAGAAAACGGCCAACCAAACTCCGTTCGGCCACCTCAAGTTGTTGCTCGACATCTACGAGGGGAATATCGACCGCCGCTGTGATAGTTTCTTGCAAATGCCTCCACTGCCGCTGAGAGATCTGAGGCGTACTGCGGCGAACCTGCACAATGTTCGACCAGCGATCTAAGCTTGCTTGGACGGGAGGGGGGTTGGTTCCAGACACCGATGGAAGGGCTTGGGAGGAGGATGGAAGCGGGGGGAAGGACAAGATAAAAGAGAGTGGAAGTTGAGTGGAAGAGGACGCCATGGAGGAGAAAAATGCCAGAGGAGAGAGGAAAGGGGGAAGAGGGAAAGGGAAGGGGGCGCCGAAGATAGGGAAGGAGGAGGCTGGAAGGAGCACGCAGCAACCTAAGGGAAGAGGGGAGGGGAAGGGGAAGGCCAGAAAGAGGGAAGAAGGGAGCCGGAGGAGCACACAGCTACCCCATCGCCTCTCCTGCTCTTGCCAGCGGTGGAATTGGAAGTTCAAAATAGTTAACACTCCACTTGCAATATCTTAAACTGTGAAAGAAAAAGTCAATTTTTTGGGTTCCTAGAATCCCTTGTCGATCCGGTTAACGATTATGTACATTATTTATAAATAAAAAAATTGACCCATCTTCAAGTTTAAATAATTTTATTAGATCGTATTTTTAACAAGATAAATTTCACTAAATGCATTTAATTTTGATCATTTTTTAATTTTATCTTTCAATTTTGTAATTAAATTGCCATCTAACTATTATTTTCTTCTACAAAATGTCTTTTTCATCTACAACCGACCGTTTTTTTATCGCATTGTCGGCGTAACGTCCACCCAACTTATTTTTCTCTCCTCCAGACGAGCAATTGGTCCACGTGAGATCATTTTTAAAATATAAAATAAATAATTAAAAAAGACTCCAAGAACCTCGAAAAAAATTTAATTCATTTTCGTAGTTTAAAAAATCCAAAATTTGAGAATTGTGAAAGAAAGTTAAAGTTTAAAAAGAATAAAAGTGTAGTTAGAGAAAGGATAAGTAAAGATGGAAAAGAAATATAAGAAAATGTTTGAATTAGAATAAAAGTGCGACTATATACGAAATAGGAAAAGATGATTAGATTCAAAATTGAAGTTATAATGAGATTAGGGATTTAAAATTTTAATTTCAGTCTAACCATAACTTTAAGGTATAAAAGACTTCTAATGAGAGTTAAGATAAAAGTTTTATGTCAAAAAATATTGAAAATATAAAATAATATTTTATTATTGTATTCCAAATATTTAAATATAAGAATAATTTTTTAAAATTTTTGAAAACTCATGAATAATTAATGTTTATGAGAGATAAAATAAAGAAAAGATAATTAAAAAAAGATAAGGGATGAAGTTGGATGTAGGATTGGATTAAGACTCTTGAGGAGGTTTAAATTAAGAGCTTTAAAAATATAAATATTCAGAAATAAAATATAATAAATAATTATGTTAATTATGGAAAACAATAAATATAGTGATATTAATTAATTGATTACAAAATTTTAAGGTAAATAAAAGATGAATTATGGATACCAGATAGGAAGTGTGATTAGAAGTTTATGGTTATTTCAATAAACCATCTATAAATTATCACAATTTTTCATATCGAACCTCAAATTATCAATTTATTTTTTTAAATTTTTAAACTATCGTGACATTTTCACTTTAATTCTACCGTCCATTACTATTACATTTATGTTATTTTTGTTTTTTCACATTTATAAAAAACTAAATTACCCCTCCCTCCATAACATATAATAAATATGAAATTTTAAAAAAAGGAAAAAAATGTTCCTTGAGTCGGTCCCCTCAAATTCAGCCATAAAAATTAAGTGTTCCAATATTTTTTTCTTTTTTTATGTTTATTATTTAATGTGTTATAGAGGGAGAGATAATTATGTCTTTTCATAAATGAGAAAAAGTAAAACTAACAGAAAATGTAACAGAAGTTGATGAGAGGATTAAAATGAAAAAGTCACGATAATTTAGGGATTCAAAAAATTAAGTTTATAGTTAAATGTGAAAAATTATTATAATTTATGAATGATTTATGAAAAATAATCTTATATTAAAACTAAGGGGATGTTTCTCTATAAATAGGACTCAAAAAATATCTTTCAAGCTATATTTCTCCCTTTCTCCATTTGATTTTTCCTCCATATTTGTAATATGTTTTCTCTCTCTCGATGGCTGAAACTTTTGGCCATCTTTTCGTGGCACATCCTTCTGTCAAATAACATTGGAGTCACTGTTAATAAGTTTCATAAGATAGTTATCCAATATCATATTGTTTTAGTACTCAAAATCTCGATTAAAGTTGACAAAAAAATCAAATAAGTTATGCTTTTGTCAGAATTCGACCCGAGTTGCTTGAAATATGACATGGGTTCTACAATATTTTTTGACACATTTTTATCGACACTATCCATCCAGATTCGATGTAAACTCGGCTTGATTTTCATGTAAAATCGCTCGAGTTCCATTCAAGAGTATGAATAGATGTTGTTGGGTTTCCATTGAGCCCGCATCGACCCATAACTCAATCAGGGTTCCGAAGTAGAATAGAAAAAAATCCTTTAGACAACTCTTTCGACATTTGATCATGATGATCCGACCTAATTTTTAGGAAATGACCCATATTTCCATGAAAGAAAAGTGAGAAAAAGAAATAGGAGCAATCCCATCCAAGCTTATTACGCCTAACCCAATTTCAAGGCAGTCCGACCCAAAATTGACCTTGTCCGGCCCGAGTACATATGACTTACTACAAATTATTATTCCATGATTTTCGATTCAATGTTAAATGACATTTTTACCTTTTATCATGAACATGTTTAATGTTCAAAGTGAAGAATTTGAGCCTTGAACGCTCAAAAAATCAGGAGTATGAGATATCCATCCTTATCTTGACTCCAAGGTGAAAGTGCTATGGTACAATTCATAATGACATATGGGTTCCTTTTTTTAATTGATGTGACATTTTTTTCTAATTTCATTTTCTTATTTTCTTTCTCTCACACATTTATATTATAAAATAAGTTATTTATAATAAAAGTTTAATATAATATTTGTTATTACTTATAAATTTATTAAAAATTATAGTATTTAATTATATATTGAAATATTTTTATATTTAGAAATATATTTGTTAACAATTTTTTCCATAAAATTTTAATTTATACTTATATTTTTATTAATAATAAAATTATACTTTATATTTAATGCAGCCTTGAAGAGTTTTATAATAAACGCAAAAAAAAAAACACTTTCCGAAAATTCACTTTCTAAATTACTTACCTTATAAATTCATTTTCATCAAAGAAAGTTTATATAAGTTCTTCAGATTTTCTAACGCCGTCATATATAATATATATGTATGTCCAAGTAAAGATTCAAAGTGAGAATTGACATAGAGAGGAAAGGGAAGATAACTTTGAAGTTAAATGAGAAGTTCGTGATGCAGCCGAATAAACAGAAACCAAGGATTTTGTTTTCGACTTGTAGGGTACATATATTCTGCCATCTTTTTTTCCCTTTTTTTTCTTGTCACCACAATCACACGAATTGCATGAATCCAGGAAAAAAAAAGAAGCAGCATTCAATCGGTTGACGATTCCTTGCCAATCAGTTGTTCGTCCTCTTTTGCATCGTTGGTTTCTGAAACATTAATTGCCTCCACCTGCGCTGCTTCCTCAACAGAGATGGCCTCCTTGAAGTCCATGGAGTGCAAGCCGATTGATTCCCCTGTCAAATCCCACGTTTCACAATAATTAATCATCGATAGTATATTTGCTAAGTTTCAGAACATAAATCCAAAATCGTATTTAAAATTATGTTTCCAAAATTACACATTTATTTTTTTTCATCTAAAACATCGTTTATTGTTATAATAATTAGCGCATGATTAATTATTATTAATAATTAAACTTTATTGTTGCCTCTTTTGTTCACACCACAGTAAGTACTAGATTTTCTACCTCTCGCAAAAAATATATTTGTAGATTTTTCGCTAATTATTATGTATATTGTTTCAAATAATTAGGCATTTTATAAAACACCAATATTTTTCAAAGATCGAGTATATATATAATTATATACACACCGTGCACCAATAAATTCGGTAACAACGAAATGCATGCATAATATTGCCATTCATTTAATTTCACGTACCATCGTCGTCTTTGGTGCTAAGAGTTGAGTCCTCTTTCTCTGCGACGTCCACGTTCTCCTCCACCTTCTTCTCTGGTACAGCATCTTCGCTTCCTGTGGCCACCGTCGTCTCACCTGCGTGGTCAACATGCAGGGGCACGTCGGTCGCATGGTCGTGGACCTCCGCAGCTTCGCTCCCCGTGGCGGCGAGGTCTGATGAGCACGCAGGGCTCTGCTTCGTTTCTTCCACGTCCACCACCGGCGACTGATCCGCCTCAGATTTCTCATTAGCCGGAGGAGTGTCGATGTGCTTGGAGGAATCCTCGCCGGCGACGGCCGCGTCCGTTGCGGCGGTGGCGGTCGTCGTCGCCGTCGACGACGTCGAAGACAACGTGCCTTCGGAGACGGCGGATTTCCTTCGGAGGAGACGGGTCACCGTGTTTCCGGTGGCGACGTCTTGCTGCTGCTTTGAACCATTGCAACCCATGGCTTACGAGCGCCGGAGAATGATATCTGAGAGTGTGTGTGAGAGGGAGGGAGGAGAGAGATAGGAGAGACACAGAGAGCGGTTTGAGGGAGAGAGAGTTGAACAAGAGTAATTTATAGGAATAAGTATAACAAATAATAGCAGATATTTTGGAAATCAATTTAAAAATGGTTGTAATTAACGGCGAGAAGAAGCCAAAACTGGCAATTATGACCAAATGGGACTAATTATAGTGTTTGGAAGTTGGTCTTAACTCTTAAGGGCTGTTATTCATACGTATATGCACATGATCGACCTGTATTTTTTTTTCTCGATTTGAGCTAAAACATTATGTTTCTTTCTCTTAACGAAAAAAAAATCGAGGGGCACATTGGTATTAATTGTAGATGAATTAGAAATATAAAAAAATATTTTTCTTGTATACTTAAAAAAAAAGAATGACAAATATAATTTTATATTATATATCAAGAGCAGAAGTCTTCCGATCTCGTTAATATTCATATTTTTTTTAAAAAATTCCTCCTTTACTTGTCCATACAACACTGTGATATATCAGAATTATCAAAAGATAGTACTCTTTTTTACAAGTTTAAGTTTCAATCAAAGTTTTGGCAATCTTACAGCTAATGTTTTAAAACTGATAATTCAAACGTATGATAATTTTAGAAGAACAACGTAATTAGTTGACTAATAATATATAGGTTATCTTTTCGAACTTATCAATTATTAACATTATGCGAGGTTTAATTTTAATAATCAAAATTTTAAACATATGATTATAATATATTTATTAAATTTGTGCATATAAGAAATTGTATTAACACGTATAAATTGTGAATATATACAGGGATAAATGCACTTCCAGAGAGCTCATTTTCTGGAGGGATGCAGAGCAAATCACAAACGTTCACTTTTAATCTTACGGGCGGTGGATGTTCATATTCCCCTACTTGTGATCGTTCCCTATAGCAACTTCGCGATTAGTCCATGCGTGACGCCTCGTTTGCTGTGTGTCGTTCCTCCAGGTCTACTGCGTTCGCCCTTCGACGACAATCCCCTGTGCCATCTTCTTTCCCTCGTGCCGCACCTCATTCGTCATTCCTCTGCATATGCTCCATTCGCCCTTCGCTGACGATCGATCCCCTGCGCCATCTTCTTCCCCTGCTCACGGTCGGTCCCTTGCGCCACAACTCGCTCGTCGTTCACCATTCCTCTGTGTTTGCTTTGTTCGACCTTTGCCGAATGCTGAGGGAGAGGAAGGGGGAGAATGACAATCCCACAAGATGGCAAGTTCTGTCTGGCGAAAATAATGTTGCTTACTATCTGTAGGCCTTCCCATGCTTCATTTTATCATGTTCGGAAGTCGAAGGAGAGGAAGCAAAAGGAGAAGAAGGTGGCTCGTGAGTCACCTTTCGGTGAAGATTAACATGGGCCGGATGATAAATGTATGATTGTGATATGCTCCGCATTCTTTCAGAGAATAGACGTTCTGAAGGTGCATTTATCCTATATATATATTTGTATGTGTGTGTAAATTTTAATAATTGGTTGATAAAATTATATTTTGTACGAAGTTAATAAATTAGCTAATATAATTAGAACGCCAACCGATTTTATATATTTTTATTTTGGGGTGTTTACCGGATCGGATCGACCCGTGAATCCAATGACCCAATCCGACTTGAACCGATTCGAGTTAGGTCGGTGGTCGGGTCGAACCTGACCCGAACCGAACTCGACCCGACCATGGGTCAGGTCGGGTACGGGTTGAAAAATTCCAACATGAGTTGACCCGATCCAACCCGATTGACTTGATTTTTTATTTTTTAAATTTTTTTTCTTTTTTATTTAAGCTTAAGGCTTATATTTGATTTAAAAATTTTTAAAAATTGAAATAAAATATTTTAACTATAGAAATAATATTAAATAGTTATAAAACATATTTATGCTTTTAAAATAATAGTTTTTATATTAAATAAAATATAAAATAATAAGAAAAATAGATTAAAAAAAGAAAATTGAATGATTGGGTAATCCGACCATCCGATCCGAACCAAATTGGATTGGGTCGGATCCAACCCCCCTAATCCGACCTGACCCGACCAAATTTGCTCGGGTTGGGTCAAATTTGTTCACACCCCTATGACTTTATTTACATCTCCTACTTGTTTTTTTTATAATTTAAAAAGATAAATCACCTAAAACTATTACAGGGGTTAATAATGATAATAACACTTTCAAGTTAAAAAATAAAAAGATATTTCAGAGAAAGCTATTAAATTAAAGGAAAAACAAAGGATACAATGATTGATCAGTCTAATTTTATTATAGTAGACATTTAGCTATTTTTTCAAAACTGTGAGATATTCACCATCATATTCAAAATATAATAGTCTTTCTTTATGGTTTCAATACTCATTAAAATATAAAAAAATAATTTCTCTTATAAGAATAGTAGTTGTGCCAAATTATTTCTCTGATAAGTATCACCTTGGACGCCGTTCCAACATGCTCGATATAACATATTAAAATTTTTAGCATTTTTTTTATTAAAAAATATTTTAGATAAAATAAATAGAGGAGGCCCCGGCCCATCGGGTCTAGGATCCGATTGGGTTTTAAAAAGTGTGAAAAAAATACTAATAACTTCTCGAAATAAATAATTATATATAATAGATAACATAATTATTTCGACTAGTTACTATTTCGATCTCTTAAACCCCCCTTGTCCCTCGCCCCATTGCCCTCCGGCCTTTCCCCCGTACGCCGCCGCCGTCTCGACCCTGGTCGACCCACCGGGAGCAGAAATGCAAGCGTACACGAGCTCGGCGAGGCGACGCCTCTGGACCCTCGTCCACCGCTCAGCTCCCGCCCTCACCCTCGTGACGCCCCTGCCTCCCTTCCAGCACCTCGGCGGCGTGGACGGGCCCCATCCACCCTCCTCGCTGTGGCCGGGGCCGCGAAACTTCTCTTCCTACGAGCCAGGATTTCTTCATTTCGGTACTTATCATTTTCCTTTTCTTTCGCCTTGCTCTTTTTCAGTGTTCCTTTTGCGTTGATCTCGTAATCATCGGAGAGTATAGCCGTAGGGGCATGAAGGTTCGTTTGTCAAACAGTTGTTCGTTGAAATTCCGATGCACAATGTTTTAATATCATTTGAATTTTGTTGTAATGAGAATGTAGCGAATCTCTATAACTCAACTTTGGGCAAAACAATTGTGATAGCGAGTCTCTTTTTTTGCATCTGAAAATATAGTTACCAAGACCGCAACTTCAGACAAAAGCATGGACGTGGAAACACGTGTGACAGATTCTTCTAGAATTTTTGTTCGATATGTTTTTTTGTCATATTCTTCCAGCATCTTTTATGTATTGGGAGGATTTATATACTAAAAATGAAATGTGCAATTCAGAGGATATTAGGAGTAAACTAATGTCATTTAGCTCCCACGCCGAGCTTTTATTTCTTAGGCCTTTTCAATCGTCGTGACTGTTGATGTTAATTGTAGGATGAAGTCCTTCTGATGAGAAGTTTGGAGTCTAGTTTAAGTTACAAAACTCTCATAAGCCCGATTTTTTCCTTCCATATTCTCTGATGTGTGTATTTTAGGACTTGCACGTGGCAGTTTGGAACCGTCACATAACAATATTCATCAATGGAGAAACCTTTCTGCATGCTCTCATGCGTTGAAGGTTCATTATTCTACAGCAGCAGATAAAGAAAATGGTTCTCCCACAGGTCCATTTTCTTGTGTTCTGTTGTTTTATCAGTAATCATCGATTTCAATGCATTTTATGGTTTCCATGCTGAACACTGTTAAAACATCCCTCTCTTTTCTGTAGATTGTCCTATTGTAGTAAAACTTTAGGAGATGATTCTGTAGTTTTCTTGAACTACTAGATTAATATTGCATGTTTATGTTTTTGACAATCCCTGGCAGTCAATAAGCATCTTTAACTCATTATGTTGGATGACTACCTAGTTTCGGTATTCATACTTCGTCCATGAAAAACAGGAAAAAAATTGAACTCACTGATTCATGTTTGCGCCAATTTGTTCTTTGTTGCATGACTCAAGAATGTGAATATGCTTTTAGTCATGCCTCTGCATTCTGTTGTACTATGAAATACATGCAAGTTTTTAGCACTTGGGCCAATGTCTAGGGAATTACTCAGAAAAACAGAACAAAACTGAATGAAACAATTGAGAAGAGAGAAACTTGGTTTTGAGATTGACCTCATTTTAGAATATACTTGGATGTCCTATTAGATACCAGTTAAATTTAGGCGGGCATATACTTTCAAATTTTGGGTCCTGTCAATGCACGAAAATCTTGTTCCTTTCATTATTCAGATTTTGTAGTGTTTGCTGGAAGAAAATTGTTGTAAGCCCTTAGTAGTTTGGAAGGAACTAGAATTTCAAGAATTTGGGGTTTCTTATTTTGCAAATATTTATCATCAAACACATGGGGGCACATAGTTGTCTACTGTAATAGGACATACGACTTTTGTCAAATGATTTTGCTGTCTTTTTTGAAACTGAATTTTTTTAACACAAATCTGAATGTTCAATCTAAATAAATTTCGGCAATGGTTCTCCAACTATATACTCAATCCCATCTTGGTCATGTACTCCAACTTTTCTGGTCTTTCCAGTTAAAATGCCGATGTGATGCACATGTCAACATTTTTCTTTCTTGTCCATGTTATCACAATAATATGAAAATAATAAATTTCAATGACTGTCCTCCAACTATAGTTTTTTTACAACTTGGCCATCAAACTTTGCTTTATAGCAAGTCGTTCCTCCAGCTTTTATTTCTTTTCCGAAGCAAAAATGGAGAGAGGGGTGATCGTTTTTGGATGTGAGAGGTTAGGGGTGGCAAGTGCTGCTTCTCCTTATTTCTGTTCTTTTATTATTTTGTATTATTTGTTATTTTCATAATAATATTATGATTTATATACCAATGTGGTAGAAAGAGAGCAATGATGCAGAACTGTATCAATATTTTAACTAATGAATTAATATTACTCATAAAGAAGACCATCACTTAAAAGAAATAAAAGATGTAGGACCGTCCATCACAAAATAAAGTATTGTGATTGATTTAAAAAAAAACATAGGTTGATGACAATTGGTTTATTATTGTGACGATGTGGATGAGAGACAATACTGACACATGGCATTTTAATAAGAAAACAGTTGATGACTAGTTTAGATTACCATGACTCAAAAACTATAAAAGTTGGAGAACTGTTCCGTTATAAAATGAAGTTTGGTTACTGAGTCATTAGAGATATAGTTGGAGGATCATTGTAAAAATTTACCCATTCAATGTACATTTTATTTTTGGAATTTATAAACGTGCTTTGATGCTAATGGTGTTTTGGTGAAACCTTTAATTGTAAATTTGTAATCAAGGATCCTCTTGAATTGATAACCATCTTTCTTAGGAAGATCGTAATTTTATCATTTTTAGATGATATGCGGTGGTTTCTTGTTGCGTTTTCTAGATCATATTTTTTTTCCTTGTGAAAATTTCCTAAACCATGCTGGATATATTGATGACGGTTAAGCAACAATACTCGTGGATTCCCTTTAAAAGAACAATAATTCCGGATTTGACGAGCACACTCGGACTTTGCCTATACTCATTTGTATCAAAGTGACACTTCCTTGACAGGGTCAATCCCAAAAACAAGTAGCAGAAGGAAAAAATGAGCTATATGATTTTAGAACGTACTTTGCTAAGTGGTTGTAAATTTATAATATTCTCCACTTGGATTGATAATCTACCATGCCACCTCAAATCTTATATCTCGAGTTAAAATTGAATTACCATTCATGGATTCTCAATTAATGAACTCAGGAAAAAATTGAACTTACAATTGGTAATTATTTTGAGATTTAGTTTTCTCAGCTAGTCATCCTCTTAAACTTTGAGGAGCTGTCATCTCCAACTATCATGTTCTTCCTCTTTGAATCTTCTATCAATTTCTTCTTGTTCCATTTGTTAGCTTGATTTTAAAGATATATTTGATACGTTATTGACCTTCAGTTGTTACTAAAGGGGATATATATTTTTTATTTCTGGTTGAAAGCAATAGCTATTTTTATCATCTGAACTTATATCTCACACTCAACTCCAGATACAGTGCAAGATCTATATAAAAAGATGCTCGAATCTATTGAAGCTCGAACCATGCCTCCAAATGCTTGGTTGTGGTCTCTAATCGGGCACTGTTCCAATCGCGAGGATATAAAGCTTCTCTTCCAAATATTACAGAAACTTCGGATATTTGTTAGTACTACCATGATGAGTTCAATAAACTCTCTCTTATAGTTTACTTATTTTTCTAAACATAACTTATGACTTTCTACCTCATTTTCATTTTGACATTTCACAAAATGCTATACATTGTCAAAAGTTCATTAACATGCCTATGGTTGCAGAAGAGTGAAATCCTTTTGTTATTCCAAAGGTTGAATACAATGTTGATATGTTTATGATGGTAGAAAAATAGTATATTTTTAAATGATGTGGTTGTGATGGAGATTCGAGTTCCCTTCAAAGAAAAAAAGATTGAAACTAAGTGTTTCAATTGCGTATTAGAATACACCTAACTTTACTACGCCTTCTTTTGTAGAGACTATCAAATCTTCGCATACACTCAAATTTCAATTGTCATCTTTGTATGAGGATTTCTGAAGCCTGTGCACGTGCTGGTGCCCTTGACTATGGTATGCTATACAATGTTCTACTATAGATAATTTAGCTCAATTGTCATTTTTTTTTAACTCCGCCTATGTTTTATAGCCGGTCCCAAGCCCGGATAAAAGAGGAGGGTTGTGTTAGGCCCCGACAGCCAGTCGAATCTTATGAACATGGATCAACGAAACGTCGTATGATCCATGTAGCCGACCCCACCTAGTGGGATAAGGCTTTGTTGTTGTTGAAGACTTTTTTTTTGAGAAGGAGCTCAAATGAAGACTTAATTTTCTAATTTACAATATTAAGTAATAATTGGTTGAAGATTCATCATTTAACTTGATGCACTAGCATCCCTCTTCTCAAGAATTGTCATGAATTTGGAGCTCGATGATGGTAGTCCAGTTATAAAATCTGAGCATAATTTGGTGTTAAGTTTCCATTTTTTTAATACTTATGATATCTCTACATTGAATACATTTGAACTATAATAAATTCTGATATTTGACAATTATGTAGAGGAATATAAGAATTGTTTTCATATTGGATCTCTAAGTATTCTCTTTAAGAAAGATAACTAAGTTTAATAACTTGGTAAGTTGTGCAGCATGGATTTATCAAGCAAATTTTTTTTTTTTGAGGAGAAAAAGGATGACCACCAAGGTTATGGTTGTCATCCATCTATATATAACTATAGAAATCAAGCTATGAATATGCTATTGCCATGGCATGTCCTGCAAGCAACTAAGATGCGGGAACCATGACACCCTTGCCGTTACATGGTACAAGAAACTTTTAAGAGTGACAACTTCAAAGGTGTTGAGACAACCATAAACATATAAGCAAACGTAAAAAAAGAAGACACCCATGTTCAGCTTGGTAATAGAATAATTAATCTACTCCTCTAAAGAAAAGAGTGGTTTAATTTATGATCTTACTTTCAGTTGTTCTACAGGAAATCATGTATATCCATGAATGGAGAATGTTCACTATCAAAAGGATCAACACAATCGTGAAAGAGTGAAAAAAAATGAAGTCGAAGACTCATGATAAAATGGGTAAAAAGAAATTCCTTTTGATGAGTATTTTCACAATAGCAAAGAAATGATAATATTTGGTACTATCAAGTTCTTAAATTTGTGTTGAGAACACAGAGCATGTCTGTATATAGGGAAAAGGAAAGTGTTGTACACGTGCAGTGCAAGAAAATTACTACTAATTTTAGGTAAAAATGAGTTACTGTAATTTTCCCCCGAGACTCATTTTTTGAAATTATTAAGAAACACGTGCGTTAATCCCTATAAATATGTATGCGGAGCTATGTACCAAAAACTTTAATCTCCAAAGATTCTTAATAATCCTTATCTACTTAAGACCAATTTAAACCATCTTATCACTTGGATGAGAACTGGATCACTTATCTCGTGTAATGTTTTTCTTGGAGATCCTTTTGGAATCTAATTGTTCCTTATATCTCAATGAGAGCTTGGATACGATGAAACTTTGTTATTTTTTTTGAGGAGATGAAACTTTGTTATTTTCATGATAAAGAATATCATGTGATTGATTTACACCTGAAATATGCAGGCTTAAAGGCTTTATGGAAGCACAATATCTATGGTTTAACACCAAGCATTGGTTCTGTTCACTATTTGCTGGTATAAATAATTTTTGGCGTAATTAAATTTAATTGGCTATTCTTCACAGATTATGTATTTAACTAGTTATCTCTTGCAGTCATATGCTAAGGAGCATAATGATGCTAAATTTATGGTAAAGATTGTGGATCTTTTGCAAAAGAACTCATTGCCATTTCAACCAGGCACTGCAGACATTGTCTTCAGGTTAGTTCTAGCAGGACACTAGTTTTTACTTAGAGTGATGAATACAGGTATTGTTTCTATATACATTCCACTACCAGTGGACATGAAAAGTCATTTTTTTTAAACTGTAAGGATGACTAAAAAGTTTGAGTATTCATCCACTTTGCACTAAACCATGAAACTGATGGAGAATTTATAAGTGTAAAAAAGTATCAGAAATAAAAAGTTAAAACATAATGGTAGTCATCCTTTACTGGAGGTTTCGATTAGTTTCTTGTTCTCTCCCCTTTTTGCCACTCTCCAGTGTTCCATATGTACATGATGTTTCCTTTTGGTGATATATATATACCTGGATGACAACCTAATGTAGTCATCCTTCTCCCTCTCAAAAAAAAAGTTAAAGCATAAAAAGAACCAAGAGGATGCGGGAATCTACAAAAGGTGATACCTTTCACTGATATGCAAAGTCTTTTATGACTCAGTGCTGTAGAAATAAGTGGTCAATGCTCTAAAAAGAATGGTCAAATATCCTTTCTCGTTTCCATGCTTTTGTATAGGAAAATCTGATATATGATGTTCATCTAACTTGCATATTGTTTCCTTTTAGTTTTTGTTGTACTTTTCAATCTTTTCTTGCGTTCCTACAGATGCCAACACTTTTTTCTCTATTAAAATTTCTAAGAACCTCATTTTATTGTTTTAAAAAAAAGAACCTCATTTTATGTCCAATCGTCCACCTGTTATTCAGCATGTATAGACATGGTCAATACATCTGGACTCTTGTGGTCTTTTGATATCTATGGGTGTGTTCTCAAATAAATTTATTTTGGGTCAAAAGTAACTTTGTCTTTTGTTTTTATAGCTCTTAGGAGTCCTTACCAATTATGGTATTGTAAATGATTTATTTCATCATGAACTCACTTGATGAGATTAGTGTAGTATCTTGATATCTTCTGTTTTCATTTCTTTGTTCCCATTTAATTGGAAATGGGAAAGTCCTCAAGGTTTCATCATATAATTTTGAGTCCGTCGGAATACCTCATGAACACCCTAGTCTGCCCATGAGCCCACTAGGAAAACAATCTCAACAGCCTACCTCAGGAGATTGCAGCTGTTAATCAAGCTCTGATCACGAGGTCTCAGTTCATCCGCAAACATAGTTCAATCACATGTACTAATTTTCAGAGAACGATATAGTATGCCATTATCGAGTAATTTTAAAAAAGTGTCAACCTGATTACCGCCTCTCCAAAAGTTAACCTCACTACCTGATGCAACTGAAAATGGGTTTGGTCAGATTAGGTTTATGAATCCAAATTCTCAAAATTCTATTCTGACCTAACCAAATTAAACTTGGTTGGGTTGGGTAGGACCTGATCAGACCCATGAACAGCCCTACCTACCGTACCATGTTCTACGTGTTGGCGAGGATTTCTTACATCTGAGTAGGCATCCAAAAAACCTAACTTTTGATTCCCCTCCAATGTAGGCAGTACCCTTGAGTGTCTCAGTTACCAATGGTCCAATGCAGTGGACAGTAGGAAGGTGTACGTCACTCAGACAGAGAAGTGAACCTAAGACCTCACTCCATGGACAGCCTTCCACTCCGGAACTAGCTGGGTGGTAAGTAGAAATCCTGTCAAAATAGTGCCATTCTGGAACTACCCATACACTTGATTTTGATTCAAAATAATGATCCTTGTAATTTGTACGTGTAATTAGAATATCATTTAGAAGTTTTCAACTAATTACAAGGATCTTTGTTCTGAATCAGACTGGGATTTACAGGTCTAAATCCTAATTATTGGTTACTTATTATTATTTTTTTTCTGAGGAGAAAAAGGATGACCACCAGAAGTGTGAGTCATCCAAATATATATATCACTGTGGAATGGAAGTAATCAGTACAAGTGTAGGCTCTCCAAGGGAGAGCAGCGACAAAAGGAAAATATCTCATCAAGCCAATGCCCCGATCCCAAAAAGAAGATGCTGAGTACAAAAACGATCAACCAAGCATCTCTCCCCACCCACAAGTAAATCGACATCTCTCCTCACCTAAAAGTAATTCTGCTGCACTGGTGCCAAAATGGCCTGGTCACCGGCCAAAAAGTCGCCAATGGTGTCCTCCACCTCGATCTCTATTGTGCTAAACCAGAAGTGATTGTCGTACACCTCCGTGCCAACTATGAAACCGTCTTCCGGTGAAACAGTTTTCGGGTGTTCGGATTCAATGGGGGAGCACATCCAAGGGAGAGCAGCGACAAAAGGAAAATATCTCATCAAGCCAATGCCCCGATCCCAAAAAGAAGATGCTGAGTACAAAAACGATCAACCAAGCATCTCTCCCCACCCACAAGTAAATCGGCATCTCTCCTCACCCAAAAGTAATTCTGCTGCACTGGTGCCAAAATGGCCTGGTCACCGGCCAAAAAGTCGCCAATGGTGTCCTCCACCTCGATCTCTATTGTGCTAAACCAGAAGTGATTGTCGTACACCTCCGTGCCAACTATGAAACCGTCTTCCGGTGAAACAGTTTTCGGGTGTTCGGATTCAACGGGGGAGCACATCCACCCTCCATTCATCCATCGCCTTCCATGTGATTGCCATCCCCTTGTTGGGAGGCCACTCCTTTTGCCTGTGGCCGCCGATGTGTGTGGCGGAGGCCGGCAGCCTCCGCAACTAGGCAAACCTCCTCATCTGACCACCCGGCGAGGAGACGCACCTCATCATCCTTGTCCTCTCTATCCAGTTAGTCCGGCGCGGTCAGCGGTGTACCCCCTATCGCAGGCTGCTGGGGCGGTGGCAGCGATGACTGCGTGGACGGCTGATGCCTTGGTGGCAGCAATAGTGACGACAATTGCGTGGGCGGCTGCTGTCCCTCCAATGGTTGCGGTTTCCTGTGGCTGCTCCTAGGATGGGTGAGCATGCGCTGTAGGGCCGGTGTAAAGCCACACCTCTTGCAAGTGCCCGCCGGCAGGTATGGGAGGCCGGTAGATTCCGCAGCAAAGCAAGACTCTATATTCGCCCCATGATCCCCATCAGCGCCGACATCGGCGTCTGGCAAAACTGGCCCGTTCTGTGATGCGCCTCCCACGGGCTGCTGGGGCGGTGGAGATGGTGACTGCTGTTCTACTGGTGGTGATGGCGTATCTTGCTGAGTGGGCCGACGACGCTGGTAGCAGAGAGGAGCTGTGAGAGCTTTGCTGGTGGGTGTGGCCGATAGAGGGATGATCACCGGGATGCCGGTGAGCACGGGCGGTGAGAAGCGTACGTGCGGCGAGACTGAAAGTGTCTGGCCAAGGTCGGGGGAATGGGGCGAAATTTGCTAAGAGTGGGATGGGAGGGTCTGATGCAGCTCCGAGGGTGTCCGGTCGCCTATGTGACCGGAAACCGCAATGCATGACAGCAGTTCCGAAGGTGCATGGTTGGTGTGGTGCAGCTGCTGTGGCTGTGGGGGGGTTGCAGGCGGTTTGGAGGTGGCTGGAGGATTGCCGACAGTTTTCTGTGGTGGAGGGGATTATGTGTTGGATCAGTGGTGATGGGAAGAGGATTTAAAGCAGGGTCGGTGAGCTGTCCAGCGACCGGATGGCAGATGACTGAGGCGACCATGGTGGACGACCGGCAAGCACCTCCGTCCATAATGCAGACCCCTCTGAGTACCGTACCTTGATGAGGAAGCTATCGACGCTCACTCTGAGAACCTGCGAAGACAGGATGCTGGTTCCAGGGTGCAGGTCAACCTCGATGGAGATGACGGACAGATCCGGCGAGCCAAGCACTGGGAGGGTGATGGAGATGGGGTTCCACAGTTGTTGCGTCACCGCCTGTGCGATCTCGGGCAGCTGGAGATGGAGAGGCAACCCCTGAATGTCCACTGATCGGCGGATCCCTTGTGGCACCCTTGCTGCTCCATTGTCTGCTTTCCAGTGACGCCATCGGACCATGGTGCCTGGCGACACAGCAGTTTGAGTCGCTAGCAGATGGTCACGCTGCTGCACTGACCCGGGGATGAGCAGCCATAAGGACGAGGAGATTTGGCTCAGGTGAAAAGGAGGTGAAGCGCCAACTCCGGCGATAACAGCCAAACGAAGAGCCGCCGACTCTTGGGGACGCCGCTGATTTCGCCAATGTCACAGTCACTGAGGATGTCTACACCTCTTTGGAACTCCGGCGACCATAGTAAAGTTACGGTGGGAGTCGCCACAACATCGATCACGGGGGAGGGGGGGGGGGGAGTGTGCAGTTCCGGGGACTCAGCGGTGGTTGGGAGCAGAGCGACTGCTGGTGGTCCTCACCCTTACACCGGAGGCATCGGAGAGGGCCAGGGCAGTCTCTCGCGAAGTGACCGCCTTCCAAGCACATGAAGCAGTGAGAAGACGGTCGGTGGTGCGGGCGGGTTTCGTGGGCTCGAGTAAAGGTGGTCCAACCATCAACCAGTTGCAGGGGGCGGTGACGCATCGTGGTCCAGTTGGCGGTGGTGACGATGGTCGCCCGAGGCAGAAAGTGGCTCCACCGGTAGGGTATGTCGGAGGCGGGTGTAGAGCAGGTCGCTAGGGATCGAGATAGCGGGTCCTGTTGGCAGTGGTGATGGTGGCGCTGCCGGCGGGGGTCGCCTGAGGCGGAAAGTGGCACTGCGGGGTGTGGAGCGGGTCGCTAGGGATCAAGATAGTGGGTCCTGTTGGCGGTGGTGACAGTGGCGCTGCCGGCGGGGGTCATCGTAGGCGGAAAGTGGCGCCGCCGGCAGGGTTTGCCGGAGGCGGGGTGTGGAGTGGGTCGCTAGGGCATCGGGAGCGGGTCCAGGCTCACTTGTCGCTAGGGCATCGTGGTGTGGAGCGGTTCACTAGGGATTCCTGCTGGCGGAGGTGACGATGGCGTCGTCGGCGGGGGTCGCCAGAGGCGGAAAGTAGCGCCCTTGGCGGTGGTCGCCAGAGGCGGAAAGTAGCGCCTCCCGCAGGGTTTGCCGGAGGCGAGGTGTGGAGCGGGTCGCTAGGGCATCAGGAGCGGGTTTGGTTACTTATTTTATTTATCTCCTTTACTTATTTTATTTGTCATATTTAAAGGAGACTAATGGTTTCTATTATTTGTACAAAGTTGAATTGTGTGTCTTAGTGTTTATCTTCCTTACTTGAGATAAGTATTTCCTCATTTGCTTCATGGATCCTTTCTTTTGTATATTTGGTTGATATTTTATGGATCCTTTCTTTTTTTGTACACATTTTGATTGGATTCTTCCCTTGACAGCATTTGTTACAATAAGGATAAATGGGATCTTCTCAATAAGTATGCAAAAAAGTTTGTCAAGGCAGGAGTGAAGCTCCACAGAACAGCATTCGATATCTGGATGGAGTTTGCTGCAAAAGTTGGTATGGCCTCTACTTTATGTTTTTAAATAGTTTGA
The DNA here is from genome assembly GCA_030549335.1 of Pontederia crassipes. Taxonomy (NCBI): domain Eukaryota; kingdom Viridiplantae; phylum Streptophyta; class Magnoliopsida; order Commelinales; family Pontederiaceae; genus Pontederia; species Pontederia crassipes. The sequence continues at coordinate 16,037,842 of CM060188.1, read as the reverse complement.
AAATGACCTTGAACCGTGACTGGAAATGTTTCCTATAACTGGAGTTATTACTTATTTTTGTTGTGTCGTTTTGTGAATAATAGCATTAGTATAAAATATCATATCAAACAAGACTACAAGAAAAATGAAGCACATACATAGTATATTCCTCTCAAAAAATGCACATAGTATATAGAAGGAACTTGTCAATGGTAATGAATGACTTCAATCTCCTAGTTTTATGATAATTTGTTTTCTTAGAAGCATATTCACAAAAGTACATCAGCTTTTACAAATTTTGCACTGTGGTTCTGTCTTTAAATTGTAAAGCACATTGTTCTTTCTTGGATATAAACAACTTTTTGAGTTCTTATGCAACTTGTTACGAAAACTTTATGCGACAAATAATACCATCTCCATGTATGTATTTCCGCTCGTGTTTTTTATAGTTTTGTCATTTTGTTGTCATTTGATGTTCGTTCTAGATACACATATCTGAACCCACTTTGAAAAAAACTATTGTTAGATGGAACCTTCAAGTTCTCAGAAAGTTCCTTCATAAATCTTGAAGTATTTCACACACAAGTTTATAGTTATAATCTTGAAAAAGCTATTGTTATAATTTCTTTATACATAAGTTTTTATTATAATTTCAATTGAGTTCACTCTTCTTATCTCCATCATTTCCCTACAAAAAATCTAGCGTAAGATCCGTAATCTTCTCCCGAAGGTGGGATTATCCCAAGGCGTTGAGATTTTGAATCTCGAGAAGTCTTAATCTTATTGTTGAGTGGCCTATGTGAAAGTCTAACTTGCATCTTAACTAGTTATTTTGCTCGCAACCAAATAAAGAGGATTTTAATATTTCTTCCAGCATAACAAGTTCATTTCTATCATTCTTGTTAAAAACAAATTACACAATTAATCAAATAACTTATGGAAAATTTTCCATGAGATAGATTTCCATTTATTTTTTTTCTCCTACCTATCTTCATACATGTTATACATCCACTTTTATTGGGTTTATGTGTAAGTGTGTGTGTCTGTCTCTCTATATTCTCATAAGCCAAAAGTTGACTAGTGTCACCCTGAAACAGTAAATTGCATCCTCTTATTTCATATTGTCATAGTGTCATCTAAGAATGGGCTCCCAAGGGGTATTTTCCTACAGGTAATCTTTCTCGATTATTGGTAATCTAACTTATTTGGGCCCACCACGTTGCCTTGTTTATTTTGTTTTAATTTGTAAGCAATGTGGATTGCTTAGCAATGCAGATTGCTTATGAAGTGACATTCATATTGACTAGGAGGATGGTGTCCATCCAAATTGTCACTTGAGTAGAAATATGATTTTATCTTTTTTTCATTTTTGCCCTTTCCAATCTTAGACAAATAGGATATGAAATAATACAAGATCACATAACAGAAAAAATAATTACCATTATTATTATCATAATTAATATATTAATTTATTTAAATTATTATTCACACGAATTGCGTATTATTATTAATCATTATTTTGAATATTACACATATTTATTACCAATATTTTCATTTAAAAATATTTATTAGTCTCCTCAAAAAAAATATTTATCCTTCTAAAAAAAAGTTTATTACCATTACTATATTTATTTAATTTATTAATTTTAATTTTTTTGTTCAAGTTTTTAGTTGGATTAAATAACTTTAATTGGACATTAGTGATAAGGGTATTTTAGAAAAATATGTGCATTACCTAGTAATCTTTTATTATAAGTAAAGAATGTCATTTGAATTTCTGGAGAGATATCCTCCAGTCCCTAATTTTATTTCCTGCTTCATTCATGTACAAAGTCTATTTCCATCCGGATAATCATCCAATTGCACTTACAGTTCATTCACTTTTACAGGAGATGCTGAATCTATTTGGAAAATTGAGAAGTTAAGAGCTAAATGTGTGAAACAGCAAACTCTGGCATGTGGCTTTTCATGTGCTAAGGTAATTTGTTGAATCACTATTAATAACGGGTCTTGATATAAAAAAGTTCTCTTTAAAAAACTCTGGCACGTTGTAATCGCATTATTGAATCACTATTTAATAACGGGTCTTGATATAAAAAATTCAAGTGTACCTTGATGATATCATCTTGAATCATCAAAACACTTCTATTAAACCATTGGATTTTCATTTAATGCAAGATTTACATGTGCAATTCCTATGTGTTGTCAAATGGGTCACGTCAAGAAAGAAATTTCTGTTACTTTCATTTATAGAGTATACCAAGATTTAAATGTTGGTGCTCTTCTGTTTTCAGGGTTATTTACTGGAGCACAATCCAGAAACTGCTGCTGCTACCATTCATCTGCTGCACCAGGTTAGAACTCATTCATACTAGCATTACACTGTAAACAGATCAGTTATTGATATTATTTAGCTTATGCTATATGGACTTAGCTGAGTACAAGCCCTGTTTGTGTGCTTGAGCAATAGACTCGGGTTGTGGGAAATATTTGGAGAATTTCCCCACTGATTTGAAGTGTCCAAGTATCTTGCTGCGTTTAAGTGCTCCATAGACCATTGCTATGTGACAGCAAAGTGGAGAATTGGACTATTAGAGGGGCAAGTTGTAGCACGTGCTGTCTAGCAATTCCCTTTTGGCAGTTAGAAAGAGAATTGTTATTTTTTTAGAAGAAAATAGTTAATTGCTCTAAGTATGGCTATTTGAAGAACAGTAACACATCTGGAAAAAAGTCAAAAAGGTGAATGCTCCTTTGAGAACAATCTAATGGCTCATGTTATGCCATTTATGGCTAATTCAATGATTTATGTCTCACGGGTTCTAGAATTATTGAGCCAACAACTGCGGGTATTCCAACCACTTTCAGATATCTTTATTTTCGTTACCACCATATGCGGTAAACAGTGGCATGTGAACCAAGATTATGCACAAACACTATTTCTTTCTTCCTTCTTTGTCTATTAGACCTTCCTGCATTTCAGGTCCGAGATTTGAATGCTCTCAACCCATAAGTCCTCCAAACAATACCAGATTTTGTGAGAAAAAGAACATTGAAGGCAGAGAATCTTTATTTCATGACACAGATCACTGCAGTCGGTTGGCAACACACAAATGAGTGCTTAAGAATACTTGTGGACAAAGGTTTTTGGCTAGCTGCTTAGTTCTCTTTGGCCTAAGGAACTCGCAATCGGAGAGACTACTGCTAGTCTGGAACTCTAGAGTCCCTTTCAAGAGAAAAAAGGCCAACTGCAACTCTAAATTTCTAAAAATTTCTCCTCAAGGGAAGTGCATTTTCTTTGTGTAAAAATACTACAAAAACTGTCGTGCTTGAAAGTAATACAAAATTCCTGCAAACTCATGATGGTATCAAGAGACTTGCTTGTATAAACAATGTTTTTCTTCTATGTAAGACTTGTCTGGACAGTCATTAAGTTTACTGGTCAAAGAAACTACTGTTATTTCTTACCATTCCCTTTAACTCGATGAGCTGTTAACCTTTCATTTACATTCAATGCAACAGAACCTACCAGACTCTAAGAAGTCAAAAATCCCAGAGGAGCTACAGAAATTGATCAGTGAATGGCCACTCCAGGTAGTAAAGAGGCAAAAGAAAGAAGACAAAAAGGTAATAGGGGCAAACTCTTTGTATGAAATCCACAATCATGAACCACAACTTCTATGACAAATTATTTTAAATATTTTTTTCCTTTGAGTAAGTTATTCCAAATACCTCTCTTGATTTCATTGGAAAAAAATACCTGCAAAAACTTGTTGAGTTGGTTAAGCCTAAAGAAGAATTTTTTGTCCACATTTACAAGTATTATGTGAAAAACCACTTCAACTTGTATGCAACCTCTGTCTAGTTGCTCTGTCCTCTTTCTGAGGTTTGTGTATTTTTACCTTGAACTGTATTATGTTACATGCCTTTTATGTAAATGAATTCGGGTTAATCATCCACTTTTCCTCAGGGAGAAAAGCTTGTATGCAATCCTCATGAAACATGCCTCAGTTTTTCAATTAACTATGATTCTTGCTATCTATTATAAAGGGGTTGATAAATATTATATTCCTGATGCCTATCGGAATGCTTGTACTAAAGAATATGATATGTATATCGATAATATTGTGTGTGTGTATATATATATTCATACATACATATGGTGCCTTCCTAAGGACGAGGATATTCAAGGTGCATACGGCCTAGATGATTCGTTCAATTTAAAAAAACATGTTTTTGGAACAACAATTAACTATTATTAAAAAAAATTGCGTATTTCCATTAATTTGCTTTCATGTGTGATATATCTTTTTTTGGAGATTCTTTACTTCAGTAAGATGCCAATATTTTATGACTAAATACATTGAGCTTACTCTAAGATAATCAGTATGGTATTTAAGTATGTTTCCCCATATTGAGTAATTATATGAGAAGTCAAGAGGTTCTTTAATTGTCAATGGTTTCTATTCGACATTTTTGTTGAGTCATTTTCATCTTCCAAGTTAGTTTCTTTTTTCAAAGTCCATTTCCCAAGCTTGCTGCTCTCCTGTCTACATAATATTTCCTTTTCCTGTCTAATATTTTCTAATTTATATGTAAACTAGGCATTATCCGAATCCTTGAGAAGTGATATTCCAGCAATGGTGTCTTCCTTGTTAAACATGGGACTGAATGTTTCTGTGGATCTAGAAGAACTTGAGAAACAAGAAGTGAAACAGAAATACGCGTGAACTCTGGGAATAAAGGAGGCGACCGAGTGAGCGAGCCACTTAAAGTTAAATGGATGGACATTAACCTGTCCTCCGTCTTTGATTAGGTAATGGTAAAGTCAATCATATTTCTCAGAGATTTGTGTGAAAGGTCCCCATCTCATTGATGTTGAGACTCCTCCTTAACCATTGCTTCAGCAAATTATGTTAGTTCATAAGTTCCAAGTGAACTGCGCATTTGTAGAATGTAAACTCTGCAGGCTCAAACAATTTGTTTATAGGTCTGGAAGGATTGTATCCCCAGAAAGCCAGATTTGATTTATGCCAAAATCTTCCAAAGGACGGGCAGATTTGCTTTCTGAATAGAAGTTCTACAGTCAAACCTGCAATGATGGATTTTGCTTCACAAGCCTCCAAGAGCACATGATCGTATTAATTTTTTTTATCACTAATGATGATATCTATGCCTACAGTTTAGTGTTTCTTTTTAGCCTAAATATTAAACCTAATTATTAAATGGTAAAATTGAAAAGTGAGTGCTCCTTGAGAAAGAAGTTAGTACTAAGGACACTCTCATGAATATTAAATTTATTATAAAAAAATGTATCTGGATTTATGACAATCATACTCTTCCTACCTTCATTATTGGTTTATCTTTGATTTGCCTTTTTTTTGTTCTTCCACCGTATTGCTTTCGTCATACTACATTGCTCCTATCACGTTCACTTCATTGTCTCTTTCTCGCTTGCCGTTGTGGCTTGTCTCCTTCACATAATTGTTGTCATTTTCTCTCGTCGATCATGATCTTACCATCCATTTTGGGCAATTAAATTGGATTACCAAGATTTCTAGTCATCTAAATCCTCTGCCCATCTGAGTTGATCAAAATCTTCTGCTTCTAATTCTGTAAATTCTTGTTGTGCCGCGGCGACCATATGTGATTTAGTTTTGCGAAAAAAAGCTACAAAAGATGGTGTTTTCATCCACTATGGGCGCTTGAGAAAGCTTCGATATGAAGGAAATATGATGAGAAATAAGTTATAGTTTGTGTTCATTATGGTAGCTAAAATTTCATTATACCGTTAAAAATGCATATATCAACTTTCCATATAATACAATTTTTTTGTCCCGAGTCAACTAGATGGAAAGAGTATATAATTTTAAGGAGGTACTTTGCAGATAAGTAATTTTTTTGACGAAGTCATCGGTTTGGAACTCTGACTTCTCAGTATTGAGTCCCTGCAAGTTGCTATTGTTTAGCCATATCTCTATTTGATTCAAATATCAAAAGATAAGTTTATTCACAAAAATGATATTCTTAAAATTGGATCTCGCCCCTTATAATTTGATGTTTTCAAGGTAATTCGTCCTGGTCCATGTATTAAAGTTGTTTGAAAAAAAAAGAAAAAAAAAGGAAACGGGGTCGACGGCAAAGAGACGACAAAGAAAAAAAAAATGTTTGCATGATTGAGTTTAAAAAGTTGTCTTTTTTTTTCTTCTTTTAAAACTTTGGCACCGACTCATGGTTTCATGAAGTTGTTGTGGTTTAGTGGAGGCCGCGGAGGCCTGAGGGCGGCTGATGGTGCTCTCCTCTGTTCCATGTTCCATGCAGTTCCAAGTTTCAATAAACAGAGAAGGCAATATCTCCTACGAAAAAAGGATAAACTACATATTTATGGCTTAATCTTCGATATTTGCAGCTAAATTAATTACAATTTTATTTTATGACGGTCCTAAGATTTTGTTCATTTTTTTAGCTTATTTCAGTACTTACATAGATGTGAGAGTAATACGGTTTATCTTTCTAAATGTAAAAGCTTTCATTAATTTTTTTCAAATGATTTTCAAAGGTCTATTTTTTTATACGACATATTCATTATATAAATTAACATTTACCAAATAACTTTATCTATGACTTGTACATGTTTTTTATTACTATGATTTGTGCATGTTTTTGGTTAATATAAATTTATGTTAACAAAGTAAATTTATTTGTATTAGCAGCATTTAATATATGGGGTTCCATTGGATTCCTGAACGTTGATATCAGATGGTCTCAGTTTTTTAGTGTTCCAAAAAGTTCGATTTTTTTCTCAAACTAAATATATTATCAGGAAAAATAAATAATCACTCTTCATTTTTAATATATTGTTAACAGAGCAAAAGTCAGTAAAAAAAAAAAAAGAGCATGCATGATGGCGACGTTCCATCTGCAAGTATAATAAACCCGGCAAAGTCCCCGTCTTTTTTAGAAGGAAATCACAGAAGAGACGTCTAGTTCTAACGAGGGCCGATTCGATTTGTTGTGGCTGCTACTGCCATCGAGCTCTCCGTTGTTCCATCCCAATCCATCTGCCTTCGTCTCTCTCCCTCTCTCTCTCTCCCTCCCTCCCTCCCTCCCTCGCCGTCCAGATGGGATCGATGTGCTGCTTCCAGCAAGAAGAGCAGCAGGGCGTCAACCTGATGGGCGTCCTCCTGGTGATCGTCATCGCAATGACGCTGATGGTCGTCTGCACACCTCCCCGCCGCCGGCGGATAATTGCCGTCCAGCCGAGATGCTGCTGAGGCCTGATCGGAGGAGCTGCACGTGGTCTTCCATCACAGAGCAACTCCATCAGAGGCGACTTGGGAGGAACTCTGCGTGTATCTAATTCGCTTCCTTTTACGATGTATGTAGCTCAAAATGAAAAAGGGAAAAATGAAAAAAAAATGACTTTTTTTCTTCTCTCCTCGTGTCGTTATATTGTTTCTTGTTTCCTCTGAAATAATCTTGTAATATTCTTCCACAGAGGAGAAAATCTTTGGTGTCAGCGGATGTATTAATATGATTAGAACTCGGAAATTTCTTGGCAATGTTCATTCGGTAATTGATGAAATAAGAGTACCCTTCTTTTCTAGTATATATTTCGGAGGTTCAAGCACTCTGATTGCTTCTTTTTCTTATTGGACGCCTTTGCTGGAAAAGATCCAGTCTTTGATTTGTTCTTATCTTTTAATCAATCGTCCAGATGTCAATCTAGTGCGATCTTAATGGTACAACCTGTCATCCGACATTTAGACGATCTTCTCATAATTTGCAGGTCGGGCTTGTCTGCTTGTCTGCTCTTTCTTAAGGATGCCCCTTGTTCATGAAAACTGTTCAAGAACCACAAAGAAACATTCAAGTATTCAACAAAATATCAAACCATAATTGCTGCCAGTTCTCTGATTGGAGGTCTGCAACACAGAAATTGTAGCCATTAACAGACTTTAATAAGATTCCTTGAGAAAGGGTGTGCATGCTTCAAAAGTTCGCTGCTAGTTTACTGAGAAACCTTTTAATACAGAGGTCTTCACAAAAACACATTTCTAATCTGTTGATAACGAAGGACTGAAATGGTCAATATTTTCTTGTCAATTAAAAAGTATTATGTTCTTACAGCACATCCAATAAGAAGTCTCCTTATGACATCTTGATGAAGACCTAGTAAAACTAAAACTCTCGTCATGATCACGATTTCTTTGAAGAAATAGAAAATTCCTCAAGAGCTGAAGACTTCAGATGATGCATAAGTGATGCTTTTCTACATTTTACCAATAACTCCCCATGTTTGCTACTGCAAGAAGAAGATTCTGAGAAAGACTGCCCATCTAAGTGTCCCACATGAAATCATGGTTTCGTTAGTACCACAAGCACACTATCCATGAAAAGTTCAACACCACAAAGGTGCCGCCTGCCTCTAATTGTGCTCATGTGAACTCTTGATCAGATGGCAGTTGATCAATTCATTTTGCATACTTAATTAGTCAAACCTGATATGAAAGGCTGTTAAAGCACATAAACTTTTGCAATGGCACTCCTGGGATCTGCATAATGTTCCTAATTGAATCTTGAATCAAAAGTCAGACCGCTTATCTTTTATTACTGAGTACCAGAAAGAAAAAAAAGATTTCAGAAACTGCAGCCCCTTGCAGACAACTGCAGATTATCGGATTCCATCAAATATGATTAGGGGACTTGTCCAAATCAAAACTGTGACTGAGGGCAATATGTGAAGGCATGCATAAGTAGAGCTCCATTCATTTCCATGGACTACGATTAAGGGACTTGATCGAAGGAAAGCGCCTCTGGTCAAAGAAACATACTGATCTTTCAGATCTTTCACATAATAATAATTAAGGTGTAAAGTCAGATGTCAAAGTGTGAATATTTAAGACTCAGAACATGTCACACTCCACCGAGTAGACCAAAGATATGCCACTCAATACACATGCCATAAGTGCGAGGACTTTGAACCACTATGATTAAGAGGAAGATCGTTCATACAGAAACTGGGTCAAAATTCCAAAGTTCTCGATGATGTGGTGGAAGCATGGAAGAAACTACTTTGAGCAATTAATAGAATTCATTAAATTTATGCACAAGTAGTCAGAAACTAAATTTGATTTCTCACTACAAGAAAATAGCCAATTACAGCAGAACCGTCTGTAATTTGCCGAGAACCATCGAAAAATAACGTTTTTTGATGGATAACGTTCGTGCGAAAATGACGCGATGCAAACGATTTACGACGGTTATCTCAGAACCAGCTGGTGGACGCGGCCGTCGACTGGTGAAGATTTAAGACGGTTTGAACCGTCGATACTATCGATGGTTCAAACCTTCAATTTTTGATGGTTTGAACCGTCGATAAAACCAAATCGTCATTAACTTTCGATGGTTAAAATCGTCGATGCTTATCGTACGACCGTCTATAAGTTTGGACGGACGATTAGAACCGTCGATAAGTATCGAAAAAAATAAATGCATATCGACGATTATCGACGGTTCTAACCGTCGAAAATATTAAAGAAAAAACGACAGAAATTAAATGTCCAAACACATAAATACAATAATTGTTCAGATGTCAATAATGAAATGTAACAGCATGTCCAACACATAGCACATAACACAAATGCAAATCCAAACACATAATGTCCAACACAAATCCAAACACATAACACAACATCATCAAATATCCAACATAACACAAAGAAGCTATAGTACTACATCGTCCTCGTCATCCTGGTCGTTGAATTCGCCACGCATCATGTCACGCATCATCTTCTTCATCTCTTTCTTCGTATGACGCTCACATTCTTCGAACTCCTTCTTGAGTTCCTACGTAACCTCTTGCCTGATCTCTTACCTAATCTGTTCAAACATTTGTTGCATACATTGACTAGAGGAACCTGATACGATTTACGACCATATCCAATATCTGCCGAACTAACAGAAGACACGAGGATGTAAATGCGACCCTTCTTAATCCCGACGTAGTCCGTCCAAAGTTATCTTGGGGTCAGCGGTGTGGTCCCCTCCTGCGTGGCTTGCGTAATGTGCTCGACTTCTTTTATTTTATAACTCTCCTAAAATTTTAAAAAAAGATAAATCAACTATATTATTTATAATGACGAAATTACTATCTTATAGATTTACTTGAAATTTTTAAAAAATAACATCAAGTAGATTTACAGGCATATGTCTTCCGAGCAAATGATGAAACCCATTCTTTGTTCTTCTTTTGATGAGTTCAAAGAAATATTTCATCCTAAGTAGGTGGTCTACCTGTCTCTTTCTCCTACAGTTAAAAATGTCAAATAAAGTATAATATTTTGTCCACGCAAAATTGAAAGACTTTATCATTTTCTTCGCAATCGTGCTCGTGGATACACATCCACCCGAATGCAAGCATGCTTCCTGGTCGGACTCTCGACTTGTTTTCGCTTTTTCGCATTTTGATTTGTACTCATCAGTGGATCATTTTCGTAACAATTCCATCCAAACAGCCTCAGGGATCCAATTGAGTCGTTCTCCTACAACTTGAGCTTTCAAAAGCATCGCGGATAATCTTTTTGAGCACTGAGAATTAAAAGCCTTTCACATTTGTTCCATATGCTCGGGATCCCACCACACATCAGCCTGCATACATATAAAAATAATTAAATTAATATGAAGATAAATTTAAATGACCAAGTTGGCTTCTAAGGATACCTGAAATTCATTAAATAACATCTGTCTCGTGGCATAAGGAACTTCCCTCCATGTAAGCCATGCATCAGTATACCTATGTCGCGGCACCTTAGTAACTACGACAGCCGCGGGTTTCGACGGAACAAAATCTTTACGAATACGAAATTATAAAATGAGATGGATGAATCACAAAATTTAAACGTTTCGAAAGACATAAAATAACACTTACCCTAAATTACCATATAGCTGTAAGTATGCTTTGTGCACACGATTTGACGAAGCTGCATCTAAGGGTTCCACGAAATCAGGAGCTCTAACGGATTCTTCCGACAATTGCGTCTCAAGTTCCGCAATATCAGCGTGAGAGGAAGGAGCCGGCGGAGGAGACTGCCGTTTAATTATGCGAATACCCGTGACTGATTTAGGAGCCGACGGAGGAGAAGTATCTCTAGGGATGACCTTCTCTTTTCCCTTATTTTTTTCTTTACCAAAATGAAACATCTGCATGATACAAAATTTAATGCACTTCAAGTTTATAATTGATACAAAACTTGAAATTGACAACGTTTCAACCTGACGTTCAACTACTTCTTGTGTCACATCTTCAGGAACGGAATTGTAGGTATAACTCGAGAATCAAATCCTAATATCCGAAGGCGCTTATAAAAAATAAACAAATTAATTCACTTATTTTTATTTGTAAAATTGTGATCATTACTTCAAACACCCACGAGTTGAAAACGAATATGGAAATGCACCGTCCTCGTCAGACATTTGTTGATCCGAATGATCGTCAGCATACATCGCTAACTATGTTTATAATTTGGCGACAGATGATAATTTAAATAAATCATTCGAATATAACATCAATATTAGTCGTAATATAATGATAGTCGTAAGCAAACAATTCGTAAGATAATAATAGTCGTAATATAACAACCAAATAGTCGTAAGATAACAATATTACATGAAAATCACATTAACTAACAATAACATTACTCATCATCCGAATTACCACATGATTGATATTCATCATAATCATCTTCTGAAGATGATGTAATTTCAATTTCATCTTCGCCCGAAGCATTCTCGTCATTTTATATCTCAGCATTATCGAAGTCTTCAAATAACTGTTCTGAATCTTACAAATCTTTGACTAATTTAGTATCTACAATAGGTGCCACAAAAAGTACGTGTCATCTTGGTATGCACATTGCAACGCACCATCAATTTCTATCCTGCTTCTTGCCTTCGTCTTAATTATAATCCACCATTGTGCTTTGTCCTTGGTCTTTTCTAGATATGGCACATAATATATCTGTCTTGTAGAGGACGGAATAATGAAATGATCAAAATGTTCATAACACCTATTGTGACATACTTCAACTATCTTGAAATCTTTATGAACTCGCATCCCTCTCTTTTCTTTTGGATCAAACTAATTACACTCAAACAATATGACTCTATTATCTCCAGTGTATTCCAACTGAATTATATCTTTGAGAATACCGTAGTAGTCACGCTCATTTTCTCCGTCCGTGGATCCTTTGACACAGACTTCACTGTTCACGGGTTTCTTTCCTCTTGACTAGGTTTCCGTGTGAAACTTATAACCGTTTATAAAATACACTAGCCAACTTTTAACCTCTCGAGTCGATCCCCATGCCAAATTATGGAGACCGGACATCGTGACGGTATTGAGAACCTAAAATGGAAATGAATATCAAGAAATAATCGTGAAGACTTAAGTAAGACCAACATCGTAAGAGTTACCTGATCCTTAAACCACGATGTGAAGTCATTCTTGATTCTAGCTTGTACATGTTCTTCAGGGACATTGTAGTACTGCAAAAAGGTGATGAGCTAATCAATCTATAGTTTTACAATATAAAAAAGAGAACGCACTGAGACTAAACTTACTTAATGTTCCCTTGCACCTCCTACGTGTTTAGAAAGACATGATTCGTGGCAGACTTGAATTCTGCATCACTCAGCCATCTACTTCTTGGCTTCCCAAAATGTCATCCTAACTGATTGAAGATCGACAAGAATGCCACAGCAGACCGTTCTTCCGGAACTTCATCATTCCGATGAACTCTACTCCTCGCACACTTAACATGGGTCTCAAAGTAGTAGGAACAAAAGTATGAAACCTCTTGAATCATATAGGCTTCACATATGGAGCCTTCGACATGTGCTTTATTTTTTATCGTCCTTTTAGTTCGATTAAGATATCTTTCAAAAGGATACATTCACTTATATTGTACTGGTTCACCTACTCTTGCCTCATATGGCAGATGAATAGGTAAGTGCTCCATGGAATCAAAGAATCCCAGTGAAAATATTCGTTCCAACTTATATAAAATAGTAATGACTTAAAGATAAATAACTTACATCATTTGGAGTAACATAGATAATAAAATAATTCCAATAACCTGCATTTAAATTAAATATAAGACAACAAAAAATGTAATCTCTAAATTTATGATACACTCAATTTTTGCATTCTTACACTTTTAAAGTTGTCGAAAGGAGTCACCTCACAAAGCTCTTCTTGTAAGAAAACAAAGTCCTGTACGAAAAATAAAAATACATTAACATACGTCAGGAAAAAACATTACATTAACATCCATCACGAAGTCGTACCCCGCCAGAATTGGCCGCCGTCTCAGTCGGATTCGAACACATGTGGACTAATCAATCTACTATATAATTAATTGTTCATTTCAGTACATGCATTGTACTTAATTATTTAACATGTAATATGTTATGTAACTTTGCATATGCCAATGAGACAACTGATCAACACATAATTAATTCACGAATACGAAAACAATTCTCAGATCCGAAAACTGGCCGCGATGGCCGGATTGTGCCGCGGCGGCAGGATTGGGACTCCGTGGCCGGATGTGGCCGCGGCAGGCGGTTCTGGCTGCCGCCGGATCTATCTGTTGCGCGCGGCCGGATCTGGCCGCGACACAATGGCAGGATCTGGCTGCCGCGCGCGGCCGAATGTGACCGTCGCGGCAGGATCTCACTGCCACGCGTGGCTGGATCTGGCCGCCGAACAGGAACGAAGGGCTGAGGCTACGAAAGAGGCTAGAGGATGGGGCCCGGGAGGGTGCCTGCGTCGGAGACGGAAGGTTGCAGAGGTGGCGGCGGATTGCGAGTGGCGCACGACGGCTCAATCGCTTAGGTTCTTGCAAGTGGGTCGCGAGCGCACATACGCAGGCGATGGCGGAGTGCGGATGCCGGGACGTCGGAGGTCGCCGTCGGAGATCGAGAAGAAAGTAATTGTGCGGGATCGAGGGAGGGAAACCGAAATAGTGACTGAGTGGTCGGATATTTATAAAGTCCATTTCCAACGGTCTAACCATCAAAATATAGGTAAATAATATAAAATATTAATTCGAATTCAAACGGCCCAAACCGTTGAATGAACCGTCGAAACTTTCGAGAGTTCTTGGAACCGTCGAAACTTTCGACGGTTTCTAACGTCACAAAATATAATATTATATATCAACTTAAATAGAAATATATAACTTATAAATCTTCCTTTTCGACGGTCATAACTATCGAAAATATTTAAATTATAATTGTTTACGAGTTCAAATTTTGACGATTCTGACCGCTGAAAGTTTCGACGGTTTCTCAAACCGTCGCATTTTTTTATGGTCAGACCCGTCGAAACTAAAAATATAGATAACCTATCAACATTAATATATTTCGACGACTATGACCACTGAAAGTTTCGACGAATAGGGGAACCGTCGATATTTTTGACTGTCCAAACCATAAAAAAATAACATAGAAACTAGTCATCCGTCAACGGTCACGAGCATCGATACTTGCGACGGAAAATTTCAACGAATTTTAAACTGTCATAAGTTGATATGGCCAGAACCGTTGAAAAGTTATCCGACGATAATTACGACGTATATTTCGATCCGTCGAAAAATTCGTCGGTAATTCAGACGAATTTACGCCCGTCGGAAATGAACCATTAGAAATTGGCTATTTTCTTGTAGTGTCTTTGCTCATGACATTTCTACATATAATTTTCATTGAATTTGCTATTGAGATCATTTCATATATATATAACATGTTGTGACATAATTAAGCAGAAATGTTGATGATCTCTCTCTATATATATATATTATAAACACACATAGGAATTGGGATTGAGACATTTTTTTTATAAAATGCACACTACCCAAGTAACTCCTCATGTATTCTCTATTGATAAAAAATAAATGTGCCTTATCTTTAATATATATATATATATATATATATAATCTTTTATTATTCATGAATAATAGTTCGTGTGGTTATTTTGTTCTCAAATGTGATGGAATATGTAGTGAATTATGAGAATAATATTCGTACGTATATGTATTATATGATCCATTAGAATAGAAAACCATGCTATTATCAGTAAAAAAAAACCATGATATTTCATTTGATCATCGGCCGACTTCATTATATATAAATTTTTCTTTGGTGTTCATTATTTATTCCATATGTATGAACAATAACCTCAAGATGGTTGTTTTGACTTCACTCTCGGTTAGCCAACTATTGTCTTTATTATAATATATTATTCGAGGTCATTATCGTTGTGACTCATCTTGCATTTGGATCCACTGTTTCTGCACGTTCAACATCCACCACTCATTTCTAATATCACGATGCCAATTGCCAATCCTCAATAAAAATATCATGAAGCACGTTGAGGGCTATCTTTCAAGTGCATATATATATATATATATATATATATATATATATATATATATACATGGAGGCAGCTAGTTTTGGTGATCAATGTCAAAATGTTATCTTAATTTCTGCATGGTCAAAATGTTTTGCTTTTCAGGTTACGTTAAGATTTGAAAATAGTCACATGTGAAATACTTCGATGTGGGCGGAAAGAAAATGTAGTATATATGCAGCAAATTCAATAAGTTATTTTTTTTTCTATTAGGAAGAAAGGTTCATATATTAAAAATAAATGAACAAGTACGTTCCACGAGTGAGATTTTAATGATGTGCGCCACTACGCTGCATCTTTATTTCCAATTCCACTTTGAGATTCCTAGTTGTTTATTTTTAATTTTATATGTAATCGGGCAAGTTTTTTAATTGTATTTTTTTTACACATTTTGGCTAAAATGGAGACCCTTTTAAAAGTAAAAGATGACATTAAAGGGACAATAAGAAAAGAATGCCTTTACTTTACCCCGAGCACATGCTACAAGGGATAAAATGCTTATTAATTAATCATCATTCCATCTGTAATTCGATTCATAATGAATGCTGAATTAATTAATTAAATAAATTTTTTATTCATCATCCATCAAAATTAAATAGACAATTAGAGTAGACCTGTGATCTGTTGCCGACTGAGGGGGTTTTGGGGCAGCCTATTTTTTTATATTATTCTTTAGAAAATTTATAAAATAAAATAAAATAATATAATATAATACATTACATATATGGGCCACTCCTAAAGTAAAAGGTTCCTAATTTTAATTTTTCTTACATGGTCTGTACAATATAATGTATGTTCAAGTTTACGCAAACACCAGATACATATCTACATGTACGAATGCAACCATGCAAGAACAAAATTTACCTCAGAAATGCACTGGAAACCATAGAACCCACACGCCAACGTTGAAGAACGAGGGCGACCCATGGAATTAAACACATCGATTTCTAACTCTTGCGAAGGGCAAACACAGCGCGGAGACATTTGGTTGAACTTTTCTTTCATCTGGAACTCGCAGCTGATGCGATGTGGACTCGCAGGACTCCATGAACTGATCCTCGATTGAGCAGATTCATGACATCTTCCTCCTTGCCCATGGCAAGATCACCTAGAGACAATGTGCGAGAGTGATGCTCATCATGCAGGCGGAAACCATAGAACCACCTGCCGACCTTAAACCAGCTCACGCACACATGACGCTCTGCAACCTTGCTGCCTCGAAGAACACTCATCAAGTCATCACACTGCATAACCAGAATTGAACTGCTTAATGGAGGAGAAGATATATCTGGAGCGTGCTGTAAAGATTACGACTTGTGTACTAAAATTGGGATTAATATTTACTCATGACATAGTCAAACCACAACTAAACTTGCCTTCTTATGATGCATAATTTTCATCAGAGCATTGCAGATTCTGAACGAATGATGTTCAGTAAGTACAGTGGAGGAAAAAGTTTCCTAGTGATGTTTTAGGCACAGTTCATTGGTTTTGTTCTTGACTTCTGTGACCTCTGAATATAGGAATTTTGCAATTTGCCCAATTTTACATTGGGATTAAATTCTACTTCGCAGTCGCACAAAGGTTTTCAAGGAGAAATGTTTATATGAAACACTTCAAATGTTGTGTTCCTGTGTTGATCTTGTGTGTGGTGTGCCTATTTGAGAGAGTTCCTTTTTTCAGATTTACGGAGTTACTGGATCCAAAGACCACCTATGCACTTATAAAAAAAAGAGCTTGATCACTGTACAGTTGGAAATTCAGATATAGTGCATGAAGATTTGTTTATGGATGTGACTTGATATGAAAATGACCGTCTAAAGTTTGTGAAGTTCACAAGTGAGTATTCTTGAAAACTTTACTATCAAAGGTATCGCTTTTATCCAACCTAACATATCAGGTATAAATGTATAAAACAGAGCTTGTCTTTAGTAATTAAGAACTAAGATTGGCCTGAAGGCATCTAGCAAATAATTTTCTTCGGAAACTAGCTAGCTTCAACGTTGTGGTGACAACTCAGTTTTATGCACAAATATGTGGCATGTATGGTATGCTGTTCTAAATTCTATAGTTCATCATGACCTCATAACTAGAGATATATGAATCTCAAAACAAGAAAGTACTCGCAAAGTGCCCATGACAGCAGTAAGAATTACACAAAGATAAATATTCTACATGTAAAGAATTGTTACCTCCTCAAAAAAAAAAAAAAAAAAAAAGGGAAAAATGATGTTACCTGTATATTCAGCTGAAACAAGCAAAAATGGATTCCAATGAGATTCAATAGCACGTCATGCCTGTTTCTTAGTAAGAAAAATTGTACATCTTCAAAACCAAGTCCAATTGTTCCCAGATCATTAACTGATTTTAAATAACAATCAACTTCAAGAGATCCTTCCTGTGCTAACTGCTTCACAAACTCAATTATAACAGAGATGGCGACAGCCATTTTCTGGTGTTTGCTAATGTAGGCAGACCTGGGTCCCTAAAGAATAGAAATGCTCATGAATAATTCTTCAATCATAAATGATTAACTTGTCGATGGGAAAAGAATACGAAAAACACTGAAAAATATTAGCATTAAGATAAGGAACAAACATTAAAGACACCCAAGGCATAGATCCAGTTTCAGAAGATAAATTAGATTATTTTCTTTTCGGATACTATCGTTCAGCTTGAAGCTCTAAATTTCTATGCTTCCATGGACTTTGAATCCCCGTCTTTTAAAGATTCACAAAACGTCCTCGATTAAGTTACTTCTTTTAAATAGATAGCTATAAAAAAAACCACTATGTTCAGTAAAGGTCGAAGCAAATCGGAATACTGAAATACTTGTCCTGATAAATTCCCTATCCTGTTTAGCTATCAAAATTCCTCGTTTTACAGCAAGCTTTTCCACATCAAATCCCAATTGTAGAAACCCAGTAAGTACATATGCTTAGCTGATCCAAAAGACATGAAAATGAATCCAATAACTTCTTGGTTCCTTGGTGCGCTCAGAAGAGACTGTAAAAAAATTCTGTTTTCCTATTAAATCTTCCATGTCACATCCAATCAACAAAAAAACCTGATTTCTTGTAGCGCCAAACAAGTGTTCTCAGCAGGGGCGGACCTAGGACCTGAGCCTAATGGGTGCAAATTTATATTTATAATAATAAATAAAGTAATTAAAAATGTGTACTATGCACCATATTATCTTTATCTTTTATATCATATATTTTATTCACATTATATTTATTTGTTAATTAATGAGTGAGATTAAAAATATTTAATAAAAGTATACGTACATATGGTTAGAAAACATGTTGATAATCATACAAAACTTAACCTTAAGTTCTATATATGTAACTTTGAATTTCTTATTTTTTTATTAATGTTTTCTTGTTGTATAAGGAAATGTAGAATTGAAAAAATATTATAAGTTTGACAAATAATAATTGTCCAATATCACTTAGAATAAGAGGGAAAATGAATTAAGAAAAGAAACAAATATGATAAAATGTAGGAATATAAGGGAGGAAACAATATTTAAAAAAACATTCAAAGAAATAACATCTAATTTTGAAAATATTCAAAATATCCATAATATATTAATACCTAATAAGGCTAATAATTAGAGATTAATGGGGTCAATTGACCCCATTAGTCTCTATGTAGGGCCGCCCATGGTTCTCAGAAGTGAAAACAATTGCAGCTCATGTAAGAAGAAGAAACATCCGTTCGTTCTAAACCTGCTGGAGAGACGACAAGAGACCGCGGTCGTCGGAGGGCCAACGCCGTTCGTAGAGCGCGGTCCAGACGCAATCCGAGGCGCAGAGGTCTCTCCAGAAGCGCGAACAGCATCCCAAAGAGCAGACATCCCTGGCCTTCTCTCATTTTCCATCGCCATCACCATGAGAGACAAGACAAACAAGATCGTACGCAACCATTTTGAGCAGCGCGAATCGCAAGATAGGCGGCTGTAGTTAAGGAAGAAGGAATGCGCTACAAATGTATACCTCGAGGAAGGAGACGGCGAGGCGGGCGACGTCGTAGGGAAGGAGGGAAGAGCGCGAGCTCGAGCTCTCCATTTTTTATGCTTCGAGTTCGAGAAAGGACGCAGTTTTCCTCCGCCGCCGCCCAACTCCGAAAATATAATACAATAATGAGCTCATTTACAACTCAGACCCTGTCGGTTCGAGCAAATTACACCAACACTTTGTGTGATCGATTGATTTTAAATGGGAATAACCGAATAAGAATTGTGTAGGAAAAAAGTGATTATATATAAATTGTGTCATCTCTTAAAAAGTGGCAACAATTTATTATTATTATGCAATTCAAAAAATAAAAGATCCCAAAATTATACTAATTTTTTAACAAGGTCAGGTCATGATGTACTGAATTAAAATATTTCATTAGTTATATTTAAATATCTATTTAGATTTAAGGCATCACGGGGATTTATATCTTTCCTATCCAGAGAGGTTGTTTTGTTTATTTTCTTATGTCAAATTTATATTTTGTATAAAAAATAAATTTATTTTGAAATATAAAATTTAAGAAATATTGATCTGCTCTATTTGATCATTTATATTTTGTTTCATTATATCTTATTTCTTATGTATAAAAAAATATAACCTCTTTTCATCATTTTAATTAAATCGTATGTAATGAGTTGCAAATTTCGACGTAAATCACGATTTAGATGAGAATGGTGACAATTATGATAGATGAGACAAGATTGGATCTGGGTGGTGATAGTTAATAATTATACATCATTTTCCTACTAGGGAGCTTCTATATCCTCCTAAATTAGGAGGATTAATCCTCCTAATTCACTAACAGTGACATTGTGATTTTATCAATTTTTTTGGGTAGATTAAAAATGTGAATATTAGTGATTGGATTATAATTTCTGTAATAAAGTTAGTCACACAAAAAATAAATAAAATATTATAAATATTTAGTGAAATGATATTATTTATATTTCTAATTATTGATGAATTAAGTTAATCTGTATAAAATGAACTATTGTCCTAATTCTACTTTCTGGAGACCGACAACAAAATTATCTCTATTTATAATATTGTTATTCACATTATAATTTTTCTTATTTATATCTTTCTCTATATTTCTTCCCTCTTTATCATTTTGTCAAATTTTCTAAAACTTTCTCGATATATTTTCATTCACAGTTATCTTAATATGTGAGTCTTCTTTGTCTCCTCTCTCATATGTAATCATGATGTAATTTCAATTTTTGTCTTGTTTATTTAGAAATAATCATTCTATTTGAACATTATTATTTCATCAGATACTATATAGAAATAATAATATTTTTAATACATAAATATCTTTTTAATAATAAATAATATTCAAATAGAACATCATATTTATTATGGTGTATTCTTATATTCTTCTAATCTATATTCCAATGTCAAAGAGTCCCTATGAAGTTTGGGTGTAAAAACTCTTCAACTACTGGTTTTGAGATTTTATCAACTACACGATTTCTATCACTAAAACCCTTTTCATTTAGTAGACACGATATATTTTCTCTTACTTCTTTCATCATGTATTTCTATTTTTTCTATTAGTTATGAAACAAATTGAAATTTTGTAATGCATATTCTAAATTTTAAATAAATTCACTGTGCTGAAAATAATAACATGAATTTTTAAGCATGATTTGGCTGTTGAAATTGGAACCAACATCCGAGTCCAACAAATTCCATACGTTGTGACGCTTGGTGAAACCTCTATAAAAATCCAAAGGTAAGAATGAAGTCCCACGTGACTTTGATTCCCACTGCTCGATTCCATAGGAGTCGTTTGGAAATGAAATTGTGATTCCTTTTAAATTTTCAGGACATAGTTGAATATTAGTTCGGAGTATATTTGGTTGGAGTGAAATTTGATGATGATGAATAAGATGGTTGATGTGATATGAACAAATAGATGTGATTGATAAAATTTTAATGTATTTTGAATTAAAAATAATTATGAAGTATAATTTTATTATTAATTAAAATAAATTGTAAAAAAAATTATGGGAAAAATTATGTCAAAAATTATATTATTTAAATATAAAAAATTATTTTTAAAATTAATTATATTTAATGAAATTTTTAATGAAAAAATATGTAATAAATAATATTATATTAACCACTTATTAAAATTATTTTATATTCATTAAATAAATTATTTTAGTGAAGATATTGTGTGAAGAGAAAAGAAAAAAAAAAGAAAATGAATAAAACATCACGTCAAAGTCAAAATAAAAAAATGGGAGTAGTGCAATCAGGTTCACGTGATCCCGATTCCACCGATTTTATTCCCGTCTCGAAATCGAATTTCGAGGCGATGTTTGATAAAATCGGACGGAACAAAGTCACGATTTCCGCCCGTTTCCGCCCGGTTCTGCAACTAAACGACCCCAAAAGGAAAGTTCTTCTTTTTTTTCAACTTTTTTATGGATGTGTTAGTTACTTTTTTAAATTTCATTTTTTATTTTTCTTTCCCTTATTTTTCTCTCACATTTATCTTATAAAATAAATTTTTAAATATAAATTATTTGTTATAAAAGATTAATATAATATTATTTATTACTTGTCATCTCATTAATTTTTTATATTTTATCAAATATAATTTAAAAAGTTTTATATTTAAATAATATATTTTTTAAAAAAAATATACTTTTATTTGTACTAATTAATAAATTTATATTTTATATTTATAATATTTATGTTTTAGTCAAATACCTATTAAAATTAATCTATTACATTAACTACTTAATTCATGTTTCACTTCATCTAAACAGAATTAATTTGTTAATTTAACTATACATATGTAACTCGAAAAAAATCATGATTTCACTATCCAAATGCAGTCTTAGTTAATAGCATGGTTCAGGACAACTTGTCATTTCACATCTCAAATAAGCTTTTAATAGAAAATAAGAGGTAAATTCTTTGTTTTATACATCATTAAATCTTGAGTTTACATGCTTCTTTTTATTTTATTTTATATATATTTATATTTATATTAGATCATTAGGTCCCTTTGACGATAAATTTAATTTATCGTCCATGTTTCATATTATAAAATGTGAAATTCGTTCCAACATATTGTACCATGCCTTGCAATTTTACTATTTTGTTTTAATAGTTTGAGGATACAAAAAAAATTTGCCCCTAACTGATAATTAATTTTGAGGAACAAATGGTCTTTTATCAAAAGTATCAATTTTATCTTATTGTGAATCATACGTTACTAACGTCAAAATAATCGTTGCAAACTTATTTTAAATTATCATTTTCTATAATAGTTATGGATTAGTTTCGCTTAGATGTTTAAATAATAATAAATTAATCTCGTCGATCCGAGCAAGGACTAGGCCATGCTACCGATCACACGTGGAGCTTTGTCCAAAATCCACCCATACCACAACTCGGCCCACGCGATGCGGGAATCGTTCCCATCTCTCTCTCTCTCTCTCTCTCTCTCTCTCTCTCTCTCTCTCTCTCTCTCTCTCTCTCTCTCTCTCTCTCTCTCTCTCTCTCTCTCTCTCTCTCTCTCTCTCTCTGGAATATTAGTGTGCTATCATATTTGTATTTGTATGATAACACTCATGAGATGGAGGACTCTGATGTGTGCGCATAAGTTCGTTCGTGGGAGGGGTTCGAGCAGTTCAATGCGTTGGGATTGGAGGGATCGAGCGATTCAGGGTTTGGCTTGCGTTGGTGTGCACAACTTCTTGTGCAGGGGTTGGAGGGATCAACTGGCATTGGTTGTTCCAACGTGTGCGTGCAACGGTTCGGTAGTAGGCGAAGGAGGGCGATGGTTCGACGGGCGAGAGATTGGATCACCTGCAGGCGGACTGAATCCGCCACTGGCGCTCTGGAGAGAAGACTGGAAACACGATCTACCATTGTTGGAGGGGAGATTGGAGATGCGAGACACAAATCCGCGCAGAATCATCGATCGTCGCCATTCGCCCTCTGTGCAAGATTGTTGCCCTTCACTTGTATGATGGCCGCCCTCTCCGCAAGATCGCTGCCCATAAGATCAAAGATGCCAGAGACGATGAGGGAGGGATGACCGACGAGGGGATGCCTACGGTTCACTAGAGGAGATGAGAGGATGTGGACGAGCATCTTGTGAGAATCGAACCGTTGTATCTTGCGCATCGATGAGAGGATGTGATTCATTCGATGTATCTTATGCATCTTGTGAGAGTCGAACCGCTTGTATGTTCACATCGAATGACTCAGCTACAAACCTACGCACACACATGTGATCCTTCCATCTCAGATCGGACAATTCTGAATGTGTGGATGCACGATGCTCCCAAAAAGATGCGATAGTACATTAATATATATAGGCTTAGCAAATTTGGGATAAATCATCTTAAATATCTTTCAACTTTGATCATTTTCTAATGTTACCTTCCAATTTTACTTTATAATAAAACTATATTCCATCTTTTAACTCATTTCACCAAATATCCATTTCACCAATTATAAAAAAGAGGACGCCGCCCCTTCCCTCTCTCCTCTCCCGTGGCCGGAGAGGAGAGGGGTGGGGGTAGCACCCCCTCCTCTGCGCATGGGGGGAGGGGGTGCCGCCCCTTCCCCCTCTCCTCACTGACGACAAGAGATGAGAGGGGAGGGGGGCTTTCCTCTCTCTTCTTCGGCGTGGGAGAAGAGAGGGGTGGGGGCGGCTGCCCCCTCCTCTCCTCTGCACGCGTGGGGTGGGGACAGCGGCCCCCTCCTCTTCTTCCTTTGGCCGTCGATGCTCATGCGACTCCACTTTTTGTCGACGAGGACATCGGACGATTGCTTGCTTGACGGAGAAAGAATGCCGCCGCGTCATTGGGCAACTGGGAACGTGCGGTCATAAGTGAAAAGTGCATTTAAAAGATGTATGAGAATTTACAAAGTAAAGTTGAAGGATAACACCGATAAAATATTAAAGTGACGGCCATTTGGCGAAATAGTTTTAATAAATTTGTGATCGAATTTTTAAAAATTTATTCCATCCTACTTTTATTTCACGGTCAGGATGGGGATCGAAACATTGAATCTCGACGGTCTCTATTTGCCCGAATTATAATAAATAAAGGATTTTAAAAATGAAATAAACATAATATTGTAAAGTAAATTATATTAACATAATATAGTGAATGTTTAAGATATATAATAAGATAGAAAATATAATCAGGTCGGGACATTGTCAATTCGATTCGAACCTGATTTCCACTCAACTCCATTAGTTACTAACGAAAATTAGGAGATGAAAAAAAATGATACATTTAGTTATCGATAAGTGATTTGTGAATTATTTTTAAAATAAGTAAGTATATATTTAAATAAAAATGACCGAAATTAATAATAAGTAGTTAGTTGCAAGTTATTTTCTGACTAGTTTTTTAAAATAAAAACAATTTCTAACTTATTTTCTGACTTATTCATAGATTGTACATTTTCTTACAAGTTGTATTCCAACATTACCAAAGAAATTTTATTTATATACTTATCATCCTAGTCAAATCAAGCCTATAAATAGCGCTAGAAATAAAATTTTAATTATACAACGTGAACATTTTAGCAAGATTTTGGATGCCAGCTGATAGGCACCCAAAAGAACAAGACTGAGCCAGGCACCTGGCCCGTTTAGTAACTAGAACTACGTTGAATTAGATCCATAATTCCATTAATTCTCAGCAGGACACATTTATTAACGGTGGAACTAGTTCATGTAATCCTATTTCACCAACGTGACATTTTTTTTATATACGAAGCATGTCTTGAATTAATCTTCATATACATAAGTCACGAAAGAGATGTTGAGTATATATGAAAATATGTCATTCACTAAGTGTGACGTATTTTGAGAAAAATTGTGCGGACTTAAATTCAGAGCGGATAACATTACACGCTAATGCATCCCTTAACAGGGGAAGGAAGATGCATGAGACATACGTTGACTAAATCACGAGAGAGAAGCTTAAGTATATATGCGAACATGTCCTTCACTAGGTGTGACGTATTTTGAGAAAACTTTACGGGCTTAGATCCAAAATGAATAATATCACACATTAGTGAGGAATGTTACATAATATATATATTTTTTAATTTTTTACTATTTTCTTCTTTTTATCTTTCTTATATAAAATAATTTATTTATTGAATATACAAATTTTATAATAAAAATGAATGTAATAATTTTATTAAAAATTTAAATATTTTCATTAAATATAGATTATTAATAAATTAACTTTTATATTTATATAATATATTTTTCTAACATTTTTAATACGTATATTTTAATTTTTAAACAAATTTATATTTTATATTTATAATATCTTTTTAAATTCAAACGCTTATTAAAATTAATCTATCATATTTTTTTTGTCACACTTGAAATTAATATGTCAATTTAGTTATTCACTCAAAACTAAAAGAAACCACAATTTCAATATCCAAATGGCAAATGCCCCCCATGATGTATGGTAATGATTTCTTCTATTTATCACTCCACTTAATTATAACGTTTTTTTTAATAATCTCTAAATTTATCATTCATCAATTTATCTCTACCTAAATTAACTTATTGAATATTTCCACTTAATATAAAATTGCGTACAAGTTCTCTTTTCTTCTTAATTAAATTACGTTTACATTCCTTAAATAAGACGTGTTACCCGACCCGAGTGGTCGGATCAAGTCAGGTCAAAGAGATTTGTGGACTAATTTTCTTTTTTTTTTAAAAATTCTTTATGTTTATTTAATATTTATTTTAAAATATAAATAAGTTTTCTAACTATGTAATATTATTTTTATATTTAAAATATTTTATTTTAATTAGAAAAATTAAATCAAATATAAATTTAAGTTTAAATATAAATAATAAAAAATCAGATCAATCGAATCAAGACGGATCGACTCGAATTAAAATTTTTTAATCCGTCTCATGATGGGTCGGATCGGGTGAGGCCATCGAATTCACACGACATAATCCGATGAATACCCTTAATGCTCTTTATCTTTATATATAGTTCTTATGTTTTTTCTCGTTGCATAAAGGACATAAAAAATAGTAGTAAGGCCATACAAAAGTTAATTTTTAGATTTGGGCTTGAAAGAAGTCACTCAAAAAGTATCTTTTGAAATTTAAAATAAAGAAGTGAACGGTCGTGGTTGAATCGTGACCGTCCATCCACGATCTTACTGCACACTCTTTTGCATGAGCTAATAAGACGCTTGCATTTATTTAGAAAGCGGCAAAAAACGTGTAAAAATTGACGCTACTTCCGGAAGGTTTTTTAGACACGTGGCGTTGTTCAGTCCGCATACAAAAATGGGGAGGGTTTTTTGACAGACATTTCATTATTATTTTGTTGGCATCACTCGCTCTAAACAAGTGAAAATAATATATTTTTAAATAATATTATCGATAATATATTTTAGAATCATAATAATGTGACCCCTTATTATTTTATTTCCTTTTAGATATAACTATAAGTATTTATTTATTCTCGCACCATCACACATCAATTTTAAATTTTATTTAATTTTTAAAATAGTGAAAAATAAGATAAATTATAGAAACCATCCACCAACTTTGGATTAATATTTCAAAGATACTTCAACTTTAATTTATAATTAGATTGTTTTGAATTTTATTTTTCTTGTGCACTTCATTCTTGATACTATCGACGTAACGTAATAAAAAAATTTGTTGCCTCTTTTTTTTCTTTCACCAACGTTATCCACGATGGAAAAAACGGAGGCGCCGCCCTTCTGCAAATTCGCACTAAGGGCGGCGCCCCACTTTTCTTCCTCAACTATGAAGAAGAAAAGGAGGTGCTACACCTTTGCTCTGGTTGGACGAGGGTTTCCACTTTTTTACTTTATTATTTGTTGTTACATCACATTAGTAGTGTAATCGGAGAATTGACTATTATTAGTAAGAAGAACGACATGTAAAAGAAAAAAGAATATTCTAATTACAAATTAAAGTTGAGGGATTGAATATTTATTATATCCAAAATTAAAGAACGATCCATATAATTTGTCTCGAGTAATTCGGAAGAGTTTTCTTTTCATTTTCTTTTATTTTTGTATGAAAAATAAGAATACGATGTAGTCCCTTTCCATGAGCTAATACTTGTGTTTCTCTTCCATTTTAGATGTCGAAAAATTTGAACAAAATTAGTCATAATTCCACAATAAAGAATTGAACTCACATGTTGTCACACTTGGTCATATTTATAAGATGAAACCTTGATTTCTTGGCAAAAAAAATAGTGGTATATTCTAAGTATCATTCTTTTCCATAGGAAAAGCAGCCTAATTTTGAGTCGCCACAAGTTTCTTTAAATTGAGTAAGTCATAAAATAATAACCTTGTGATTTGTGAAGTTAACATAAAAATAAAACAATTCATTTCCACGTTTTTTTCCACTTAATGATGCTCAATAATTGCGTTTAAACAAGACAAACACATTTAACGCTACGTAGATTCATATTTAATAATCGGTTCTTGTGTCCTATCTACACTTGTAGATGATGGCGTCATGTCACCACTCCAAAATATTTATTCCCTTTTTTTAATTAGTGAAATTATGATAAATAAGATAAACCCTCGGATATTAATGTTTTCTAGCCATTAACTAACGTGCATTCTTTTGCTACCAAACATGCTCAAATTATCGTCCACCACAATGTTAGAAATGCTGACATAAATAATGCATAATTAGTATTATAAGGTTGCATGAATATATACTAGTGTACTCTCCACACGATGTGCGAATACCGTAAAAAATATGTCTCATCATTAACTAAATAATAATATTTATAATTTATTAAATAACTAAATATATATTAATTTTAACCTTAATTATTTCTTTAATGATCATTTGTGACTAATTTGTAGTAACTCATAGAATAAATCTAATCAAATGCAAAAAATGAAAAAAAAGACATGCTATTTTAAAAATAACAAAAATATATTATAAAATGGTAATTTTTATCTCCTAGTACTATTTTTTTCAATCAAACTCCTTAAAATATTTATCTTTAAGGACCTTGTCCTTGTCAAGATAATTCAAATAGCACAAAGACATAACTAAGTGTAAAATCTCAATTTTCAAAATAGATAAAGCATTAGTTCAAGAAAAGGCGAGGGTCCGCTTATCTTAAAATACTTGTTAAAGCTATTAAACCCCCTCCCCCCTCCCTCCCCCGCGTTAAATAGTAATAATAACATATTCCAATTTTGAATAAATATCTATAGGACCTTTTAAAATAAAATAGCATAGTAAAACTAAATTTCAAATATGTACATTGTGCAATGCACGCTAGATATCGAAAAGTAACATCATCAAAATATTTTTTTTGTTATGAAGAAAAATAGACTATGTTTCTATATTTTTAGAAATTGAAAGGATAATATTAAAAAAATAAAAGTATACATAATATTTGTTTGTAAGAATAAAAATAATTTATAATTTTGAACTTATACATAATACAAATAATTTTGTATCATTTTGTCATTAATCTATTAATACATCATGTTTTTTTAAAAAAAATTGATTCTATCTCATTATTAAAAATTTATTACCCAACTTATCTTTATAATATGTAAAACAAAAGATCAACATAAAAATAATTTGTAAAAGTATGACATAAAATTTGTAAATTTCAAATTGCCAACATGGTTAAACACATTAAATTTATTATATTATTTCTCTTTAATAATTATATTTTTATTATTTTTTGTTATATTTTTATCTATTATCCTTTATTAGTCTTAATCAAAATATATTGAAGTAAGATAGTTGATAAATAGCTGAAGTTATTATTATTGAGTAGTAACTTAATGTTATGCCAGTTGGAAAGCCAATTAATAGTTACATATTAATATAGATAAATTTTATATTTATCTATAATGTTAAAAAAATTAAGATATTGTTGTATTTAGAAAATAAGGCATCGATGAAGTTATAAAAACATGAATTCTGTGGTACCTTAACAAAAAAAGGAAAAAAGATAATACAAAATGAGAAGTTATAAATAAGTTTAAGTAAGATTTAATTAAAAATAAATTTCTTGATCTAGTATTTTCTAACTTAATGTAGTTATTAGAATAATATACTAATTGGTTAAGTATCCATTCTTTTAAATAAAAGACTATAAAAGATTAGTATTTTGGTAATTTAATATATTATATTTGACGTCAAACACAATATCTTAACTTTAAATGGTAAACGGGATTTTAATTTATTCTTTTTCTTTCATTTTACATAAAATCTTATCTTATCTTTAATTAAATAATGTGAACAACTGAATACTACCAGTTAAAAAATAATTATTACTTAGATATTAATATGTACAATTTTTTGGAAATTTATTAGAACTTAAATAGTATTTTTTTTAAATTATTGCATATCTAAAGTTTAAAATGCTGCTATATTATTTAATTATATATTTTGATATCATTTACGAAAAAAATGAACTTTGCTGGTAGCTTAACAAAAAAAAAGACCAATAACGATTGATAAGTTGTAAATACTGAGATGAAATTAAAAATGAATTTTATATATTAATTAATTATTCAACAATGTAAAAGGTTTAGAAGATTAAAAGAAATGGTCAAATCTAAGAAATTATAATATCAATTTAGAAAAATTTTAATTGGTTAAGGCAACCCACCATATCTTAAATATGATCATTAATAGAAACTTAAGCAATGATAGTATATTAATTTAGAAAAAAATAGGCTTAAAACTCACAAACAATAGAAAGAATGTGAAGATTATTTATCATCGGAATTGTGGGATCTAACCTATTAAAAATAAGCCATGCAAAATGTTTATGAATTAAGCTATATAATAAATATGAAACTTCTAATATATGATTATATATCAAATCGAATTAATTAGTTAAATCATAATCTTTTTCGTTAATAATAAATGAATACATAATAACTAAATAATTAATATAAGAACTAAATAAAATTTCAATTTATGCTACAGTACATGTAAGTAAGTCCATATAATATATATTTTTTAAGATCATGTTGACAATTCATTTTTGTAGAAATAAAAAGAGTTAGAACAATAATTTAAACATAAATTAATTAATTCCATCCACCATTAAATTAATTAATATCTACTAATTAATAAAAAATAACCCTTATGATAAAAAACAAACCTCAACAATGTAATAAACAAAGTAAACAAATATACATATACACACATATAATATAAGTGTTATCAAAATAAAAAAAATCTTATTAAAAAATGAAAAGAATGGAAGTGAGTTGTCATTAAATAGTGATATTAAATCAAACTTCATCCTACAAACATTTCATAAATCATATATATGAAAGAAAAAGAATGTAAGATGAATTCACATTGATTTACTTCATAATATTTATAAGGTGATTAAATGATTGAGATGATTGTTAAATTAAAAATTCCAAAAAATATTTTAAAGAAAATTTAAAAAAATTCCAAAATAATTTTCTATTTAAATTAGATAATATTCTTAAAAATGCTACAAATATTGTTTAGTTTTTTTAATTACTAAATAATTGTTACCAATTAGTGTATAAATGAAATCTTTATTAATTATCACACATGTTAGCTTTTAGCTTTTGCCAAATATATTATTAACTATTTTTTCAAATTTATATAAAATAAGAATTTATTACCATAATATCATAATTTTTACATAAGATTTCTTTAAATACATACATATAAAAATTTATTGAAGTTGACTTAAAGAAAAAAGGAATATCAAATTGGGAAATGAAATAAGGAAAAAAGGTCTGCATGACATATAATAATGACAATCAATTTAAAACAGAAGGAAATCCAAATGATAAACATACCAATACTTATATTATATAATGTCATATAAGATTAAACAGATAATACCATGCTAACAATTAAAACAATAAAAAACATAATAGTATAACAACATATATATATATTATATAGTATAACAACAATATATATATGTGTGTGTGTGTGAGAGAGAGAGAGAGAGAGAGAGAAAGAGAGAGGTTGTGCATTTCACGTAGAGAAAATTATGAGAGAGGGAGTGGGGGAATGGTGTGAACCATGTAGAACAATGTGAGGAGATATTTATAGTTAAAAGTAGACGGTTATTCAATTAAATAAAATAAAATATTTAGAAGGTTTGGAAGACATTGTGGGGTGAATTGCACAAATGAATGAGGTAGTTACTTGGGCAGTTATTTATTAATTAACCACTCACTAAAAATATTGGGATAGATAATTATTTTTAATTGATAAGATGTCATTCAAAAAAAATTCATGCATACAGTTATTAATAATCATCAAATGCATAGTACCAAACTAACTAATAATCCACTAACGATTATGCTATATTTTTGTTTTAATGATTTAGAATTACTTTGTGATATGTTTATTATACTTGGAACAAAATTTTTTTGCTTGGACACTTGTCAATGTATCACTATGCCAAATGTCATATTCTCATGTAAAGTACTCTCTCTTTAATATAATATAGATATCGTATTATCGGCACTTGATAGATGTCAATAAAAGTAAAAAAAATATTACAAAGTTAATAAGTTCTTATAGTTGGCGTCAATGAAATCATTGCTTAAATAAATAAATAAAGAGAGTAATGTGCATCCTCCCAATGTTCTCCGTTGTTCGATAGAAGATCGATGGCGATGGATTTAATTATTAGTTCGGAGCGCCGGCTCGGATGAGTAGGAGCGGTTCGCGAAGTGTGTGTTCGGTTAGTTAGCCTAGGGCAATCCTCGTTTGAGTCGGTAGACCTTGTCGCCTGGAGGAATCATCGCCTATTCGATGTCATTGTCGTTCAGGTCGGCCGACCTCACCGCTCAGACGGTGAGGTCGCACTGAGTGATGACAAAGGCAACGACGAAGTGATTCACAAAACATTTTCAGGTACAAAAAGAAGCCATTACAAGTCAATGAACATCATTTCATGAATCAAAGAGAAACATAAGCATAGATGCCATTTGCCCAAAATAAGTTTCAAATAGGGTTTAATTCCCATGTTGGTAGCATGGTGCTACCACGATCTGGGCCGTTGAATATTTGATCCACAGTCTAGAACTGTAGATCGCTCTCGACCGTCCGATCCTTGATCGACGGTCGAGATTATTTCTTTTACTTGAATCACTCACTTCGGCGCCCGACTCTCTCTCTCTCTTCTTCCTCTTCATCTCGATCGTGTGCCTCCCGATCGCCGCTCTGGCTCCTCCTCGGCTCTCGTCATTCTCCGGCTCCAGATCTGGGCTGTCGGATGTAAATGCGCGCCCTCGCCGCGTGCCCTAGCGCCGACAATCCCCCCCCCCCCCCCCGCTGTCGATCTCACGTGCCCTAATGCACGCCGCCGCCATTCTCACCCCGCTGCCGTGGCTCTCGCCTATGTCGCCACTCTATCGCCCCCTCCGTCGCCGCTGCGGCTCTCGCCCCGCCGCCGCCTGCCCCACTCGTTGTCGCCGCCGATCTCGACCATTCATCGCGGCCTCGCCCACACATTGTCGCACAATCCACCGATCTCAACCATTCGTCGCCGTCTCGCCCACTTACCTAGATGGTTTGGATGTAATTCGACAAAATCGTGTAATCGAGATTTAACTTGTAATCCTAATTAAGTTTTCGAAAATTTTATTTGTGCAATTTCCATCGTTGACGATCTTACTTTTGTTGAATGACACAATTTGAAGGTGCGATCACATCCACGACCTCATCGACGCTCAACCTCCTCGCCCGATCTCGCTTGATGGTCTACCCTCCGATCTCGCCCAAGTTAGTTTTATGAAGACCACAGATTTGTATTGATAATTAACTTGATATAAATTTTTTTGATTAAAGATGTATCAGTGCAAGTTTGCACTTATTGTATTCAGTTCTTGCAAGTTGAACATGATTTGTTGTAAGTTGAACATGATTGTTGACGAAATGAACTTCTCATTATCATTAGCAATGTTCTATTTTTCATCACTGTGGGTGAATTCTATCTCATTTGCCTTCAAATATCATTCTTAAACATTAACCAATTGTAACATAAACATTTATATAACTCGAAATTTCAACATCGTATCATCATGTTACGACTTGACTCGACTTGAAATTACAACAAATTTCATCATCGACGCAGCACTCATAGATAAGCATACACATATTACATTCATAATTAATGTGCTAACTTCAACGAAGCATATTACATTCATATTACATCGCAAATCTTAAAACAACGACGCACATTAATAGATAAGAGTACACATATTACATCGCAAATCTTGACACAACGACGCACATTCATAGATAAGCGTACACATATTACATCGCAAATCTTGACACAACGATGCACATTCATAGATAAGCGTACACATATTACATCGCAAATCATGAAACAACGAGGCACATTCATAGATAAGCGTACACATACTACATCGCAAATCTTGAAAAAATGACGGAGCACATTACATTAATAAGCGTACACTTATCGTATAACACAAACGGCGGTGGCGAGGCAAAAGAAGCGGTCGGCGGCGGTGGAGAGAGTGGCGGCGGGGGGGGGGGGGGGTGGTGTGCGAAAGACTGACGGCCGCGTGTGTCAGAGCGGTGGAGGGGGTGGGAGAGCAGCGGAGTGCGGCAGAGGGGGGTGGGAGAGCGGCGGGGGCGAGAGCTGCAGCAGCGTGCGGCGGAGCGGCGGAGGGGGGCGGAAGAGCGGCGATGGGGGCGAGAGCGGCGGTGGCGGGGGGGGGGGGGTGGGGTGGGTGGGGGGCGGGAGAGCAGCGGCGGCGTGCGTCGGAGCGGCGGCGGGGGGCGGGGGCGAGAGCGGTGGCGGCATGTGTCGGTGCGGCAGAGGGGGGCGAGATCGTCGGCGCTAGGGCACGCGGTGAGGGCGCAGGAACATCAGGCCGCGGGATCGCCCGGCAGCCTAGATCTGGATGCGGAGCTAGAGCAGTAGCGATCGGGAAACACGCGCGGAGCCAGGAACGGCGAGAGCGGAGCCGGAGCAACGATCGGGAGGCACGCGGTCGAGACGAAGAGGAAGGAAGAGAGAGAGAGAGTCGGGCGCCAAAGTGAGTGAGTCAAATAAAAAATAATAATCTCGACCGTCGATCAACGATCGGACGATCGAGAACGATCTTTAGATGTAGACCGTGGATCAAAGATCCAACGACCCAGATCATGGTACATGGGAATTAAATCCTTTCAAATACAACAAGAAGACATCTCATATGCAGAAAAATTAAAAAATGAACAGGTGGCCACGATGAAGCGAGGCGGCGACGCTGATGGCGCAACGAGTTGATTGGATGATGAGGGAGCGGGAAGTGAGTCGAAGGCGACTACAAAGTGAGGGGGCAATGCGAACAGTGCAACAAGTCGATCGGGCAGTGAGGGCAAGGGCGAAGTGAATTGATGGCAATGACGAAGCGAGGCGGCGACGAGTGACTTGGCTGCAGCAAACAAGAAAGGCAAAGCGATGCTTATCTCCCCTGATGCCATCGTTTGACAACATTCATGTAATATCCAAAATTACAAATGAGCTAATTAATTTAATAAGTTAGTTTAGATTTAATCCAATACTAATATTATAATTGTCCCAAGGATCCAGGATTAAAATTCGGTCAAGTATATTTTGGAGAGGAAGTTGAAGTTAATTCTGAACTATAAGATGAAATATATATTAATTATGATAAAGTTAAATAGCCTAATTAGTTAAGTTCATTTACTATGATAAACTCTAATTTAATTAGCTAAAATTTTATATCCTACTAGTTCTATGATTTACCTGGTGCTTAATGGGATTTTGATTAAATTTTAATAATCTACCACCGGTAAAAAAAAACTCAATTGTGAAAGTCAAATTGCTAGCCACCCATGTCATATGCCAAAGTGGTATATGGAACCTTTACTTGCTTCCATGAAGGCCACATAAAGTAATACTTATGTATAATGCATGTATTTTTGTCTTCGATTCAAGCATGCACTGCCTGAAACTAAAACGAGAGGACTATATATATATATATATATATATATATATATATATATATATATATATATATATATATATATATATAAACTCATCTCAAATGTATAATTAAATATCATCTCATGTTGGCCGAATGAGGTGAGTAAGGGGGACAAGAAGACGAGGAGAAGGGAATTAAAAAAAAGGAAGGGTTAACATATTAAAGGTACGTGTGAGGTCAATCTATTTAATGTTTGTTTTGTTAATCTTCGCAAGATTTAAATTTCCTGAAGGTTATGTGAAACCTTATCTATGGAGAAATATATTTTCCTACCTTCATCTACAAGCCAAATGTTTAGTCAACTAATAAAATATTTTACTATGATCCAAAAACTATAGATTGTGTACCACACGTACTCTTAGAATTCTAGTTTTTAGGAAAGAAAGAATTATCTCAAAATTGTGTGTGAGTGAAAAGTTATGTGCAAATTAATGAGTATATATCTTTGTCATGGAAAAATGAGTAGAATGGAATAAAGATTATGTCATAAATTATGCTCTTATAATTAAAATATAAAATTTACGTGTTTTGCACCTAACTTAATTAAGGTTTTAATCCCAATTGGACTCACTTCGAAATAAGTTGAATGGGAAAAGATATAAATGTCATAATAGTTACATCTATGCTATAAGATTTTGAAACATGCCTGTTATTGTGGAATTTTAGAGAATTATATGGGATAACATAAATTATGAAATTAAGCATGTTTAGGAGTCTATTTTCTTTGACCTATGGAATTGGGTCAATCAGATTTTTAAAGAAAAAAGTTATGAATTCATCTTTAGGGTTTTGTCGTTTTGTTTGCTGAAAGTGTTATCCGACTTTGTAAATCACATATGTTAGGTTATATAATGACTTGATAATTTAGGAACATATGTTAGGTTTCATTTACATTTGAAATCACCCGAAGAGAATATGTATAGTGAAAGTTATAAATATTTTATTAAACCTCACTCAATCTCTCAAAATGAATCCTATGACAAATTATGTTAGTATTTGTTAAATTTATTGTACTCAGTCCAGAGAGATATAAAATCAAGAAATTTTATGAGTTGCAGCATAGAAAGTTTATTTTTTGAGAAAATTTAAAATATTAAAATAGGTGATGTTTACTATTTTATATACATCATAAAAATAAGATCACTTAGTTTGTCAAGAAACAGAATGGTATAAAATTTAGATGGAATATTGCTGATTTCCTGAGAAGCGACCATAAAGAAATAAAATATGAAACTTCTACATATTAGGGTTTTATGTGATTTTATTATACTAAGAGTTATGAATTTTCTCAACTAGGTTGATAATCCACCATAATATAATTAAGATAACCAACTTTGATGCATTGAGTTACTTGAGCTATATTGAACGGGTAAATGACATATAAGTTCTATAAGTCATTTTGACACTTAAGTCTTAAGAGTAATATGGACGTATATTATTGCTATAGGGTCAGATGAATGATAACAAAAAGAAATGGAAAAACACGTTGTGTGATCGCTTATGTAAGGTAAGTTAGTTTCTTCTACTCTATGTATTCACCTCTTTTAATTCGGTGTGACAATGGTTATTATATGTATTAAATTCATATATCGACAAGTTTATATGAAAATTATGTTTTGAATGATTGATTAATTGATGATTCATTGGAAAATCATATGTGAAATATTATGGATCGAGTTTATAGGATGCAATCCTATTCCGTTTGAATGAGTATGATTCATCTTATGATATTTGAGATATGATTGTTATGTGATGAATCATGTATCGACATTTGCTTGCATTTGTATATATGATGGTTGGAGCTAAGTCTACATCGCTGATCACGATGTGAACCACATCTAGAATCTAATACATCATTCTGTTTTCCGAAAATGGGATGAGATAAGATGGAGTTAAGTGCCGTGCAAACCTAAATGCTACATCGTGAGAGTGTGAGCCACCTCTAGAATCCGTATGGGCCACCTCTAGAAGCTATCTATCGACTATACAAACTGATCAGTTGGTGATCTGTACATTCATGTGAGAGTGTTGCATTTGCATACATATATTTGATATGATTTGAATAATATTAATTGCAGTTGGGTGTAAAGATTTTGATTAGAAATATATATATATATATATATATATTATTTTTAGATATATGAAAATACTGATTGTGATATTATAATTATGCTTTATCTTTGCACGTCTCTCCGAATTGATTAGATGGTAACACATAAATTATGAGTTATCAACTTACTGAGCTATTTTTGCTCGTAATGTTGTTTTTAATATTTTTCAGATCAGTATAGCTTCTTGGATCGAACGAGCTCATAATCTTAGTAGGGTTAAATCCTTTGATGTAAAGATATTGAGGGTATTCTTGTGTCCTTATGTGAGGATGTCGAAAGAGTTAGTCGAGTTTATTATTTTTGTCAAAATAAGTTGTATAAAAAATAAAGTCATTATGTAAAATGTAAAATTTAAGGAGTACTGGTCCACTATGAATGATCATCATAAAATAGTGTAATTTGTCTAATGATATATTTTTATTTTTTATGCTTCCAAAAAATATATTTACATCACGTTTTCGTAATTTTTCTAGATTTTATATGATCGTCTATAATGAGTCACGAACTCTGGATTAAACTAAGGTTTAATTCGCGGTCGTGATAATTCCTGTCTCCCTGACGCCACTCGTTCGGAGAGGTCATTCCGAGGAGGAGAAAGGAAGTTTGGTTCGACGAGTTCCCTAGGACAAGAAACCAAACAGACGCTAAACAATCCATTGTGAACAATTACTACTCGTCCAAGCTGTCGCCGCGAACGAACAAGTAAAGCACAACGGTAGATCTTCCATCGGATGACGGAGAACATTGGGCGGACATGCATTATTCCCATAAATAAATCAAACAAACCAATAACTTTGTAACAAATGATCCATATTTTAACAATCAAGATTATCAATGCACATGGATAAAATAAAAAGATGATATATAGTTACTCTTGCATTTTAAATTCGTGACAATTAATGATCTAGAGTAAATAATATTTTTATTGAACTCAAAGGGGCATTACAAAATACTATCTAAGTCAACATCGCTTACAAACATAAGCCATATGAAAACTACGACAATGACTCATATAGATCGTTCATCGAGGATGTTGAACCCTAAATAGGTAACATTGTAACGACTTAAGATTTAAAAAACTATCAATGCATTTTACATGAATAAAATTGGACCAATATGCAGTTGTTTCTTTCACTATGAAAAGATGCTAGTATGATTTACAAAATTAGGCTAATATGCAGTTATCTCTTTCATTATGAAAGACATTAGCATGATTTAAAATGAACAATATCTTGATTGTATTAAGAGTATTACGTAATAATTTATTTATAATATATACTATCATTTTTTTATTCTTTTAAGATCATTTGGGAATATTTGATTCCTAGACTTAATATTATGTACAATGTTAAATATTAACAATAACTCTTATCACATAAAAGTTTTTTTATTATTATAAAGAGGTCTAAGGAAATCTAATTTTCAATCATCCTCCTCCAACAACATTGAACCCAAGAGATAAAGATTGTAACGACTCGAGTCAAGGATATGAATGCATTTCGCATGGATAAAATATAGAGGTAGTGGGATAATACGTAGTTATCACTTTCACCTATCAAAACGTTAGTATGATTCAAAATGAATAATATCTCATCATATTAGTAATTCGTGATGATTTATTTATAACATATCGTACTATCTTGCTTTTTATTGTTCTTTTAAGATCATTTGAGAATATTTGATTCCTAAAATTATTAGTACGTAGAATGTTAAATATTAACAATAGCTCTTATCACATAAAATCTTTTAGAGTATAGAGAAGTTTCAGCGACATCTAATTTTCATAATAATAATAATAATAATAATGGGAAATTTTCATCTCATGTGCATATCAAGCGACCTTATGCATATTTTTTATTTTTATAAATATATTTTGTTATTAATAATTTAAAAGAATTCCGCCTATATTTTATAGCCGGTCCCAAGTCCGGATAAAGAAGGAGGGTTGTGTTAGGCCCCGACAGCCAGCGTAAAACTCTGTCAAATCTCATGAACATGGATCAACGAATACGGCGTCGTATGATCCATGTAGTCGACCCCACCTAGTGGGATAAGGATTTGTTGTTGTATTAATAATTTAAAAAATCATTGATGATAAAAAAAGATGATGATATGTAATTATCAATAATATATTATTATTTTAAAATTTTTATAAACTCCTATATATTATTAACCTTCGTAATAAATATAATATTTTATAATATAATTTTAGCATATTTAGTGATCCTCTAAATCATTAATAAAAGAAATGTATAAAAAAATATGCGTAAGGTTACATGACACGGTCACCAAAAGAATTTAATTTACTATTTTAATTAAGTAAAAATACATTTATTATCAATAGAAACAATTTCAGTTATTTGTTACGGGAAGACATATTATCTCATTTATCTTGTGATAAATTTGCAAAATAATTAACTGGGGTATACATGTAAAATGGAAGATGGTCCATTAAGACAAAAAAAAAGGGGCCAATGGGGCCCCCAATAATTAATAAATTGCAATCTCCAACAGGGGAAGAAAGGGACATTTTCGGAAACACAGAAAAAATTCATTTTATTAATTTATAAATAAATAAATGTGTCCTGCTACGATCTCCATTTCTGCGCAACGATTTCTTTCTATTCTTTATTTTTTTCTCTCCAGTCTCGTTGCCTTGCCGTCTGTCTCTCTTCATCCAAATCCCAAAACGGAGTCCAAGCTCCTTCGGTTGATTTCGAACTCCGTTCCTCGCGAGAACGAGCGAACAGTCGCCGCGGCGTTTGCTGCAGAAAAGTATGAATTTTGCTCCAATCTCTGACGAATTCGGGTTGCAAAGACGCAATTTTTTGTCCCGTTCTTTTTTGTTATCCCCCTTCTCCGTTCGATGCGAATGGAGTTAGTCTTCTGCAGCAATTATCTCTTTTATTTTGTAGGCTATGGAGCGGCCGTGGCTGCTGCTGCCGCTGCTGCTGGTGTCAAGTTGTTTGTTCTCAGTAGGCGAAGGGAGAGGTAATACGCGTCTCATCCTATTTGAGCTCACCAAGAAGTCTTAATTCTGAAATACTAAGCGGAATTCTTTTACGGATTGCACAAAATACATTTTTTGTTATCTCATTCATGGAGTAAATGTGGAAATGAGGTAGTTTTGTTTGTATGTTCTTAGTTTCCTCCTCTGGCGGAGCTTTCACATCCAAGTTTAGTCTTTGTTAGTTGTGAAACATGGAGGGGAAATAAAATCTTACTTGCTTACTGGCATTTTGGTTATAACCATTAGCCAAGTTCTTTATTTTCTGTAAGCCAATGTTGTCCGAACAAGTTCGAGAAAGGCGACATCTTGTTGTGTTTTGCTTTTTCTTTCCTGTCGAAACTTCATGATTAAGAAATTGTAAATTTCTGATAGCTGTGTAACATGAGGACGCAACTACTTTTTTATTATTGCATTTCTATTTAATCAATTTTTTTTATCTTCTTCAAGTCAAGCTACCAGTCAAGATCATATTGCATCAAGTGGATGCCACTGGATACTGATGGTATTAGTATAAACTATAAATTGTATAATTATACATTTAGAGTTCTTGCACAAGCTATGTGCAAATGAAGTTTACCTTGGTTTATAATGAAGTTCATGCGTGTCCGTTGAAGTATATTTTCTCATCATTACAGGTCTTAGGATCAAAGACAAGTATTACAGTGGTATATATAATCACACACTTGCCAAGATGCTTGTTGAATATGCATCTGCTGTAAGTTTGATCTGCCAAATTTATTTATCATCTTACAACTATACATCTATGCTATGGGGATACAGTCAAAATTTTACATTCTGGGTGTAGCTATAAGCATTAGGTTTCTTTTTGTTCATTAAATATACTCTTTCCTCTCATGCATCAAACTTACCTTTTTAAAACTTGCCTCTGCCCTACCTTGTTCTTGTAGGTATATGTATCTGATCTAACTGCACTATTTACATGGACGTGCTCTAGGTGTAATGACATGACAATGGTTTGTATAATTCACCTTGTTTTGTGATTCATGTTAAACAGACAATGTCATCTTGATCTTTTAATGATATTTCTTATTCTTTCATAAGAGTGTATTACCTAACTCCTTGTATATCAGGGCTTTGAGATGATAGAGGTGATTGTTGATGTACAACACTGCTTACAGGTAACAAGAGTAGATACACATTTTGCTTTCTTGGTGAAACTTTGTTCTTACTCAGAGTTACTAT
Source organism: Pontederia crassipes (assembly GCA_030549335.1). Classification (NCBI taxonomy): domain Eukaryota; kingdom Viridiplantae; phylum Streptophyta; class Magnoliopsida; order Commelinales; family Pontederiaceae; genus Pontederia; species Pontederia crassipes. The sequence goes on along the minus strand of CM060188.1, from coordinate 15,996,007 downwards.
TTGTGTAGGCATATGTTGGTGTTGCACATGATTTGAATGCTGTCATTGTAGTGTTCAGAGGGACTCAAGAGCATAGGTAATGTCCATGTTCTCGTATGCTTAGAAAGTAACTTCATTATGAATGTATGTTAAATTTTCTCTATCAAATATGTGAATTGGAGAGTTCAGCACTGCTACGCAAATGACATTTATGTGCTAATTTTTTAAATTGGAGCAAATTTGTTGGAATCTATTACTCGTGTTAAGTATTGTTACCTGTGAAGATTGAGAGAAGTATTAAGGAAATGAAGACATTTTTTAGTAGATGCATATCATTTGTGTCCAACTTTAGAATTTTTAATTCTTACCATTTTTATACAATCTCGTGTTGATGGGTTTTTCAATTTGCCAGCTTAGTGAATTGGATTTCAGACTTGTTCTGGCAACAGCTTGATTTGAACTACCCAGACATGCCTGATGCAATGGTCAGTAATACTAATGAAGCTGGTTGTCAATGATAAAGTGCACATTAATTAATAATAACATGCCTCCTTACATGGTAAAGGTGCACCATGGATTTTATTCTGCTTATCATAATACAACGCTCCGTCCATCTGTTGTAAATGCTGTCGAGAGGAGTAGAGAGCTATACGGGAACATTCAAGTCATCGTTGTTGGACATTCAATGGGAGGTGCCATGGCGACGTTTTGTGCACTTGATCTTAGTGTAAGTATTGCTATTCCTCTTTTGTACTCATTATGTATAAATTTCCAGGGATTTCAAGGACATCATTATACTATAGGTCTTAAAGAACTAGCGCAGATTGCTTCTCCTTGGATGCTTTAGCCAGTTGATCCATGATCACAATATTTCGTAGTGTCTCACTGCTCATTTCATGTCAACTGATATCATATGAGGTTATTTTTTTTAGATAAGCATTTGAATATGATTTTTATGCCATCAAAATGAAATTAATGTTTTCCGCATTTCTCTCTCTCAAAAAAAAGATATCCATGGCCATCCTATGTTGAATCTATGGCAGATTAAAAAAAGGCACAGTTCACTGTAGCAAGCTGACCGGTTCACTGTAGCAAAATCACGGTTCAGGGCAGGTTCAGATCGCGATGATGAGGCGGCCAGGTGATTGTGCGGCAATGTCGTTCAGGCGAGGCATGCGAGGCGGCAAGGGGAGCACGAGGCGAGGCGAACGTGTAGTGTAGTGGTGAGGCAAGGCAAGATGATAGCGGTGAGGCGGCGAGGCGGTGAGATTGCAGCGGCGAGGCAATGCAACATGGCAACGCAGAGATGGCAGCGGCGAGGCAGCAAGATGGCAGTGGCGACTTCACCAGCAATTTCAGCGGCGATGTGATGCGAGACTAGGGCAGAGAAAACTGACCGTGAACAGAGAAAGCACGCCGAACTGCGCGGCTTGCTACAGTGAACCGCATTTTTTTAATCTGCCGTAGATCTAACATCCGATGGCCACGGATGTAGGGAACATCATGCTACCCATTTAAGTGGGCCCATTAGATCCCTAAAAAGAATATAATTTCTCATTTCTAAATTGTGAGTATACAAAAATGCCTAGTTCTTATAAGTTTTTAATGATTTTGTCAAGTGTTAGCTGCTGTGATGCCTTTTTGATGGTATACAAGTTAAAACTTCTTCTTTGTAGGTCAACTACGGAATCCACAAAGTTCAGCTTATGACATTTGGGCAACCTCGAGTTGGCAATGCTGCTTTTGCCTCATACTTCCACAAGCATGTACCTCATGCAATCCGTGTTACCAACGGCCATGACATAGTTCCGCATCTGCCTCCGTACTATTATTATTTTCCTCATAAAACATACCATCACTTCCCAAGAGAGGTAACGTAATACTAATAAAAACAATTATGATTTTGCATTATGATGGATGTTCGATTACTAACCATTATATCAGGAATTTTAAACATATGGTAGTTTATTTCTCCATTTGCATTTATCTTGCATTCATTATTTTCCTAATTCTTTCATGCCGTTATCATTAGAACATAATCATCATAATCTGCATATTTTTTGCATCAAATCCGCTGGTATTGTCTCTCTTATTGTTTAAGAATGATGCTCTGTGTTTTGTCATTTCTACATAATCTGATCAGCCATTCTATATTTCTATGCATATATGAAATTTAAATATTTTATATTTTCAACATTAGCCTCTCCTTTTATGCATTGGCTTTATTATGCGTCTTCTTTCTTCATATGCCCTTTATTCCAGCTTTTTTTCCTTTGTTTTTCCCTTTTTGTTAATGGAAAACCTGGTCCACTGACTAGTATTTTGTACATCTGTGTTTCATAGCACCAAGGCCTATATATGCCTAGCTTTGGGTCATGTATTCTTGCAACCAAACTCGTTGAAATTGCCAAACTTGATCTCATTCTTGTGAATTCTCTACAGGTGTGGCTTCACAATATTGGATTTGGAAGCCTTGTTTACACAGTTGAGACAATTTGCGACGGTTCTGGTGAGGACCCTTCTTGCAGCAGGTAATGTTGAATATACCCCATATGCTTTCTGTTTTTTTTTTCCTTCTTTTATAGTGATTGATGCACTACTTTGATGTTTTCCCCCTCTCCAAAAGGTCTGTAAGCGGGAACAGTGTATCGGACCACCTCGTATACCTAGGTGTTAATATGCAGGCTGATGACTGGGGCTCTTGTACGATTGTCTTTCATGGAAATTCTGCACAATATCGAGTTGACCCGGCTGGCAACTTTGTCTTGTCAAAGCTCCCAGCTGTTGCCTCAGTTCTACAAACGAGTACAAATATCAATAATCATGCAGCTATGTCGGATAGTGTTGCTTGAAAATCATCAAGCATATCTTCTCTTCTATGAGGATCTCCTTTAATGGATCCAATGATGAATCACTCTGTAGTCTGTACATAGCACGATTCCTCTATGGGCATGTGCTGCCAAAGCTATGTATATATCCTATGGTACAATGTTCCTCAGCATATGATGGTTCCAATTACGAAAGAAAGATTTAATTTTTAAAAACTCCAACAATAACAACAACAAAGCCTTATCCCACTAGGTGGGGTCGGCTACATGAATCCGCTTCGTTGATCCATATTCATAAGATTCGACAGAATTTTATGTTGACTGTCGAGACTTAACACAACCCTCCTCCTTTATCCGGGCTTGGAACCGACTATAAAATATAGGCGGAGTTAATTTTTAAAAACTCCAAACGCATCAAAGATTTCTATAAATAAAAGCTGTTTATTTCCCATAGGATCCAAGTTATTCATTCATCTGCTGTCAATTTCCAGAATTGAACTCCTAAATATCCTGTGAGATGAACTGATGATTTTAAATTCAAATGCCGGGAGCTATTTATTAAAGTTGAAAAGTTCTGTAAGTAATTACGATAATAATTACGATAAACTGTTAGGCGTCAAAAGTTAATTTTGTTCAAAATGTTTATCTGGTCTAGAGTCTGAGTTCTGAAAAGAATATCAAATGAATCACAACTCATGGATTTTCTAATGGAAAATGAACCACTGGAACTTGCAGTGTGGTTTTGATTACTCCAATGGACGTAATAGCCATCTTCTTCTTCGCCTCTACCAAATGCAAATTTGGGAATCAACTACCAACTCAGGCTGAGAACAAATGCAGTAGAGCAAGAAAAATTGTAATGAGCCATGAAGTGACAAACTCAGGCAATGTTCGATGGCAATGAAACATACAACTTAATGTAAAATAGTAACAGGAAATGTACCATTGGTATACCAATGAGATGACTAAAGCAAACTCCAAAGTCAGATGTATAGACAAAATCTAGTTGCCATTTGTTTCCGCATCAAGACACATGAAGAGACCTACAAATAATGTGCATCAAGTTGCACAGACAGATTACCTTCTGCTCAGAGGCATGTACACAATGGAAGACAACTAACTCCCTTTGGCATGTGTCCGTTTTTCCTATTCCAGGTGAATATTCTTCCAAAAGACACTTCCACAAGATTCCAGAAGATTAGATAACTGGTATAGGATTATTTTTCACCACAGGGAACGATGGCCACAAAGAGCAACATTTATCCAGGAAATAAAGTTGAGACCATGAGGGAAATCGTTGTTTTCAGTGAGTTCTCCAGCCGAGCTCTCAACTATATCTGCATTCTTCCGCGTTCCATGTTTTAATGTCCGAAAACGTTCCTTCTACTCATTTGTACTGTCAAAGCTACCTGCAGCATTTGTGCGCCTTCTCTCTCTCCAATTTTCACCCCATACTTTGGCCTCTGCAATGGCACGCTCTCGAATGAGATCACGGTTGACATTCCTTGGAGAGTCTCTAGCCCTGCCCGCATGGATTGGGCTATCCAATTGAGATTCAGTCTCCAAATCCAATCCCCACTTCCGACCGGAGCCACCACCAGAACCACCTCTGCTTATATCTGCACCTGAGCCTGCACCCTTCATCGGATCCCTGTGCCTGAAGTCAGGAGAATTTCTGTGCGGTGAGCTGACAGCATATTGATGGTCAGAGACACTCCTAGTCCTTGGTGTGGATGGTCCAACCCTGTTACTCCTTTCAGCAGCTGCATTTGGATCATAAATTTGTGAAGCCAAATATGAAAGTGCTGTTACAACGTCTCCTATGAGAGGCCTGGTTGCTGCTTGTTCCTGCAAACACATTGCTGCAACTGCCAGAGCTTGATATAGACCTCTCATTGGGTAATGACCCTGCAGTAACGGATCAGCCATTTTGGGGAACTTCCTTCGGTCTTTAAACAATGGCCGAGCCTGTAAAGGAGATCAACAAGAGAGCATGTGTATTCAGAACATGAGACGTTTGGAATGTGAGGATAACAAACTTGAGATTTAGCTTGGCCCGACTTCTTACTTCTGGAATATAATTAAAAACTAGTTTCCGAGGGGCATATTGAGACCCACGAAATCACACATTTGGAATGTGAAGTTTAGAAAAGTTGAGCTTCAGTTTTGCACAACTTAATTCTACATCTAGAATATAATAAAAAAAGTGCAATGTCTGAAGATCATATCGAGACTCATGATGAGTATAGCAAATTTGTATTTAAATCGTTTCCTACATAATTTGAGAACTACAATTGAAGAAAAGAATAAAGTTATAAAATCTATAACTTCTCGAACTAATAATAATAATCCTTGTCTTTGTTGTATTAGAAAGCAACTCAAACATGCTACGTCATAAACCAGTGTAAAGTAGATTAACTTGTTAAAGGCTATGAGGCAATATACCCATGCGACGAGATTTTGTTCCCCGGCAGGCCTGGTGTTGTCAATGGCTTTACGTCCAGTAATTAATTCAAGAAAGACTACACCAAAACTGTAAACATCCGATTTCACGGTTAGCTGCCCAGTCATAGCATATTCAGGAGCGCAGTAACCATATGTTCCCATCACTCTTGTTGATACATGAGTCTTGTCACCAACAGGACCAAGCTTTGCAAGCCCAAAGTCTGACAACTTTGGATGGTAGTCTTCGCCAAGTAAGATATTTGATGATTTGAAATCTCGGTAAATAACAGGAGGGTTTGCCTTATCATGCAGATATTCCAAGCCTTTTGCAGCACCAGCTGCTATTTTCATTCGCGTGTTCCAGTCCAAGGGTTCTTTATCAGGAGGTACATCTGGTATTAATGGAAAACAAACCGCTTATCAGTGGACTACACTTATATACTTCAACATAATCCAAGAGAAGCTTAAAGTTAACAAAAATGGGGCAACACAGTTTGTTTATTTTGGAAAAAAAACTGAAGCAAAAAGGATCCTAGCACAAAGACCAATTGACATCTCATCCTTGTCCAAACAACAACAACAACAACAAAGCCTTATCCCACTAGGTGGGGTCGGCTACATGGATCATACGACGCCATTCCGTTCGTTGATCCATGTTCGATTCGACAGGATTTTACGCTGTCGGGGCCTAACACAACCCTCCTCCTTTATCCGAGCTTGGGACCGGCTATAAAACATAGGCGGAGTTCGACAGATAACATGCCAAAAACAAAAAGGTTTTCAACAGAAGATTAGCACGCAAAATGTACTATGAACATGGAAGCCCTTAAAAAATTATGAGAATTTGATGTATTGAAATAATAAACTTGCAAAAAATATTCTAAGATGGTTGCATAATGCAATACACAGTTTATGCCATTTTCATCAACAAGATATTAATTGTTATATGGGATAAAACAACGTGATATAATCATGTCTATACTATGATATTTTGTTTTTTTTAGGAGACTGATATTTTGTTATGATACTTTTTTTATCTTCGATCGAGCAAATATATTATGAAGATGAAAAAAATATCATAACAAGCAATTGGGAGAACTTGTATTGCCTGAACAATATAATTAATGAACTTAAGTGCTCATAAGACATATATCATGGCTTGAACAAATTAGAGTACAAAGATTCCTGAACATATAAATTGAAATGACTTTCATATCCACTTAAAATGTAGAAAATAAATAGACACCATATCTAATGAGCTATCATTTTTAGCACGCTGTAAGAACCTTATGAATTTTATACTGTTCTCTTCAAACTTAACAAAATGCTATAGACTTGTGTGTCAAAGACTAACCAAAATATCCACATTTTTTTATTTAATCCTTATTCAAGTCACCCTAACGTAGTTAGCAAATCCATTACAAGGTAATGATTCAAACATGTAAAGAAAGCTAGGCTATAACCAAATTTGTATATCAGGGTAAACTGAGATGCCAGATTAATCAATTTGGAAGTCTCCTGTCCCTTACTTCTAACTCCGATATCAAATGAAAGGAGACTGCAAATACCTATCCATATTAAAAAAAAATGAAAGAGAGGATGCACATGTGCCAAAAATGAATAAGCTATTTGCGTAAGAAAATTAAATGTATTGACATGAGGTAATTCAAGGACAAGTATAACCCCTTTTCCAATGAAGGATATGCATAATTCTTGCAACTAATGGCATTGCCATGAAAAGTATATTCAATCATTTACCCAAAATAAACAATGTATTCAATCAACAAACTAACAGAATAGATAAGGAATTGAAACTTGTGGTTAACAATGCAAGGAAGAAACTAGAGAAACTGCACTTCTTATAGAATATGACTTTGTAACACAAAACCATTGCAGTCATTATAGCATGCCAACTGTCATTTTACTGTAAAAGGAGACTACGTGCATATTCATTTTTTTTCATTCTTAATGTAAAATATGAAAACCAAGAAATAAATGCATTCTGAAACTGAATCAGTTCCAAAAAAATTAACAGTATTACTTTCCACATTTGCAAATTTCTTCTGGTATAGAATAAAACAAAAAACAATAGAGGTTAAATGTAAGCTAGTCAGATATTCAGTACACGAAAGGACTGAAATCTAACCATGTAAATGGTCTTCCAATGACCCCAAAGGCATAAACTCATAGACAAGGAGGCGCTGATCACCATCAGCACAATAACCTATCAGATTAACAAGGTTTGTGTGATGTAGAAGACTTAGCATGAGAACCTCAACCAGAAACTCTCTGTTTCCTTGAAGGCCATTCCTGTCTAGTTGCTTAACAGCAACAACCTGTAAAAAGAATAGTCATTCATCAGTATGTATAAGTAAACATCGTACAGTATGATGCAGAGAACAATCCAATTATATGTTAATAGCATAAACATTGGTAGCTATCTAAGAAGATAGTCAAGGATGAAATTTTGTTCATTTTCTGATTCATTTTAGTGGATATACTTCATGAAAGGATTTGCAGATAGATAACTATGTTTGTTAATAAATACAACAAGACAAAAAAGAAGCAAACCTGTCCGTTATCCAGACGTCCTTTATATACACGGCCAAAGCCACCTTCACCCAAAAGACAGTCTTGTCTAAAGTTCTTCGTGGCAGCAGCAAGCTCACGGAAAGTAAATGTCTGTGCAGCTATATGGCCACCATTCCCTTCCTTTGGCATGGATCCTTCCTTTTTGGAGTCAGAGCCATTTTTAGACTTTGATTTATCTTGCACAACAAGTAAGTGCAGATGATAAACAAAAGTTCACTTGAATGAGGAAAAATACAGGTTTATAGAATTAATTTTTCCGCTTCAAGTATAAAGAGCTTGTAAAATTAATTTCAACTGTAAATTGCTTATCAGTAACAAGGGAATGAGATAGAAGATACATAATATTCTTAGGTACCACGATGCTACCCCTTGGAAAGAGCATCACAATATTGGGTGATACATATTACTGGTAATGCTCCTATGCAGAACACACAATAACAAGTAAAAGAGATTGCTTAGCATCAATTTGTTTCAATTGTATTAATCGGCTAAATGCATTTATAGCGTAAATTTTGATCCGGGTCTCCGATAGTCATCCAGACACAACTTTTCTGAAATAATTTCTTACAAAAGGGCAATCTAAAGAAAACTAATCTTTCCCAATTCGCGTTATATCATGACAGCGATTGACAAATTATTTCCGAAGAGACAATGAATGCCTTCAGAGAATAAACAATCTGCAGATCCGACTGCAATACAGAAGATCGACAGAGGAGGAATGCATAGTTGTAAAACTGGAATGCAACAAAAGTAGATTGGCGAATTCTCATAAAGAACTGTTTTTTTCCAACAAAATCCGAACCAGTCAAATCCATACCAGAGGCATCCTTCGAGCCGTGATGCGACGACGGCAACGACTCCTTCTTGAAATCCCCTCCGCCCTTCGCGTCATTCCTCCGGTTCTTTTTCTCCCCATCCGCGTCCTTCCGGGATCCGAAACAAGAGAAACAGCCCATCTTAGATCACATGAAACAGCTGGCGAAACTGCGAAACCCGGCGAAAAAATCCAACGATTCCAGTAAGAAAGGCAGCGCCTTTCCTCCGATTATCAGATCGATAGCGACAGCGCTCGCCAGGTGACCAGATCAGGAGCAAAAAGATCCCATTTTTGGGCACTGCAAGTGGAGAAGATTGGAGGAGCACACCAGCGGCAGGTCGCCGAGGGGGAGAGAGAAAGAATAAGAGATAAAAATCAGCAAAGTAACAAAGAGGAAGATGGGGAGAGAAATGAGGAAAAAGTCAGCACAGTGTAAGAAAATAAAATGGGCAGTCCGACAGGAGGAAGATGAAGCGGAAGGTGAAGAGGGGGGAGAGAGAGTGAGAGGAGAGAGAGAGAGAGAGAGAGACTTGGGGTAATTTGAAAAAAGGTAGATGCCATTCTGAATACTGCCATAACATCTTTTATTGCTCAAATTAAAGGCGGATTCTTTTTTTTTCTCTTTCCACAAAAAATCATTTCAACATTGTGATCACAAAGATAACGGCTTTATTAGGCAATTAATTCCATCCGTTTATTTTAATTTGATGTTTAAAAAGAGCCTTAAGACAACTAAATAAAAGGATAATAATATTCGATTTTTTAAATTTTGACGTGTTAAATATATGCGTTATAATTTTTTACACAAATTATTCAATGCACAAAGACGGGTTTTTTAGTACCCAAATGATGCCAATAAGCATGGACCACTCAAATTAACATATTAAAAAAAGGTGTTAAAGATTTTTTTTCTCAATAAATTTCATGAATTAAATGAATGCAATTGGTCAAACCCGGATTTTTTTTAAAAAAAGAAACGTATTAAAAATTATATTAAATATTAAATTGTTTGTGAAAGTAGGAAACTCAAAATTTTCCATCTTTCGGAGTCAATTAATTATAGTTTAGTCGATGGAATTGTTGAGTGAGTCAGATACAATAAAATAAATAATATTCGTACAATTTGAAGGGTTCTTAGGTAAAAGTAAACACTGGTTTAGTCTAATTAATAAAATATTTGAACAATATTTAATGCATATATGACTATATTAGGAAGTAATTAGATCAATTAGGATGTGAAGAAAACTTGTGATTGAATAAAATTTAAGGAAGGATCTCATAGTTTTACCCATCAAGTCAATTTTGAGAAACTTTGTGCTAGAGAAAAAAAAAGATAGGATGCAAAAATAGGGAACATGGTTTTGCTGAAACAAAAAAAAAAAGAAAAAGAAAAAAACCTATACTGATTATTAAATGCTAAATGCAATTGATAATTTTCAATATTTCGAAAATATTCCCTCGTGAAAGAGAATTAACAGTATATAAAAAAAACTGTTTTGTGGGGTCAATTTTCATGCTCGTTGAAATAATTAGGGGCATTAATTATAAGTTTATTTTTTTTATTTGTATCATAATTAATAGGCTTAAACATGGGTTGATTAGTCTTGGCCTATTGGGTCATTTTTTATGAATCCTTTCAAGTCGTACGACAAATTTGTCCCCCTTCACATGACGTTGCCAAGTAGAACTTGTTACATTTTTTGTAAAATAATAATAATAATTATTATTATTATTGGATTACTTCCGCGTATCATTTCTGAACTATAATGATTTTTTATATCTAACTTCAAATTAGAACTCGTTGCCTTTTCATTTTAATTCTCTCATCAACTTTTATTATATTTTTATATTAGCTTTGATTTTTTTCATTGATGAAAAGATTAAATTATTTTTTCATCCGTAACATATCAAATAATAAATAAAAAAAGTTCTTTGTTGGGAAAGTTTTCCCTCCTCTCTTATTGGCGGAGCAGATCGACTTTTGTCGGAATTTTTTTTTTATATTTGTTATTTAATGTATTATGTGATGAAGAGTAATTTAATTTTTTTTATAAATAAAAAATAAAAGTAATAGAAAATGCATGGACAAAAGGATTAAAATAGAAAAACTGTGATTAAAAATCGTGATAATTCAGGGGAGTAACATATTATTATTTTGTGCTACTTTATTGGGTGTTAAGGCGTGGCCGGTAGATTTTTGGACCAAAATCACACACGTGTAATTTTGTTTGTGTTCGTTATAGTAAATAAAGAACAACTTAAAATTCTAATTCCCCAAAGACAAAGTTCGGTCAGTGTTTCAGACGGCAAGTTGTGGAAAAATGTGTTTGTATTAGGGCAGTTAATCAACGATGTGTCATTAGGTGTAAGACAGACATCATGGTATTAGATACCACATTATTTTTTTATAAAAATAATGATGGCATAATAAAATATTCCATGAAATTAATTATATTTTGGCAAACTTAATTTGACTCCTTCGAAAAGGGGACATTTTTTTCGTTATTCTTTTAAATTATCGATATTTTTTTTCGGAATCCTTAAAACTTTCAAACATTTTCGATTAACCTCAAACATTAACACCCTTAACTTTATCATTATCATTATCATTATTAGTATTAATATTATTATTATATTTTACACTTAATAATTAAACATTAAGAAATAAAATTTTATAGTTTTACTGTCTCATTATTAAAGGGTAATAAAGTAATTGAACAAATGTAAAAAATTAAAAAATATAACTGTAAAACGGATTGTGTTTTAAGTGAAAAACATCAGGAAAACTTAACTTCTTTGGTACGGAAAATTTAAGGATTATTCCGAAAAAAAAGATTGATAATTTTGTGGTAAGAAGACAAATGTGAGAATTAAAAATATTTTGCCCCATGGCATTTAATTCCTGAAGTAATTTACTTGTAGCATTTTTGTGTGTCGTCCTTTCAATTAACGTAAAAAACAACAAAGATATAAAATCAGAGATTTATTATGGCATATGTATTATGAAATATAAATTAATTAATTTTTGGTTGCCACAAGTGGTTAGCTAAATTCTATTTTTAAAATGGTTTCATTGGCGACTTAAATACTAATAACCCTGGCCCATCAATGATTCCCAATCCAAATGAAGAGAAAAAATAAATAAATTTGTTTTCTTGCTTGGTGTGCATTTAATATGATTGCATTAAGTGGTAAAATAATATTTTTATTATTATCATGTAAGCTTGACTCGGGTCACGGCGAATCTTGGTCGGCTGGTGTATGGCTCATTAAACTTTTTATTTTCTTTCTACTAATCCATTTATATAATTTCCTCTTCTTATTTGTACAAAATGTGAACAATACTCTTGTGAACAATACCTTTTTCCTCTTGTAATTTACAAAAGAAATTGACAAAATAATGTAGATATTGATTATTTTATTAATTAAAAGACTTTAAAAAATAGTGAAAGATATGTAGGGGTAGTTTCCTAAGTTGTCGGTGCATAGTTGAATTAAAGGATTAGTTCGAGTTGTGTTTGGTTGGAGTGAAATTTGATAATGAGTAATAAGATGGTTGATGTGATAAAGAAAAATAAATGCGATGGATAATTTTTTGATGAGTTTTGAATTAAAATTAATTATTATAATTATAAAATATAATTATATTATTAATCAAAATAAAATTATAAAATAGAAATTTTTTATGTGAAAACTTTTGTTAAAAAATATATTATTTAAATATAAAAAACATTTTTAAATTAATTATATTTAACAAAATATTAAATTTTTTAATAAAATAATAAGTAATAAATAATATTATATTAATCCATTATTATGAATATTTTATTTATTAAATCATTTATTTTATGAAGATTATGGTGTGAGAGAAAAGAAAAAGAAGAAAAAATGAATTTTAAAAAAATGTAATATATCATGTCAAATAAAAAAAAAGACAACTTCCCGTTCTACTTAAAACGGAGTGTGAACTAGGATCACGTGACCTTGGTTCTACCCATCTAGTTCCTCGTTCGAAACTACGATTCCAACTCGCATTTGATAGAATCGGACAGAACAAGTGCGCGATTCCGTGCCGATTCCGCAAACAAATGCAGTCATAGCGAAGATGCAGAATTTTTAAGATCGTATTAATATAAATTAGATTAAGGAGGCCTGATCATATTTGTTAGCATAAATTATAATATAAAATAAAGATGTAACAAAATTTAAATTGAAATTTTAAAAAAAGAATATATTTTTTGTCCCGTCCATGGAGATGAGTGCATGCGAAAGAAGGGTGATGGACCTTTTTTTTCTCGTTATCATTTTATTATATTAATGAAGATTTAGAAAAGTATGGACTTAATTATTTGTTGAATAAGTTTCTTTTTTAAGGAAACAGATAATTATGGGTAATTAAAAGGACAACATGAACCGTCCATGAAGAAATCAATGATTCGAGTTTATCAATAATGAGTTCAAGTAGAGCCTAATGCGAAAAAATCACGTAGATGATGGGCAAACGTGTTGTACTTGTGCCCCGTCTTCCTATCCGGTCACGGAGCCATATGGCCCATATATCAAAGTTCAAATTAATTAGGATGATATTGAGGAATTGGCGACACTATCATCAATTGTGTCGTTATGTCTTTTACTAGCATAATAATGTTATATATACAAAGTTGTATTTAATTAGACGAATTCAAGAGAGAAAAGAGAGTGCGATAGAAGTTACTAAATTTTCATTAGAGCGTAGAGATTCGATATGCGTTGATATTTTCAGTCTTACTTAATTTTGCAACTTATTTATTATATATATGTTTCTTCCCGGTAGTGTTTTATTTTTTAATCTACCCGGTAGTGTGGACTCTAGAATTTTTATATATGATAATTTATAAGAACGACATGTGACATGTAATAGGCTAAGAATTATTATCATCATCTTCTTATTCTTCTTTGCATATATTCGCAACAGTGATAATGATCATAAGAGTATCCGTATATTAATAATTGTAGAGTAATTAATTGAACAAGTAATATACGTGAATATATATATGGTCAGAAGCTTGAACGGGCCTCTAGCCGTTCTCGTCGTATGGGAATTTTACGAGTGCGGGGTGGGTGGGAATAATGTGATTCATGTATATATATTCTTTCCCACGTCTCTCTATTTCTTATTTCTTATCGCATGGAATGGAATAATATGATTAATGTATAAGAATTAAGAAGGATAACAGTGATATCATCGACTTTTATGTATCATATTAGGGCTATGTTGCTCATAGTAACTTTTTTTTTTCAAACATAAATATTGTTTCGCCGTTCGTCCAACAAATTAGTGTGGATCTTTAAGCTCATCTCTCCATAATCCATATGTAAACTATGCATATCTTTAGCACAACAATGAAAAGTCTCTTCATGGTTCATGATCACAGATCGACGACAGATAATTTAGAAGTGGTCAAAATTGATCTCTCCTTGATGCATATGCTGCATGCATACGGATCATATGCATGGGATGATAAAAACTAAGTGATAGCTAGGCACGTAACGTAAGTACGTACATAATTATATAACCGGCGCCGGCAATGCATGCACGCACGGCCGTCAGAGCCAGAGAGCGCCGGCGTCCCGGAGCAGCGGGACGAGCTTGCCGCCGAGGTGGAGGGCCATGACCTTGTCCGTCGGCCCGACCAGCGCGCCGCCGACGAAGACAGCGGGGAGGGTTGCCGTGGGGCGGCCGAGCAGCTTGGCCAGCACCCCCTCCATCTCCTTGCCGCCGGGGTCCTCGTCCAGCTCGTGGACGGCCGGGCTCACCCCGAGGTCACTGAAGAGCCTCTTCACGGCGTGGCACATGCAGCACGAGCTCACGCTGAACACCACCACCGCCCTCTGCGACGCCAACCTCATCACTCTTTCCATCTGCTTTTCTATTTCTTAAATCATCAATTAGCCAGGACAAGAATATATATATGGTCGTGTGTGTTTGGAGTTGGAGTGGTCGATCGATGGTTTCAGCTGCAAATATGTGCACTGGTGACAGTTATATATATGATAAAAAAAGTGGAGTGATATATATATATATATATATATATATATATATATATATATAAAAGAATGTTGAGCGCATCTCAATCGTTGATTCATTGATCAATGGTTGAGATAATTAATATGTTTAAATCATGAGGTTTAATCATTTTTTATCAGATTCATTAATGAGTGGATCAACATTAATTCTTATATATATATATATATATATCCCTCCACAGTGCTACGGGAATGTTCGATGAGATATTTAGTTTTGTGCTGATCGATCAAAGTGCCATATCTATATATGATCATTGCATTGATGGGGACCCAAAAGTGCACACTTCACTTTGCTGCATGCTCTCTCCACATTTTGCATGCCTTCAACCGCGACAGAATTGGTGCTCTTATCCCTTGAGAGATTGATAAGATTTGAATATCTCTCTCGCTCTCGGGCATTTTAGTGTGGGCCAACAAGAACAACGGAATTTTCTACGGATGACACTATTTTTTTTTCCTTCTTCCATGTCTAGGGTGATCATAGGTTAAATTAAGCATTCACAACCGAAAGATGCATTTTGGTTTGGAATAGTCCACAGCATATGTTATTGTTAAGAAGAGATGAGCAAGATGGATGCTCCACCCCGGGAGACGTGACATGACATGAATGTTAATTAATTACCGAATCTCATAAGTTGCCTTGTTTTTTTTTTCAATTTTTACCGACGGATGTTCCGAGGAATTATCTCACAGCTTGACACTATACGTGAACTAAGGACCTGCTATCAACATTTTCTCGATTTTTTTGGTATTTTTTAATGGATGACATTTAAAGAGAATAAGGTCCTTGTCAAATAATCGCTCATAAATTAAGTAAAAGGTGTTGAATCACTTTGTTAAAGTATAGCTAAATTCGATATTAAAAAGTTAACATGAATTAAGATGTTATAAAAAATAAGGATAAAGTATATAAATTAATTATTTTCTTCTAAAACCAATGTTTTTTTAACTAAGCTTTTCTCTTTATTCGTTTCGAGTAATTTAAGTTCTTTTCAGTGGATAGAGGGGAATGAATACATAGTCGGTTCGTAGCATCACATTTTTTTCCTTCTTTTGATTAATTAGGTGTTGAAGAAGTACATAAAGGCCCGCTTCATCGCTTTGCTTCAACTTTTTTAGATACCCCAATTAATTAATGCATAATTTTTTTAACGGGTCAAACTGTAAAGACTTTGTTGTTGTTGTGTCAAACGGTACTGATAATTCAACTCGTGCGGTGCTAAAGAGCACATTATCTACATATTAAAAGTTGGATCATCATCGAGCTCATTAATTAATTTGATTAGATCATCATGTTTATCTAACATAATTTTATGTATTCACATGAATTTGAACTCAAAATCTTGCTTAAGAATTTGTTTAAAAATAACTAATTGAGGGATTAGGTGGACACCATGGTGAGTGATGTAATGATAAAGTGTGATGTGTCATTAGATAATTTAATAAATTTTATAAGACGTGGAGTGAAATAATGAAAATTTTATTTGTGTGAAAATTATTTGTATCCATCGTTATATATTTAAAATATTTATAATACGTTCAACAAATATTTATCATATATTTTTTATTATTTAATTTAATTTATTTTTATTTTTTATTTGACATAATTTTTCTATTTTATTATATTATTTATTTTTATATAAATTTTTATTCATGCATCTATTTTTAAAAAATAGATAAATATATATTAAAAATAATATAGATAAAAAAATATTTTATCATAATATTTTTTTACTCGTACGAGAGAGAGGAGAGATTAATGGGAGAAAAGAGAAGAGAGATGGAGAGAGAAAAAAAAGAAGGAAAAGTGAATTAATTTAGTTTAAAATTATAATCTTTTTTCATTTTACAAATGAAAATTATGATGTGAGAAGGAACCATTTACCTCACATAAAAAAAAACTTATTGGTAGTTAATGCATAAAATTAAAAAGATGAAAGGAAGGAGAGAGAAAAGGACGATATTAAAAAAATGAAGAGCAGAGAGATGATGATCGTGGACATGAACTTGCAATCCACAAGATTATATAATCTTCACTTTAATTATTAAATTGGCATTACTTTTTAAATCCGATAATATCCCTCGTGCATGTCAATGTTCTCAAGGTAGATTCTTAATTAGGTGATTGATGACGACAAATTAATATGCCATATTAATTAGTTAACAACTCAATTAACAACCTTCACTTGAACATAAATTAGGGAGTAAATATGTGGTCGATTTTGGGAGTACGATGGGGGAGTTCCCAATATTTTTTATTTTATCTCTTTTTTTGTTACAAAACAAATAAAATATGTGAAACGAATTATTTTTTAATGAAAGCTTAATGAAATCAAGTGAGGTGGAATTGTAAATAAGGTCTTGAGTTATTTTACTAGTCTCGAGTTTGAGTTTTTTAAAATGTAAAAAAATTTTGTTGAGAATTTTATCTGTACAGTGACTAAGTAAAATACGCACACTACAAGAAAAAATCAATTACATATGGTCCAAATCGTATGTAATTTTTCGAAAATCATCGAAAATGACGATTTTCGACAGAATCGATCCGTCGAAAAACTGGTCGTCACAAACTGATTTTCGACGAGTGAAAAAAACTCGTCGAAAGTTCCGACGGAAATCTGGCGGCCGCAATCATCAAAACTTTCGGTGGCCGCAGCCGTCGATACTTTCGACGGTCGCGACCGTCGGTAGTTTCGATGGTCATCAAAACCGTCGAAACTTTTGACGGCCGCGATCGTCAAAACTTTTGACGATCATCGCAACTGTCGAAACTTTCGGCGATAGGAACCATCGAAACTTTCGGCGATCATCATAATCATCAAAACTTTCGACGATTGCAACTGTCGCAAATAATTTTTGTAATATAAAAAAATTAACCGGTCGTTGACGGTCGATCCGATGGCCAATGACCAGATCCGACGCCAGGCGGCCAATTCGACGGCCAACAGCTAAATCTGGCCGCCAGAGAGAGAGAGAAAGAGGGAGTGTCACCGGAGAGAGAGAGGGGGTGTCGTTGGCAGGTCATCGTCCGAAAAGTCATCGCGCCGGCAAGATAGGAGAGAGAGAAAGAGAGGAGAGATAGTCGTGGAGAGGGAGAGGGATGAGAGAGGGTAAGAGGTAGAGATGAGATGAGATGAGAGTTATATATCTTGGGGTAGAAATTAAAGAGGAAAAGCGGGAAAACAAAAAAAAAAAGGTGCGGGAGAGTTATTTTTTTAATTACTCGGAAGAAACTTTCGATGGTCCAGACGGACCATCGATACATTTTCGACGATTCTGACCGTCGAAACTTCCGACGGTTCGGACCGTCGGTAAATTGTGTAAGTATACTTACATTATATAGTATTTAATTTTCTAACCGTCGAAAATTTTGACGGTCCGAACGATCGATAATTATATTTATAAAATATCGCTTATATATATTATATTATTTTCCACTTATCGACGGTTTGGACCGTCGAAACTTTCAATGAACAGGTATCCGTCGGAACTTTCGATGTTCATAGATGTCGGAAAATAAAATAATAATATTATAGATTTCATAATTTATTATTTTAATTTCAGACAGTTGTAGCCGACAAAAATTCTAACGGATCCATATCCGTCGTAAAATTCATCGCAAATTGCGAAGGATTTCTGTCCGTAAAAAAATTTCAACTTTCTTATGGTACGAATTGACTCTAATCAAATCAACTACGCTTAATAATAAATCGACCTTCAATTTATGAATAATACGCTCATGAATTAACTCCTGGACGGCGTTTCTCAAATATCCGGGATTGGTTAAAGCTTAATGAATCAATATGATATTAGAGCTTTCGGCTGAATACGCGGGTCCTTGAGAATAATTTGTCCTATTATTTTTGTTACGGGGAGGGTTCAGAATTATTTTATTGTGGAATAACTTTCATGACAAGTTTTAAAGTAGCAACACGGTTGAACTAATTAGTTTGTTGTCGTTGACCATTAATAACATATTAACATGCATGTTTTAATATATATATATATATATATATATATATATATATATATATACCCGGGGATAAATTGTTGAGTTTACTCAATGAAAGTTCTTGAAACATATACAGTACAACACAAAACATATTAAAGAATTGAAGAATTGAATTATATTAATAACATCAATACATAATTTATACTTAAAGCGAAAGATAAAGTCATAATATTTAATAAATTGATTTTTTCTAATGACTTCTTTTCTAACACAATGGAAATTTTTTTGTCTCTTTAGCAGGTAGAAAGGAACCAATTTATAATACAT
This sequence comes from Pontederia crassipes, assembly GCA_030549335.1. NCBI lineage: Eukaryota > Viridiplantae > Streptophyta > Magnoliopsida > Commelinales > Pontederiaceae > Pontederia > Pontederia crassipes. The sequence continues at coordinate 15,977,001 of CM060188.1, read as the reverse complement.
TATTTTAATACGGTAGGTCCATCAAATACCAAATCAATGATTAAGATTAATCATACTATTAAGTGCTAACGTGATTCAATTCAAAAATAAATAATTTTATATTAATTTTAATATTATTAATAGATTATTAGTACAATATTCATATACTATATCATATAACTTATATTATAACTTTATAATTATTTAAATAATATTATTTTGATAAAATTTGGTTCAATCCGATCAAATCCAATCGGACCGATCCAATTGCGACCCGGTAAGAAGTCCGATCCAATCATCGATTCGATTCTGAAAATATTACTTATTGTGCACTTCACTATGATCACTAAAGATGATCAACTACCTATAATATTGATTCATAACAGTTGAAATTTATCTTTATGCATTTAAATAATAGAACTTGTGACAAAATTCTTACAAAGGAGCTATCATACATACGTTGGATAAAATAAAGTGCCATATTTAACTATGGAAATGTGTGTGCTTTTGGAGTAAGATAAAACATAAAATAACTTGTTGTCTATATATAATATTCAGCTTGCATCACTTGTTGGATTTTGGTTCTCTTATCATTAAAAAATATTAACAATAAAGTCACATATAACAGACGATAAAAACAATTGTTTGGAGAAAAATTACATTTAACAAATGACAACTTTTGCTCTTCCACACTTTCTCTTCTTCGATCATTTTGTTTCATGGAGATTCAAATGCTTGATTTATTCCTTCCTACCCTATTGAGTCTATCTTTAGACTTTTAACAAGTATGATCAAGTACAAGAAAACAAGATTATTGTAAGTTGCTAAAAGTTGAAAGAACATTAGTCAAACCTTATTGGAAAAACAATTATGAAAACAACAAGTTTACTCGCAACATCTTCTATAAGTGTTGCTCCAAAATATTCTAGATGTTAGCAAAAATTAAATTCCAAGGTTGTTTTTTATGGGAGTTACAATATGTTGAACATCTTGAGAAGTGAATGCTTTATGCAAAATTATATGTACTAACTAACTGTCCTAATAGCTTAAATTGGTAAGAAAGAGTAACATATTTATAAAATTTGACACTCTTCTAACATAAATTTTATGTCTCTATATTTTGCATGATTGTCCAATGGTGAAAAATATATTGCTCAAGCATAGATGTTGCATTCCTTTTTAAGAATATGTAAAATATGAAAACAAGAATACTTTCTTGTCCAATTTTTTTCTTTGCACAAGCATATTATGGACATGTTTTTATGGTAATTATATTTCACAATGTTCTTTTTTATCTTCAATTTTTTTTATATGAGGAATATACAACTTTATTAGCATCTTTTCAAAAATTGCAAAAAAAAAATCCTTGTGCATAGTTTTCTTTCATGATTCTTTAATGGACGTTCACTAATTTAAGCGGTCTTGGAATTCGTAATGTTAAATTCTTCTCATTATTCAACTTCTTGATGACTTTGAACTACCCTATCACATTTGTATACAAAATTAATAATAATGTATATGCATTTATAAAATTATCAAAGAAGATATTAATACTTTGGAATCTTTTGTGGTATACATGCCTATAGTAAACACATTTGTGAAATATAGCAATAATCATTGTTGATGTTTTATTATATTGATATGCAACCCAATGGGTATTTCGAATATCAATCTTGTGCTTTAATGAAAGTCACTTCTTTTCAAATTCATCAATATTTGTTTATTGACCATACATCATATCCTTGTTTGAAGACTTCTTGTGTATATAAATCTTGATATTACACATTACATTTTTCTAATATTCAAACACAAAATATATGTCATATAGATATATCTGAAGATGACATTGCCAAAAAAATATATTGATATGTGATAATGCATATAGTATGTTTTTCATTAATTCATTTCAATCATGTTTTCAAATAACCAAATAAATATCTTTTGTCTCATCAATAATGCACAGCTAAATGAGCAAGACCCTATGTGATGATAACTTTCGTAAAATGTAGAAATGACATTTTTAAAATTTTTTATCATATGTTGTGTCAAATATATATCACAACATTACAAAAAGATTAAATAACTATTCATTGATCTACCATCCACCTAAAGAAATTCATAACAATGTCATCTCCATTGACTTCTCATTTATGGAAAAAGATTTTAGTCTTTACCCTTTTTAGAATATAAGAAATGAGGTTGATGCATTATTTTATCAACAATATTTTTTTCTCTCAAATGATTTATACACTTTTGAGTCGTGATTATACTTGATGGTCCCATTCAAACATCATGTGATGTATAGATCGCATCTTTGAAATTTTATGAAAGCTACTTGTGATAATGAATTCATTTTAGTAATGAAGGAGATATCAATGTGGGAGAGTTCTCTTCAATCAGTTATCATACTTCTTGCTTTCCATCTTTCTTACAACATATAAATGGGCAAGAAAATCACCCTTTAAATTTTTTCTTTGTTGTGTTACCTTTCCTATTCTTTAATTTGACATTGAACAAACAACACTTACATTTATAACTTTTTTGTCCTTGATTTATGTTCAAAAAATTTCCACCGACCAAACATATATATATATATACATATATATATATATATATATATATATATATATATATATATTACAAACATGACAAATGATTTTGAGATATCATAAGATTTCGCATGATGGTCATATTTGATTTCCATATTCTCATTAATTTCTTGTTCACTCATATTTTATGAGTTATTATTAAGACCAAGGTTGTCAAGATCTCGATCTAAATATTAAAATATTACGATTTTACAGACCCCTTTCGATCTCGATCTTATCTTGAGGATCTTATGTGTAAGATCTTAATTTTGGTCACACGATCTTACGATCTTGTTCGATCCTATACAATCTCATATGATTAATATAATTATTTAAATATTAATTAAAAATATATTTATGATAATAAGAATTAATTTATATGAAGTTAAATATATTTTTGTCCATTTTTAATATGTTTTGATATCATTTGACTCATGAATCCATAAAAAATGTCTTTGTGAGGTATAATCTAATATTTCAATACGAAAAATTTGTCAAAAATATATTTATTATTTTGAAAATATACTATTTTATTAATAGGTGGGATCTTACGATCTTCGATCTGACCCCTCCGATCTTATATAAGATCCCGATCTTGACAATCTTGATTAAGATATTAACGCTCAACATATAATGCAAACTTTATAAATTGTGTGTGTATAAATTGTGACAACCCAATATGTTTCATGAATTCGTCATCACCAACTTGATTTGAATCCATATCCATTACAAGGCTCTTGAGTAAATTAAAGTTCCTATCACAAGTTGTCATGACAAAAAAAATTTACATGCCTATGCACTTAGTATTGTTTTTTCCATAAACTAAGTTTAATGATGCATAATTATTATTACTTTTTTTTGTTAGCAAACTTTAATGAGATCTTAGCATCATGTTATTTTTTTCCAATACTTTCGTAACTATAGACGAAGACTAATGTGCTATGCTCATTGTCAGCAACTTAATGTCTATCCTAACAAGTAATCATGCAAACTTTATATTTCATGATATTTTACTCATGAAGATGTCAAAACAAAGTTTTTTTATGCCCTATATAATTATATTTTTATGATAGAAATTGAGAAAAATTTAGAGTTATATCTAAAACGTAAAAAAAATCTAAATAAGAATGAGTTACTTCATGCACTAAACTTTCGATTAATATTTTGTATAGGTTTCCACGAGATTTAAGGCGTGAATATTAAAATTATAGAGAATTCTATTAGCTTTCCAGAGAATTAAAAATCATCTCATTTGGATAACAGTGCAGAAACTTATGCTCAAAATAGTGCAGGATGATCAATTTGATGGTCGAAGCACCGGTCGATCGATTAAGCACACCGATACCCTTGTCGGGTTGTGTTGTCTCCTCTCATATCTGAAAGAGATGACAACATCTTTGCGAGATTGTTGTTTTCTTTTTAATGTTTATTTATTTATCATTTTAAAACATAAATAAAGAGAGAAAATACTGATGCGATATATTTTTCTTAAAATAATTAAATGGTTACAAAATTTAAATGTTCCTTAAACACTTTTTATTATTTTATTTTGCCTTTAAAATTTTTAAATATTTTTAATGATGATTGTAATTGAAATTTTTGAAAAGTTAAACAAGGAGTCGCGCCCATAAAGAGCTATTGCATATCGCCTCTCACTAATAATTATATTTTTATATTATTTATTTGTTATTATTTCATTCTATATTTTTATTATTTTAAAATTCAATAATGACCGCTATTAGCATTTTAAAAAGTTGAATCATCACTCTAAAAAAAATTGAAAATTTTAATGACCACACCTACAAAATTAAATTTGAGCGAAAGAAAATTGCGTAACTTTTTTATATTTTAAAATTTGACATGAAGGAGATAAAAAATAGTGATGTGATGTCATATAAGCATTCAACTAAATGGGTGATAATATGATCACGGGTGAAACATTTTGTGATTGTGATGTTATAAAATGAAGTTGCATGACTATATTAGTAATATTATTTCAATTAGATGATCACTATTTGAAATTTACTCATGAAGAAGAATGTAAGCGATTAATAAATAAAGATAAAAATAAATGCAATTTTAGTTTAGAATATTTAACAAGCGCAATCCATTGATCTAGTTGCAAAGATATGACTCGACGACTCACAGAGATTGGGCGCCAAAGCACACCCAAACATACACTACAAGAAAAACGCTGATTACCGACGATTTTTCAGACAGAATCAATTTGTCGGAAAAATTCTTGTCGCTAATCGATTTGCGACGGTTTAAAAAATAATCGTCGCAAGTCGGTAATTGCGATGGTTTGGACAATCAGAACATTCTGGCGGTTCCAGCCGTCAAAGCTTTTCGACGGAAAAGTCCGACGGTTCCAACCGTCGAAACTTTTCGACGGTCGCAACTGTCGAAACTTTCGACGGTCATCGCAACCGTCGATCTTTCGACGATCAGAACCGTCGCAAAGAATTTTTTAAAAATAAAAAAATTAGCGACCGGATCCGGCCGCCCGCGGCAGGATCTGAACGCCCGCGACCGGATCCGACCGCCAACCGAATACCCACGGTCGATCCGGCCGCAGGCGGCCGAACGGCCGGATCCGGCCGCCAACGGCAGGATCCGAACGCCCACGGCCGATCCGGCCGTAGGCGACTCCGGCCGTCAGGCGGCTGGATCCGACGCCAGCGGTTGATCCGGTCGCAGCGGCTGGATTCGGCCGCCAGCTGCCGAATCCAGTCGCCCGCGGCCGGAGAGAAAGAGAGAGAAAGAGAAAGAGAAAGAGAGAGACGCCGGCGAAGAGAGAGAAGTTTGACGCAAAAAGGGGCTCGTGCTCGACCAAAGGGAATACGCCGACGGGAGAGGATCGCCGACGGTCGACGCTTGACGTCCGGTAGAGGCTCGCCAGTCGGGTGAGGGAGAGGGAGAGAGGGAGAGAGAGAGAGGAGAGGAGGGAGAGAGAGGAGAGGAGGAATTATAATAGAGGTATTATATATATAAGGGGAAAAGATGAGAGAAAGTGGGAAAAAGAAAAAAAACGGGATGACGAAATTTTAATTACCGACAGTTTCAGCCATAAAAAACATAAATATTAATTATTTTTAAAGTTACCGACGGTTGTGACCGTTGAAAAAATATTTAGTTATATATAATGTTTATTTAGTTATAATTATTATCGACGGTCAAAATCATCGATAATTACGATGGTTTGGACCGTCGCTAGTTATATTAATAAAATACTCTTCATACGATATTATTATACATTTACCGATGGTTACGACCGTCAGAAATTGCGACGGATTTTGCGATGGATGGATATCATCGTCGTTTCTAATCGTCGAAAAATTTAATAATAATATAATAAATTATGTAATTTATTTTTTTTATTTCTCACAGTCGTAACCATCGGTAAATTCACGAGGATGGTATCCGTCAAAAATATCGACATTCCTAACTGTCAAAAAATAAAATAATAATATAATAAATTACATAATCTATTATTTTCATTTCCGATCCATCGGAAATGGAACCGTTGTAAGATCCGTCGCAAATTGCGATGGATTTCAAACCGTCGAAAATCACCCGTCGAAAAATGTAATTTTCTTGTAGTGATATGAGTACCAACAACATTAAACCCATTGTTAAGTCATATATATTAAATTCCAATTCGTATTATTCGTTTCTAGCAAAGTATGAATTTCTTCTTATTATTCTATCTAATAGTTACATTCTTTTTTTTTCAAGTTCAAACTTTTTCTCTACCCCATTATTTTTTATTTATCCTTTTCACATGCTAAGTCATTTAATTGGCTAACGAACACAACAAGCTCGTTATTTTTTTAAAAGAATAATTTATTCTTTTAATTTATTTTTAAATTCAATATTTGTCTTTCTAAAACTTCTTATATTCTTTTTCTCGATGCATTAATAAAATAATATAATGATTAATTATCATTATTTTTCCTTTATTTTTTTCATAATTTTCTTTAATATTTATCTTTTTATTTAGGGAAGTAAGAAAAACTCAACTGACCCAAAACCTATTTGACTCGAAGAACTCAAAATTAGGGAACACAATATCAATTTAGAATGGTTTTTAATAGAGCAAAATGAAAGCGCTTAAACTAGGGCCTCACACGAAAAAATCATAGGTCTGCCCCTTCGTGAAATTTGTTTCCATTTATTATTTATTATTTATATAATTAATTTTTTATTATTAGTATAATAGTTTTATATAGTTTAATATGTTCCTATCACATTATGAAACTTTAATTTAATAGTTCTAATATTATATCCTATAGTTATCTGTAAAATTAAATATTTTGATATTAATAAACTTATTTTTTATTTTTAAAAAATATTATTCTACCAAAATAGAGACCCAAAAAAATTTGAAAAAATCAAGTCAAGGGTGATTATTCTTTTTTTCTAAATGATTTAAAAATGATTTTTATAATTTAAAAATCAACTCAAAAAGTAGCAAATGGATTTGTTGAAACAAAAAAAAAATCGACTCGATCCAAATCATTTTCACCCTTGTTTTTATTCATTTGTTCATTTTAAAATGTTTCATTAATACAAATCCAATTAACAACGAATAAACTATTCATATTATATTATTAGGTAAATATTATTATATAATCTGATTAGTTATTATTGGTAGAAACTAAATAACCAATAATTAATTATATTTAAATACTTAATATTATTAATGATCGACCTACAACTTGTTAATTGATGGACGCCATTGGAATATCATGTATGACTATGACCCATTATGAGTCCAAATCTGATAATTTATTAGAACGGATTCAGGTCAAGTAGGAGGGGACTTATTCGATATCATATAGGGTCGACGAAGGATGAAGGGGACTATGACCAATTGACCACCATATGTGCCAATGATTTAAAAGTTAAAATTATATATTTATTTTAGCTCATGGTTATAGATTATGCCTTTTTTAAGTTTTGTGTTGTTACCCGCCATTTATAAGAGGGCCAACGTTCCTAAGAATCCATGAAAGCAGGAGAGCCGTCCACCACCCTCCTCCTCCTCCTACCTAAAAAAAGAACGATAACACGAACCTGCCACCCCCCGCTCTCTATTCCTTCCACCTTCGAGGCCTCGGCCACCTGCCCCTTCCTCACGCGCGCTCATGGCCGGAGCCATGGAGGCATTTGGCCGCGCCAACTTCCTCCCCTTCGTCTTCATCTTCCTCCTCTCCGGCTCTTCCCTCGTCCTTCCTTCCGCCGGCCAGAACAACTTCGCGGACTTAATGGCCTTCCTCGCTTGGGGCTTTAGCGAGTTCAATGGAACCGGACCGCCAGTGCCCTCCGTGGGCGCCCCAGCACCGGCTCCGGCGCCCAATAGCGGAGGCGATGGAATGAGGGCCGCCGGCAAGGGGCCCAACGACGGCACCAAGAATGCATCCATAACCCACAACAACGGAACAAAGACCGCCTTTACCGACAATGGAACCAGTGCGACGCCAGCAACCCACAACAACGGAACAAAGGCCGTCGTTGCCAACAATGGAACCAGTGCGACGCCAGCATCCCTTTTTACCAACGAAACAAAGGCCATCGTTGCCGACAATGGAACCAGTGCGACGCCTGCGGCACACAACAACGGAACGAAGGACACCGATGATTGCGATCCCCACAATGGAACCACAGTGACCCACAACAATGGGACGAAGGTCGCAGACGCCAACGATGGAACCGATACGACAGTCACCCACGGCAACGGAACAAAGGTCGCCGAGCTCAAGAATGGAACCATTACAGCAATAACTTACAAGAACGGAACGAAGGTCGCGACCGTCGAGCTTCGCAATGGAACGAAGGTTACATTTGTTAAGGACCTAACCAATACAATAGCTTCCCCCACGCATGCAGCGCCGCCCGGCAATGAGACCGTCCTCAACTCAACTGTGACCGCCATTGATGCTCATGATGACAAATCGAACAAGACTGCGGCGTCCCCGGGCGAACTCGTCTTCAAGAACCCCTTGCTCAAGCCCGCGTACCACGCCATCCAGTCGTGGAAGAGCGGCATCGTGTCCGACCCCCACAACTTCACGGGGAACTGGGTGGGCAGCGACGTCTGCGCCTACAACGGTATCGTTTGTGCCGAGTTGCTCGATGACCCGACCAACGGAACGGCCGTGGCCGGCATCGACTTCAATGGCGCCGACCTGCACGGCGAGTTCCCTATCGATCTCGGCCTCATGGAGAACATAACCATGATCCACATAAACTCGAATCGATTCACCGGAGCCATCCCCAAAAGCATCCTGAAGCTCAAGAACCTCCACGAGCTAGACCTGAGCAACAACCACTTCTCCGGGGCCTTCCCCAAGGAGCTACTGGACCTGCCAAAGCTCAAGTATCTTGACCTCCGGTTCAACGATTTCGAGGGGCCGTTGCCGCCAGAGCTCTTTGACAAAGACCTGGACGCCCTGTTCCTAAACAACAACCGTTTCAACTCGAGCTTGCCGGACAACATCGGCAACTCTAAGGTGTCCGTCATGGTCCTGGCCAACAACAACTTCCACGGATGCGTGCCGCGAAGCATCGGCAAGATGGCGGCAACGTTGGACGAGATCATTCTGACCAACAACAGCCTCAACGGGTGCTTGCCGCTGGAGCTCGAGCTACTAGAAAACGTGACTGTTTTGGATCTCAGCAACAACTCCCTCACAGGGGTGCTCCCGAAGGACGCTTTCAAGAAGCTGGCGAGCTTGGAGGTCCTCAACATAGCGAACAATTCGCTCACCGGCGTCCTGCCCGATAGCGTGTGCAAGCTGAAAAGTCTCACAAACTTCACGTACTCAAACAATTATTTCAAGGGCGAGGAGTCGAGTTGCAGAAAGTTGAGGGGAGAACAAGACGTCTTCATCGATGACATGAACAACTGCTTTCCTGACAGACAAGACCAGAGGACCGCAGAGGAGTGCAAGAAGGTGGTGAACCGCCCCATCGATTGCGGTGCATCCAAATGTGGGCATTCGAGCAAGCCATCCTCCAGTCAGAAGGCTTCTCCAGTGCCACCACCTCCTCCGCATGTCAAGACACCACGTCCACCGGCCGTATCGCCGCCGCCGCCACCACCGAAAGTTCCGTCACACTCGTCCTCTATCAAGACACATCCACCACCGCCACCTCCACCTCCACCCATCTTTCCGCCGCCGCCACCGGTGCGCGTCTCCGACGAAGAGGCTCCAGTATCGCCACCGGTGTACTCACCACCGCCGCCGCCGATGCATTCGCCACCACCTCCACCCGTTCCATCCGTTTTCTCGCCTCCGGCACCAGCGCGTTCATCGCCACCTCCGGTGACGAGTTCACCATTGTCAGCCCCGCCCCCTCCACAATCAACGGAGCATTCGTCACCACTTCCTCCACCGCCTCCAAGTGTGGATGATATCCCAGATGCTGTTGTGTATAGATATGCGTCCCCGCCGCCGCCACAATATCCTGGTTATTAACATGAATAGTTTGCCAACAATTGTAACGAAATGATTTCCAAAAGAAAAAAATACTTGCAAACAGAACGAATTTGCTCCCATTTGTAAGAGACATGACAAAAGAATTGCTAAATCGTCCACGTTTATATAAATGTATGACCTCCTCCTCATTATTATTACTATTGTTATATATATAGCAAAAAGGAAAGAAAAGAAAAGGAGAGAGAGAGAAAGAAAGAGAGAGAGGAACGTTGAAAACAAATTAATGTTCAATTTTGCACATAGTTCGCTGTTTTTATAAATTCAAATGTGTCCCTCATGCTTTAATTATGTACAGTGTTATGAAACAAATTTTTTTATAGTTTTGATTTTTAACATATGTGAAGTTAATTTATAGTCTGAAACGTTTGCAATTTTCTGATGACAATTACAATTGAAATTGAGTTACACAAATTAGAAATGTTCTTTTTTGGCTGTCTGGGATACGTAGATATGAAGTATTTAGCATGAAAGCATATAAGTAAATTACGTCAAATACTCTTTAATTTCGAACACCACTCTTTAATTTCGAACACCTTTTGAGTGTTATCATCAAATTTCATTTTGTAATAAAATTGCTCTCCATCTTTTCACTTATTTAACGAACTATTCTTTTCATCTGCAATAGGTCATTTCTCGATTGATGTGTCGACGTGGTGCCCACACGATGATTTTCTCTCTCCTCCACATAGAATACTGTCCTACGTGACATTTGTCTCTCCTCTACGTGTCTAATACATGTTAAAATAATAATAAAGTTTTTTAAAAATTTTAAAAAATGAGGGATTGCCCCTCCTCTTCTCTCGCCACCCACCCTCCCCCCTCTCGCTTCGCCGACGTCGAAGAAGAGAGGGGGCATCTCCCCCCTTTTGCGTCGCACGCCGACGAAGCAAGAGGGACCCCATTTCGCATCACGCACCGGGGAAGTGAGAAGGGGAGGGGGGCACGTCGATGATCCCCCTTTTTCGCATTGCGTACCGAAAGAGAGAGGGAAGAATGTTGGGGGCTGTGGCCCCCTCTTCTTCCTCCGGTCGTCGGCGCTCAAGCAACCCCACCCCTTGTCGGTGATCGAAGAGAGAGGACGAGACATTTTTTAAAAGTTTATTATTATTATATTTATTATTTTAATATTACTTTATTTATTTTATTTTTTTAATAGTTTGTTGACCTGGAGGGGAGTCTGTGTGGCAGTGGCGGTGCCATGTCAAATGGTTGCCTAATGGTGGAAAGAGAATGTCGCCAGGTCAGTTGGGCAATCGCGAACGAACGATCGGCAATGAAAAGGGCATTCCTTGAAACGAGTGATGCATGCATTTTACAATATATAATTAGACTTGCATTTAGATTTATTTTGTATAATTTGCTCATAGCATGCATCTATTTTAATATTTATTTTTTAAATTCATTGAAGTAGCCATCTACTCCTAATTGGTGTATTTTGCAGGAATTATTGATGAAACGGAGGAAAGGAATAAAAGAAGAATCACGCAAAATGAAGTCAAATCGACTTTCGAAAAATCAATTCTTGAATCTCATGAGTCATTAAATGTTTCTCATGGTCGTGCAGATTGAATTTCACACCACAACATCGACATTCATGGATCTAAATAGAATCGTCCCTCGAAGAGAGTGTTTTCGCGGGTTGTTAAATATCTCTCACGATCGTGAAAGATGATTTTCACGCATCTCCTAGCATTTCACGGACTGTAAGAACCTTACTTCCATGACTCAGAAACTTACGAGTCATGGCAAATTTATCACGGCCGTTAAAGTAGAACTTCACAGATCGCGCAGTCTCACAGGTCCTTAGCAAATGTCTTCACGGGCCATGATATACTCCTAACGGGCTGCGAAATCACTTAAGTCACACGTTGGACTCAAAAAGCACCTGAATCACGGTCGTGAATCAATCCTCATGCCCGTGACGACTGCAGCCAACTCCGACTCCGCCTCTGATTGAACCATTAAATCATATTTAGAGGTCATGACAAACATTATTTTTAAAACTTATTTTCGAAAGAATTCTCAACGCACAAGGACTCCAACTCTTACTATATGGCATATGAATCAATTGGAAACAAATAAGACCATAATTTGAAGTTTAACAAGGCAAAACTTTCAAAATCAATATGACTTTGAATTTACTTTATTTCACAAGGAAAATATTTCTATTTATTCTCAAACTACACGGAAACCTGAGCCTCTATAAAAAGGACGTCTGTCAGCCAGAAATAAGCATGCTAGGACTTACAATTGAATTTTTCAAGCCAAGAACAAAGAGAACTTCCGAAGGACAAAGAAAAAAATTTTTGTTCGCTAAACTCGTGCGAGGATTGCACAGCGGTTTCATCAATTTTTTAAGAGTACTTTTTGTTCTAGATATTGTTGAGATGATATTTTAGATTTTCATATTTTTTCTATCTATCTTAGCACTCTAGATTATTAGTATCCGTTTTATCATTTGGTTTTAGTATCGAGTTCTAGTGTATGAATAATTTCTAATTAATCAAATAATAATTAGTTTAATTTTTATGAACATGGTTGTTATACTTAATGCTTTCCTTCATAATTTAATGATTTATAGGATGATTATATGTAGTGTAATCAATCATTAATACATAATTTATTGTTTGAATTAATTGTTAACTTTTATATTGAAGCAATACATGTTATAATCTAATAGAATTTATGCAGAATGTTAGATTGTGTGGTTTGCATAATTGACCCATGCGGGCGATTAAGTTGTTTAAGAATTATAACATATTGCATCTTAATTTCAATATAACTGAGGATATGTCCGTGCGAAATACTTTTATATTATTATTGTCTTAAGATAGTTGATTTACCTGGTTAGTGAGATCATACCTTCACTGTCCTTGACCTAATTAAAAACTAAATCTGAACTTTATGTTTATGCTTGATTATTTATAGAAATTCCAAATTGTTAGAATCATTATAGATCATCATAAGGACCTACGCATCGTTAGTTGTAGCTTTTATTCTTTTGTTATTTTACTTTATGCACATCTTTATTCAAAATTTTATGTCATCTCCTATTAACTTATGAAATTAGTTTAGTTAGTTAAGTTAATTCCTCGTGGGTTCAACACTCTACTCTTACACTTTATTACTTGAGTCATTAGTGTACTTGCTAGCATTTAATTATTATCATTTCTCGCATCAATGAGTTAAAAGTTGGAAGACAATTTGTTACAAACTAAAGTTAGAGGATAACGTTGAGAAAACATCAAAGTTGTAGGATATTTGGTAAATTTTTTTTGAAAGCGTCTAAACGAGAAGGTGATAATAATTTGTGAATGTACATTATCTATCATTCAGTTATATTGCTGATGGATTTGATTGTCTTTTTTCTTTTGGCTGAATTGGAATTGGTTGTTGATCGCCTTGAGATGAACTTATGTCACAGCCTCAAAGAGAGTTTTTCCGTGACATGATGCGCAAGCCTCACGACACTAGTGTCACTTAATTTAAAGCTTTCGGCCGCTTAGCGTCGAACCAAAGGATGCATGCAGTCACTCCACACTACGTAATATTGCGGAGTACTAAAGTATTCATCATTATGGCATTATCATTGCTAATTTACCCTTAGGGTATGTCTTTTATATTTTCATTTTTACAATAAGACTTCTCTACCTACATTTACATTAGGAAATAGTTCACTAATGCCTTCCTAGCCCATATATATTCTATATTTTCATCATATATATAATAGAAGCAAGCTTTTGTAATTCTAATATTTGACCTTGAGCGTGGCATGGTAATCCACATCGGTGACTCTTCTCGGTGCCTCGTTGTACGTTGGTTGCTCCTTCGGACATTAATCATTCAAGTGTCTGCATTAGTGTCTCAACACATTAATGCCATGATCCCATGACGAGTCATCTAACACTCTTATTATGTTCATGATCGAATGCTGATAAGAGCGACTTTTGAAATAATCATCTCGGACATAAAATTTCCACTACAAACTCAAAACAGGTTGGGCTAGGTGCATAGTCTCATGTCAGAGAATGCTCCGTGATACTTGCATGCTACGTCTTGGAAAATGCTTCAGCGGTTATGTCATTTGTTAATGCCATGCATTAATTCCCACACCCAACTTCTTTTCTCCAAAAAAACTTGGAAAATATATTCTTTTATCATAGTTAAACTAATTTATGATAAGAATTAATGAACACCAATTATAGATTGCCAGAATTCTTCCCTAGGCAATGGCAATTGCGATATTTAAATACATTTCACACCAATAAAAGATATATTCATGAAAAATATCTCTAACTCATTGAAATGAATTATGAAGATTGCAAAATGTTTTAGGCAATTACAACATGATATTGGAGAGGGTGCAAGTGTGAGACTTAGGTGTGTATGGATACTGGAAGAAAATGTAGGAAAAGATAAGAAGGTAAAAAAGAGTGAAAAGGAAGGAAATAAAATGAAAAATAATCTATAGTAAATTGTTTTAAAAGCATTTGAGCAAGAAATGAGATTAAAATTTCTTCTTTCCTCTATGAAATTTCTAGCAAAATAAAAAGTTAAATTTTAATTTCCTTTAAGTTTCCTTCTCTCTCAAGATGAATAGTACAAACTAAAACTTGTGTATTTTGAAAAAAAAAAGGAATTGTGAGCGTATAACGCGCTATACACAACAAGTAGAACGATTTATTGTATAACAAAAAGTTGCCTTTACAATAAATCGATCAACTTATTTCGAATGTTGTAAATTAGAGCCCAAAATAGTGCTGCACATTATTTTTATCCAAACATCATGGGGTGTGAAGGGTGACCTTGCATGCATGGTGAGCTGTCAGGTAAGTCCTCTAAATTTTAACTAGCATTTTGGCAATGTCTCCAAATTTGTCTTCTTAGAAGGTTGCTCACTGATGCTACTCAATTTTATAATCTAATTTTTTTTACTTTGACTAGTCAACATAGCGTCTTATATTGGCGAAAGACTTGATTATAATGTTCTTTCACAATAGTGAAACCATTCTATACAATTCAATCAACCATTTTACTATCGTCATCATCTTATCTTGTACGAATTAAATAGAGGGAAAAAAATTAATGAGATAACTCAATACGTAGAATCACCCATAATAATAAAATATATCACCCATAATAAATAACAATACAATGAGAAATCTATGAATAATTACCTATAAATAATTTATGACTAATTAGAATAATGATCAAATAATAATAAACAATAAACAATTAATCAATCATAATAATTATTTATATCACTAATTAATGGTGATCAATCAATTTCAATTTTCTATAAGCAATCATCAGTTGAGCCATAGGCTAGTGAATGTCTCAATTAATAATATCATCAATTGAGCCATAGGCTAGTTTATGCCCCAATTAATAATATCATCAATTGAGCCATAGGTTAGTGAATGGCCCAATTAATAATATCGAATCTTTACCAATCTATTTATCAAGTACAAAGGCCACAATTTATCCATCGGTCATAAAAGAGACAATTCAATTATCCATAAGCTATAAAGACACTATTGAATTATTCATCAGCCACAATGACACAATTCAATTCGATTATTAATTCAATTCGAATATCAATTCAATTCAATTATCAATTTCATATTTGAGATTACAATCAATCCTTTCATACACGAGTTCTCTATTATTAAGAGGCATCATACCACTTTTATACAAACCAATGGAGGATCAATCTATGGCAGGACCAATTTAATTCAATAAATTCATATCTAGTGGAGGATGAGTGGCCATACATAGAACAATCATAATTTTCACTATATGTTGATGTGTTAACTACCTAATTACACTATTTACCACATTCAATTCAACTATCTATTAACCTAAAGATGCAATAAGTCACAGGCGAGGCAATCACATGGACTCAATAGTTTCCAATTTTTACTTATTTACTTATGACGATTATCTTTGTTATTATCAATTTTGGCCACAACAATCAAATAACCAACAAACCAATAATTCCATAATCAATTTACATCAATTATCAATAATAATAATAATAATAATAATAATAATAATAATAATAATAATAATAATAATAATAATAATAATAATAATAATAATAATAATAATATGATCAATAACAATCAATAAAATAACTATCACAAGTAATTATAATTAAATACATAAGAATACATTTTCTATACTCGAACCTCGACCCATGTTAGGTGGAATCCGAGTCATGTTTTCGCTATTCCAACCCTATTTGATTTCTGTTAGAACTCAGGGCGAATGGAGTGGAACTCGGATTGGTTCGTCCAATTTCAAATTTTATCCCCTCTTCAGTAGAACCCTGAGTTGGGTCCAATGAAATTTGGACTGAGTCAGTTCAAACCAATTCCAATGCTTCTTCATCGAGAGAAACTTGGATTGAGTGAAGTCGCTCGGTTCAAGTCTAATTTGATTTCAATATATCCATCATGATCAACGAAACCTAGGTCTCTATCCTTCATAATATCAACATGCTATGCTCATGTTACAAAACCCAAGCTGCGCCGCCTTCAAAATTGGGTCGAGTTCTATGAACTTGGTTTGGACAATTTTGAGCCCTTCCTGAATTTCACTAAACTTGGGCTAGGTACCACAAAACTCGGGTCAACTTCTATAGTCCTTTGTCGAGCTGAGTTTTCGATGCAACTTTTTGACTCGGTTTCAATACTATTTAATGATGCAATTATGTTAACAACCACTTCATACTATACTTCAAGCATAGGAGTAGGGTCGAGGGTCCTGAGAATTTATACCGACGAAAGTTGTCGATATATCATCCAACGTCAATCAAATTTGCTAAAAAACCAACTATAATTTCAGTCATCTACTGCACGAATGTCAACCTTTGGGCGATGACTCCTCTGCAATGTCGCCTCAAATCACGTGGATGCTCGAATGATGTTCTCCTATGTCAAAGCTTCAAAATGGGTCATTGGTCATCCCTATAGTGCCTTGATTTGCATGCAATCGAGGATATATTTCTATGCAAAAGAGGGATCTTGGGGATGACGAGGGCTCACCAAACATTGGAGTTCTATTTATAACTTTTTAGGTAGACTTTGAACTAATTAGATCTCCCACTTAGTTATGCATTAATCTTTATCTTTTTAGCTTAATTAGTCTCTCATAATAATCCCCAATAATTAATTTATAATTTAATCTTTAATCCTCCTCTTAATTTTAATATCAATCAAATTATGTCTTTATCTATTATTTTTAATCCATAACTTCTCTCAATCAAACTATACATTTATTTTATATTTTATTTCTTCCTTTTCTTCTATTTTTAAAAATATTTAATATAATAATATTTTATCATTTAATTTTTGTATTTTAATGACTAAAATTTTTAAGTCATAAAACTCTCAATCCTATCCTATTTGAAAATTCTTTATACATTAGGCTTGTCTTTAAATCTCAAACAAATTAAAATCCCTAATTTCAATCTAATTATAATTTTTATTTCAAATATGATATATTTTTCCTTCCTACTCATATTTTAATTCTACTCAAACTCAATTTCCTAATTTTCACCCAATTATTATTTTTATCCGTAATTCGATCTCAATTTTTTTCTACTCACATTCTAATTCCTTCTCTAGGTAAGATACTTTTTCTTTCTCTTCATATTTCTTTTTTAATTAGATTTTTATCTTTTTTCAAATTTTCCATTGATTCATTAATATTTTGTATTCAATTAGCAAGTCATTTTATTGCCACTACCGAAATTATGTGGTGTTACAATTTTAAATAGGCAACTTAGTTGCATCTTTGATGACAACCATTCAAGAAATAAGCAGTATTGAACTCAAATCTTTTTGTAGCTTTTACTTATTAAATTAATAAAATAATTACATATTAATTTAAAAAATATGTTAAATAGTAATGATGATTAAAATCAACATCATCGGATTATCCAATGATCATGATCAAGTCATGTTAATAAATATGACTATTCAATTATTGTAATTTATTTAGTCTTAAACGATACATTTTTATTATCAAATTAATATTACGGTGATGACATCAATCTCAGAGAATGCAAATTTTGTAATGCCGAACGATATAGAGTGACTAACAAGACTCAAGTTGCTGCGAAGGGAATGCATTATTTGCCTCTTATTTTAAAACTTAAAAGACTATACTTGTCTCTAAGGTCAGCGTCGCAAATGAAGTGGCATGCACATCATAATACTTCTGAAGGTGTCATGCTTCACCCATCGGATGGTGAAGCGTGAAAATATTTTGATCGGCATCCAAATTTTACTAGTGAAGAAAGAAACATAAGGCTCGGATTATGCGCGGATGGTTTTACACTGTACGATCAGACTTCGGTTCCTTATTCATGTTGGCCGGTCATAGTAACACCATATAATTTGCCTCATCCATTTCAATATGGCGAGTAGTTTGCTCAAACGTTTTGACACTTTCGTTGTGCATTAAATACAATGCATATGTTCCGAACATTTAGAAAGAGAGCGGATCAAAAGTTGTACCTTTTCCTCATCATCGAGCTCTTGTCCTGCATTTTTTAATTTATAGATCACATTAGACATCTCTTAGATATGCTCCCTCTCTTATAGTACAATTTAATCACTTTCAATAAAAGTCAAATTTGACTATGAGTATACGACGCTGGATGGTCGTAGTAATCTTATATTTATTGCGGAGCACCGTCCACATTTTGAATGTTATCTTCTACACTTTGAATTCACATAAGAGGAAATTGATAAATATCTATTATTTCATCTAAAAGAATATAATCAATTTAATCATGAATTATAATCATTAAATTAATTAAATGATATGAAATAAACACTCTATATGAAATAAACGCTATACATACTCATTAACCTCTATAAAGACCAATACAATTCGGTGCATGCTCCAAATTACGAGTAATAATTGAAGTACTATTTGATGATGATGCTTGGGAGTGGCACTCATAATATAACACTCCGATTTTTTAAATTAGAAATTAATTTTTCAATTCCAAATTTTAGGATTTGCTAAAGAAATATAAAATTTGAAAAGAAATAAAAGATAGTTAGAGGGAGGATAAAAGAAGATGAAAAGATAAGATAAGAAAAGTTTGAATGAAAATAAAAGTCTTTTAGATAAGAGGTAGGAAAAGATGATTCCTAATTAGATTAGCAAATGAGGTTAAAATAAGATTATGGATTCAAAATTTAATTTGAATCTAACTAAATTTAGGATATAAATGGATCCTAATGAGAGTTAAAATAAGAGTTCTATGTCCAAAAATATGTAGAAGATAAAATAATATTATTTTATTTCAAAAATTAAAAGATAAGAATAATATTTGTTTATTTATTTTTGAAATTTAGGAATAATTATATTTAGGAATAAAAATAAAATAAAGAAAAGATAGCTAGAAGAGGAATAGGGATAAAGTTTGTTGAATTATTGGATTAGGACTCTTAATGACGTTGAAATTAGGATTTTTAAGGATAAAAATATTCAGAAAATAAAATAATAGTAAACTATTATTTTAAACATAAAAATAAAGAAATAATATTTTCAATTAATTATTTAAATACAAAAATTTATGAAAAAAAGGATGAATTATGAATAGGAAGTATGATTATGAATTCCAAGTAGATTAGAACTTAAGACTTTTGGCTATAAATAGGATCCCAAAGAATTTCCAACACATCTTTTTCCTTTTCTCTATTTGAATTTTTCCTCCATCTTCGGACTACATTTTCTTCTTACTCAGTGCGTGTGCGCGAGGGTTCGGCAATCCAATCTCGGGTCTAGACCCTTTGTTAAAGGACGTCGGTCTCGTGATCGGTCATCGTCAGATCTCGCCAAAAATCATGCTCAAAGTTTCGAGTTTCAAATAGTTTAAAAAATTCAAGGTACGTGAGATTTCAGATTCATTTTCACTTTTTTAATAAAATAGATAAGATGACGAATGATTTAAGATTGGTTTATGTTCTCATATGATGCATGAGTAATTCTATATAGTTTTTGTGTCAGAAAGCAATCATGTACAGAAAGTTGTAGTATGTTAAAGTTTCAAAAAAATATCACCAGAATTCCGACGGCTAGGACCCGGCCCGTGTAGAGATGAAGCCGACCCGAGTTCATTTGTAAAGTTTAAACCTAACGCGATGTCTCTTCAAACCCGACCCATATTCGGAGTAAACCCAGTCTGGGCTATCGACAACGTGGCCTGGGCTCTGTCGCGATGATTGTTGAGTGTTCGAAATTTATTTTTCTGATCACTCTGCCTGGGGATGTGCTCATACTTGGCCTAGACAATCCTACGTCACTTATTGGAGGATGATGTCAGCAAATTTGACCCGAGCCACTCTCGGACCCGATCCGATTTATACCAAAAGAATGATTGAACAATCGAGCGTGGTTCAAGCTCAGTCCAAACTCAACCCGGGTTGATATGTACCTGACCTAGATTTTGTGTTACAAATTGGAGTTTTGGTGTTGATTAATTGTTCTACCATGATTTGAGTATTTTTTTCTTCATATAATTATGCTAAACAAATAATAATAAGGATGTTAATTAGATCAACATATTATATAAAACAAGGCTTTATGTGCATTGATTGTTAATCGAATCATATAAAAAAAATTGAAAGTGGGTATTAATAGTCCCACCACCCTGATGGAATAGAAAAATTAAAGATGAATATTAATAGCCCCAATATTTAAATAAACAAATCTCACTCTTTATTGGACTCATCATTGCCCTACTTTTGATCTACATTGACCTTACATGAAATGTCATGAATGCCCATAATAAAATAAGTTAAACTCACATTATAACAACATATATAGATGTCACATGAATTGTTAAAGCAAAAAATGTAGAGAAAGAACAGAAAGAATAAAGCAGAAGTGAATCAAATTGAATCGAATCGAATCGAAAACAAAAAATTGAATCGAATAAAATTATTTGTTGAAAGCTTGCTTATTTGTATTAAGTTTTCTTATCAATTTATATTATCTTACGAGTATTTTTATGCTCATAAAAATTATATTTTCCTGTGTTTAAATTCCACAGGCAGTTGAATCGAAAAGTAAGATTGAAAGTGTGAACAACAACAATGTTCATAGTGATATATACTTGCACATGGAAGTTGAGTCATTAGAATTCCTTATAGTTATTTGATGTAAAGTTAATTATAAGATAGTTGCCTTTTGGAGGACTATTAGAAAAAGAATAGTTAGAAATTAAGGATCGCTTTCGTATTGTGTTAAGAAAGATGAATAATTATTTCACTTCCGCATCTCACATAAAACAAGGCTCAAAAAGAAAGAATTGT
This sequence comes from Pontederia crassipes, assembly GCA_030549335.1. Lineage (NCBI taxonomy): Eukaryota > Viridiplantae > Streptophyta > Magnoliopsida > Commelinales > Pontederiaceae > Pontederia > Pontederia crassipes. The sequence goes on along the minus strand of CM060188.1, from coordinate 15,955,590 downwards.
AAATAACACGAACTAAAATAAGTCAAAATGCTAGATATTAGAAGGGTAAAATTTAAAAAAAGTGCTCCAAGGGAAGAAAGCACATACTGGGTCTGCCTGCCCAACTACTCTTACCAAGGCCATCTATGAAATAAAACATCGACGGAGACAAAAAAAAAACCCGTTCAAACAGCTCCATGTGAACCTCAATATTGGATAAGTCCGATAGATTGATTTGGAAGATTTATTAGTTGGAAAATAATGCTTTTTCTTTGTGCCCTTTTATCAGATATTGTATACAGAATGTGTGTTCAACAAGAAATTGTCATCCTATGTGTCTCCATGTTGCTGCTCTCTTAAAATTTGAAATCTAACTGAAAAGCTTTAGATGACCGTAATCTAGATCCTGCTTTTTGCTTTTTTGGATTACCTGGATCCTGCATTATATTTATCAGCAACTTGTATCACATCCACTGCTTGACGCAGTACTGAAATGATGAGTGCGATTGTGGTTGGTCACCTGTGGGAATTAGCATATCCTGCACGCCGAGATGAGGATACTTTTCGATTTCGTTCAGGATAATATCAACCATCAAAGTCGCATCTTCGATCATTCCATCTGTAATTATATGCATTCTTTTGATTATTGCAGATTAGCTGAAGTCACAATGGCTACTAAATTATTGCCTCCATCCCCCATCTACTCACAGGTATAAATAGCATATGGGTTCTAATTTACAGTGCAGTTCTTTCTTCGTTGTAAAATGCAGAATAGATCCAACTCATCTGAATTGTTCCTTTCTGCCTGCTCAAATTTGTGCACTCAGATCTCGTTTGACATCTTCTTGTTCTCACATGGGCTTAGCTGGTTCATTCTTGCAGTAAAAGTTAGACTTTTTTTTTCCCTGGAGTTCATGTAGGATTTGAAATCTTGTGACCCTGATTTTGGCTTTTCTTTTTGTCTCCCATTTTAATATTTTGTTGCTGGTAGGAGGCTCATTTCAGGACCATATTCTGTTTGTTGACAGCTCTGCTTTGTAATATATTGTATATGGTTACAAGCAAATCTTTTGGGGCGCTAATCCTCGAACCTGCTTTGTAATATATTGTATATTGTATTATGAAATCTCTTATATCTTGTCGGGTTTGAACTAGCTGATCTAACATTCATGGTGAACAAGAATTGATTCTTCCTGGGAGTTATTACCATTTTTCTGTTAGTTTTATGATTTTGGTCACTGCCCTTTGCTGCTGCCTTTGTGTTCCAAATCTAATCTATTTGAATATAAAAAGATGTTTCTGAGTACCTACAACACCCTGCTCAAAGTAATTTATATATTTTTTAGATGAAATCAAGTAATATATATATATATATATATATACATAGGACTCATTTGATAAATTAAAAAATTGTGATAATTGAATTAATCATATTTGTAAAACGATTTGATCACGGTCTTCACATAATTGATGATATTGATCTTGATCAATTAACTAATAAAATAAAGTAATATATAATTATTAAAAAATAATATTATACACTCTTTTTATGCCGAATGCTCTCTCTATATTTGTTTCTCATTTTGCTCAAAGAAAAGTTGAAATGATGAGTTATTTTCACAATAAAAAAACATCCTCTTAGTTGTGAAACCATCCTCTTAATTTTAAGTGGTTGGAGATGTTAATTCACTTAAGGGTAGTACTTTTTCTACCAAAATTAACTCTTTCAACTCAAATATTAGCCTATAATGCACTGACACGTTCTTTCACTCGTAGAATTAGATGAATTCAAATTCAAGCTAGAAGTTTTTTTTTTCTCTTTATCTTTTCTTATTTATTAGTTATATTAGACTTTTGAGCTTTTCTGCCCGAGTGAAAAATAACTGCATCCAAACATACAAACATATTTCATAAAAGAAATATTAGTGTGCTACCACACTTTTATGGTAGTACTGTGCACCCACAGATTTAAAATCGTTGGATCTACATGGACGGATGAGATTTATGCGCACCGATTCAGATGAGATGGAGGCAGTTCAGTGCTAACGTGCGACCGTGATGTCTCTGCTACGCATAAATGTATATTCAAACACACCTTTTTTTAATAATTCACCACCCTGAAATTCATTCACCATATTGTATCATTCTCTCATTATTAAATTGTCAAACAGATTCTATTGTTGGAGTCATTAATTTGGATAAAAGTTATTTATCTCGATTTCAAATTATTTAAATACAGAGTATCGCACATCTCCTATAAAATAAGAAAAGAAAAATATGGACTTGGACCCCAGAAAAGTTCTTCTACCTTATGAAGCAAAAGGTTTTGCATTTATCTTGCGAACCTCTTAGACAACTTTACCACCAACACATAATAATTTGCCTTGGATTCTTTTTTTAGTGTACTTACCCTACGGACTTCATGGGGAAGAAAATGTGGCAAGTAGATCTTTTGCAAGAAAATCGTTTTCACAGTGCCCATCTTTCTTAATTGGAAGTGGATCATCAAATCAGAGTAGCTAACAGTATCAAAGTGACATCTTGTTGTCCTCTTTCAATGGGTAGATGCTGAACAACACATAAAACAAACCAAAGATCTTACAATCTCATCATTACACAGCATAATTAGTTTGACACCCTTGGAATGCATAATGCACATGTTATCATACACAAGTAAAATTGATTCAATTGTATGTCTCTGTGTATGGGAACACTGCAACTTAAAAAATAAAAATGGACACCACTCTTCATAACTTCGATTATCACTAGTAGATGGTGATCTTGGAGGACTGAGTGGTAGCTGACACCTAAATCCATCCCTCAAGAATCAAACTCGAGTCAAGGAGTAGTTGAGCACATTAAATTGCAAGACAAAGAATGATGCAATATATAGAAGCCTGATTCATTGCTGGTCAGAGCTAACAAAACTATCAATCTTCAATGAAACTTAAAAGACTACTCTTGTCCCTCTCTCTCTCTCTCCCTCCCTCCCCCCTCTCTCTCTCTGCCTGCAAAATGACAACTCTTTCACCAATCCTCGGTTCGCTTTCCAGCCTATTCCATCACATGTAGCATGGATGGACAGAAACCAGTACGCAGGGACAAATAAACGGGGCAGCAGAAGACAAAATCCCAATCAAGGGGGACTTTTTATATATCCCCGCCATTTGAGAGGCAACAGTTCACAGGGAGCAGAGATACCTTCCTAAACCCTGCATTACTTGCTTAATGACAGCGGTGTGGAAGGTAAAAAAATAGGAACCATGTATGCTGCTACCAGTGCATGCACAGGTGTTGGTGGTGGGGGTTGTTCGTCCACCTTGATGACAACAGGATCACAATCTTTGTCCACCTTTCGCCTTAATGACAGTAGGGGGATTCCAATCCTTTGTCACAGAAAGGAAGGTCTTTTACCATCCTTCCCTCTTTTCTCTTCCTCCTTTCCACATGAGGCCATGGATGATGGGCAGGGGGGGAAATCATGGTGGTGGGGGAGAGAAATCCTGAGACTGAGAGATTTGGGCACCGCCTTGCTCCAATCCATTTGTGTCCATTGTGGTCACCTTTCCCTCTGATTCTACTTAAAAGCAGCTGTCCCTCCCCCTCCCGGCCTCCCCCCACCCCCACACTGCTCAGCTTCCCTGTTGGTAAATCCCCTTCCAGAAAAACAAAAACAAAAATATTTACAGCTTGGGGTGTCCAGAAGGGCCCTCATCCACCCCTCCCAGCACACACACATGCATACACACATGATGCAAAACCATTTTTCCCAATGCTTGTATACACATATTCTGTTCCCCTAACAATTATTTCATGTTGTTGTTGGATTGAGAGATTCCACAGGCTGGGTGCATCCTAAATGTGCAGAGAGGGCAGACCCATGCTTGCCAAACTCTCTTTGATTGGACTCTACAGGGATCCTTAAAGTGTCAAGTGGGGTAACCGGAGGCTCCCTTTCTGCATTTTTGAAACTCCCCCCTTTGCTTGATTGTCCATCCTTTCTGCTTGGTGCCAACTCCTGAGGACATTAAGTGAAGCTCCCAGTGGGCACTGTTCAATCATTTGGGGAGACCGTGGCCGCCCGTTATTATTATTTTTTTTTTGACAATGTAGGATCCTGTAATGCCAGCCATAGTTTCTTTTCCCCCTCTTTTGCGTGTAGTTTCATGCTCTCTTTGGTTTCAGCATCTCTGCTGTTGTTATTTTTATAATGTGTGGGGGGCTGCATCAATTTCCTAGCTGGTTGAACTCCCATTGTGTTTGTTATCTGAGCAGATCACTGAGCGTCACAAGAATTGATTGTCTGGAGCTGTTTCAGTAATTCTCTGGCACTCTTCTGTTGAAAAATTGTCAGGCATTCTCAGTGGGGCTGAGGTTGCGAAAGTTCAGGAGCCAATTCTGGCATTATTTTCAGACAAGCAGTGATTGTTCATACAGCAGTGGCACTGGATCCAGTGTCATCACTGGAGGTAGGAGAAATAGGCCATCTTTGTAGTTGTATTTAATTGTCACTATAGGAATATTATATAAGTGTTTCAGAATGTCTCCTTTGCACTACAATTCATGCTCAACATTTGAGGTTTCATTACTCGGAACTTTTCTGTCATTTTTAATATTGTAGTATCTTGAATCATTCTCTTCACTCCAGAATCAATGTATTGGTTTTCTGGCCAAAGGCAAGCCTCTATCAGATGTCCACTTTACTTGTAGCCATAGTTGGAGGTGTTGCAGTTGGCATTGTGGTATTGATAGCTGTAATCTTGCTTCTATGGTTCTACATTGTACATAGAAAAGGCCCTGCAAATAGAAGTTCCGAGACTGCTTCATCTGATCCATCTACTCTAGGTACACATTTGGACAACTTTCAGAACTTTTTCTCTCACTGTTGTCAATCTTACATGATCATTTCTACATGATTAACAGTGGAATGGAATAGGGGAGAACGATTATCATCAACTGGTTGTGGATTGCCAAACGAACATCAAGGACCAAGGCAATTTACACTTCAAGAGTTGGAAGAAGCCACTAAGAACTTTAGTAAAACCAATCTTGTAGGTACAGGTAGCTTTGGTCTGGTGTATAAGGGCTTGCTTCTTGACGGTACTATTGTGGCAATTAAAAAACGTGTAGCTGTTCCAACACAAGCATTTGTTGAAGAGGTATCTGAAAGTGATGTTATTACTTGATACTTTTGCACTCTTTTTCTGTTTCCTTCTAATAATTGTCTTCAAGGATATGTTGACCATTGTTGACTGTTGCAAAGTGACAGACAATGACAAAGTGTTCCATTGAATGGATAAAATGGTCATCACCATTTGTTGATGTAAACGAAATATTCAGTTAACCATGTAGTTCTAATTTTACATTTAATGGACTCCTTCGTTTAATGTAGTAGCTACATTTGTACTATGTGCTGTAGTTGATATAAATATGCTGGAAAGAGTTCCAAGAAGCTAATTGTTGGGAATAAAACACCGATGATTAATGAACAATGAAAACAATGAAAGAAAGAGAAGATAAACACAAAAATTTAACGTGGTAAAATCTTCTTGATCAATGTGAACAAAAGAAAAACATCTACGGGCTTGGCCTCTGCTTTCGTCACAGATCCTCATTTTTTCTTCTCATTTTTTTTCTTTCATAATTTTGAATACATGGTACATAATTCAAGGCATATCAACACTAGTTGACTTTTCATCTGTATAAATTATTCAATCAGGAAGACTTAACACGGGAATATCAGTATTGGGCAGCTAAGGTTGCACAGTTAGAACTTGTCATGAAAAGGCAATAGCTAACTTTTTGTTAGAGCTATTTATTTTGTTAGAACTCTACTGTCCCATCTGGAGTTACTTATCCAAGACGTTTCTTCCTTTTAACATTGACACCTATTAGCTTTCCTTATTGAGGTGTTTTTTCTTAGTTCTTCATCCCCAAACCCTTTGCAAGAACTTCAATTCATTTTTTTTTTCTGAAAGTGAAAAGAACAATTCTGACGATAATTTAATCCACCATTTTTCCATTATGCACAAAATATAAGAAACCATCAGGAGAGGATATTCATTTTCATAAATTTGTTCTCTCCTCAGAAGAACTCTTTCATGGTCATTATGCTTTTTTTTTCTCTGCTTAAAAAAAAAAAAAGAACAGCACCGCTCCCTATTCAATATTTTCCTGTTTGTTAAGCAGGTTAGGAAACTATCAGAGATCTGGCACCGCAATCTAGTTAGTCTTATTGGTTACTGTCAAGAAGGTGGTCTCCAATTGCTAGTTTTTGAGTATCTTCCCAATGGAAGCGTCTCTCGTCATTTATATGGTAAAAATGTGTCTCCCCTCATTTATATGGTAGCTGAAGAATTCTCTTGGCAGAGTATTGTATAGAATTGTTGTATATGTTAAAAAGCATTTACTTTTATGGCAGATGCTGTTCAAGATTCAGTTACACGGTTAGAGTTTAAACAGAGGTTGTCAATTGCTATTGGAGCAGCTAAAGGTATGTATATGACGTCTTCAATTTGTTGTCTGAACCATAAGAACACGCTTTTAAAATTTTTGTTTTTATTTAAATAAAACTATATATTAGATGCTTTCTGATTCATGATAAGTTGAGAGCAACGTTTCTGGAAACTCTGTTGCAGGTTTAGCCCATCTGCATAGCCTTGTACCTCCTTTGATACATAGAGACTTCAAAACAAGCAATGTCTTGGTTGATGAGAACTATATTGCAAAAGTATCTGATGCTGGCGTTCTTAAATTAGCATGTGGAAGTGGAGATGTGGGGTCATCTCAATCTCCTGCTATCAATGCCTTCTTTCAAGATCCAGAGTATGTTTGATTTTTGTGCAATCGATTCCTTTGTTTGCTTATCAATCATAGCTGTGTTGATATCAAATTTCTTCTACTTTCTAGAAATCATTAGCTGCACAAGAACGTGAACTAGATCTTCATGGTTAACTACCAAAAACTTAGATTATATTTGGTGACTTATCATAGTCTCCTGTTACCTGTACCAGGAGTGACAAAACAGACAATAATATGTACACACACACACACGTATCAAATGTTTTGAGCTGTTGACCATTTTCTTTCAGTACCAGATTTATATTTAGTTGTGGAAATAATTGTGCATGCATTTTGGATTTATAGTAATGTAACAGCCCATTGTTTTCAGGATTGGTGAACTGGGAGCACTGTCAGAAGCTAATGATGTTTACAATTTTGGCATGTTTCTTGTGGAGCTCATAAGTGGTCAACAAGCTCCAAGTCTCTCTCCAAATTCAACTAAGCACTTGGTGCAATGGGTAATGCATCCTCTAAGCTTCATAATATTTGTTTGGTAACCATCAAAATTAAAATTTTAGTTTCCCTTGTTATTATAGCAAATCACTTCATAATAGTTTTTCCCTTATGATTGAACGGGATATGAATAATGCTGAGTTCCCTCGGTCTAAGCCATTGCCTTCTTTAGGTTCCAAGTTCAAGTACTTGCAGAGTGATGTTCAGAATTTTAAACATGGTTAACACATTTCGACAGAAATTTGGTATGGAAGGGTACATTTCCAACGATAAGTCGAATTTGGATAAATGAATTCCTAGAAGAAGCAAGAAGATATCAAGTATTACTACCTTCTAAAGCACACCCATTGTAATTTTAATGATTTCTAAGAAGATAACTATTGTATTAGTTATCAAGTGGGATAAATAACATTGACAGATCTTCCTTTGATAGTGTGTATCCCAGTTTGGAAGTTCAGCCATAGGCCCTAATACAACAACAACAACAACAAAGCCTTATCCCACTAGGTGGGCTTGGCTACATGGATCATAAGACGTCATTCCGCTCTATATTCGTTGATCCATGTACATGAGATTCGACTGAGTTTTACGCTGGCTGTCGGGGCCTAACACAACCCTCCTCCTTTATCCGGCTTGGGATCGGCTATAAAACATAGGCGGAGTTTTTAGATGGAAATTCGGGCAAATAGAACTTTTTGCTTCTACTCTACAGTAAACATATGTTACATACAACAACAACAACAACAAAGCTTTATCCCACTAGGTTGGGTCGGCTACATGGATCATACGACGTCATTCCGCTCTATATTCGTTGATCCATGTTCATGAGATTCGACAGAGTTTTACGCTGGCTGTCGGGGCCTAACACAACACTCCTCCTTTATCCGGGCTTGGGACCGGCTATAAAACATAGGCGGAGTTTGTCATAGTAAACATATGTTACATAATAAACATTTTTAGATGAAAACAACCATGGCGCATAACAAAATTTGGAAGCATTCAACTCTAATTTGTCAAAACATGAACTAGTATAATGAACTTTTTCAATATCTTAGATAACAATAACAAACAGAAATGAATCCAAGTTCAACTGCACTTGCCATAAAAGGGAACAAATATACCAGATAACCACTTACCACAAGTGAGATGCTCTGAATGGTGCTTAGCCTTTCTAGTTGTGCACTAACACTGTGGGTTGAGAAAAAATCTAACTGATGTCCAACATAGGGAACACCATACTTGTCATGATTTCCTCTAATGTCAAATATTCTTCTCTTCTCGATACCACCAAGCTTGACAATTTTTTCCACTGTGTCTTTGTACTGAACCCATTCAGAAACATCTTGCCTTGTGCATGTTCTGTCTTTGCTTTTGGCATCTGATAAAAATCCATAAAGAAAAGTACCAGGAAATCATAAAATATGTAAAGCATAGTGGAATGTAGAATCATAATCATCGGAGTTAGCTCAACAAATGGGATCAATCAACATGTGAGAATGAACAACCAGGTTCTCAAGTTACACCACTACTTTGTAGAGGTTACGTAGGAAAGATAAATGGAATAGTGTTTAAATAATGAGTCAAAACAGTTAGTGGATGAACAATTGAATTTTTTCTCTTTCCTTAGCAGAACTTAATATTTTGCCCAAAAACACGGTCAAATGACATATGAAGGTCCACATTTCCTACATAGGTATAAAAAGCTGTACCACCAATTTTTCTAAAAGCTTAAGTCAATTAGGAAGAACAATATCATTTTTCTAACATCTTTGATCTACCCACCCACCCACCACGTGGACAATTATAGAAGAAAATACTTTTTTAGTACGAACATTAACGAGATTTCAATTCATGAGTTTGGACTCTGATAACACATGAAATTAGATGTGATACTAATGTTCTTAAAAAACTTAACTCTAAAGGAAGAGTAACATCATCATATTTATAATCTTAATAAGCTGACTATATGCAATTAAGTCTTTCAATCTGTTAGTTGAATATAGTTATTCATTAGGAGACATAACATCATAAAAAGGTCAAAAGCGATAACCTTAATGAAGTTGATTCTTTTAGGGTTAAAAGATGTTGAAATATTCGGTCCTTTACAAAGATACATGTGAACATTTGATATGAATGCACATGGCAAAAAGTCTTACTATATTTGTACCTTTTCAACATCTCAAGGATTAATTGATTTATAAGATCTTCTGTGGTACAATATTATTTTATTATGTTATCAAGGTTTTCTTGTTCCTAACTCCGCCTATGTTTTATAGCCAGTCCCAAGCCCGGATAAAGGAGGAGGGTTGTGTTAGGCCCCGACAGCGTAAAATCCTATCGAATCTCATGAACATGGATCAACGAAGCGTCGTATGATCCATGTAGCCGACCCCACCTAGTGAGATAACGCTTTGTTGTTGTTGTTGTATCAAGGTTTTCTTGTGCTCTGAAGTCTGAACATATAAAAGATGTGATACGTTTGGTTTGTTGTAAGTTTAGGAGTTGTGTAAAAGCAAACTCTAACTTTGGGTATTGCAACCATGATTGGTACTGCTGAGGGCCACATTTGGTGATATATTGAAAAGACCTGATTGTAAGGCAATCTTTTAAAATCTAAATGGAAAATTTTCAGCCAAGTGATGTTCTCAAATTTACTTCTTCTGAACGGACTGATAACTGACTCATAAAATTCTTGGTTCAGTATGTCAATTCTTCATGTTTCTAATGACCAAATCAGAAAGAATTTTATGTCAATGTTCATCGTAAGACATTCCACTGCTGATTATATTTATCTGAAATTAGTTGTCAATTTGAACCTGAAGTTGTCTGATGATTAGATTGATGGTAATATGAACCAACATGAAGTAAGAGTTCATGGTGCATATTAGATGAAAAGCTCAATATAAATAATCAAATATAAATTTCTGATCTATGCAACGATGGTGAAATGTTTTCAGATTTGTTTTCTAGTGATGATTGTGTTTAATTATGTTCTCCAACCTCAGATATGCTTGTAAGAAAATGATTTTTGTGCAAATTTATGGGAAGAATAGTGTAAAATTCGTTGATTTACTGTGATTGGCAACCAAACTCTTCTAGTTGCTTTCAATATCTGTAGTGCTACTCAACACAATTATATTCTGCAGAACTTACCTTCTGCCACTTTAGGTGCGATCTAAGTTGAGACCCTTGATTGTTGTACAATAGGTGGAAGAACAAGCAGCCTCAAAGGCTCTCATTGATCATCGATTAGGCAGTGGTTTTACGTCTGACGGTATGAAGGATCTGATTGCGGTGACTCTTCAGTGCTTGAATCCTTCTGCACGCCGACGGCCAAGGATGAGGACGGTCGTCATGGAGCTTGACCGGATTCTCGAAACAGAGATGACGATGACAACAGTAATGGGTGATGGCACTGCCATTGTGACTCTTGGAAGCCAGTTGTTTACATCGGCATGAGAGAGTTGCTTGATTGTAATCTGTCTTATGATCAGACCTTCGTTTCCTTTTTTTTTCTTCTGTTCCATGTCGTGTATACGAGATGTGTTAAAAGAATCAGATAATATGTACATCATATATGATCATTCTCTTGTCGTGTGTGTCGCGCCAACAAATTGGCTGTGATGCTCGCAAGTGGACAAACTTCTGTTTCTGCTCAGTGCCTGCGATTTTCTCATATTTTCTATCTTATTTTAGTGTTCTAAGCTCAAGATACAGATGGAGTTAATATTTTTTTTCTGATAATTTTGTTACTTGAGAATCATCAAACCAATCCACGAGCAATATGCTGTCTACTTCAGTTCCAAGTTCATTAATGTTGAAGCATTCAAAATAATAACAATAATAATACTTCAATTTTGTTCAAAAAGTTCATTTTTTTTATTAAAATCAGTTCATCTATGTTTTTAGTTTTATTTTATCAATTTTATTTTGGCAACGTAATAATATCATTTCTCATTTGGGACGTCACTCATCCCAAAAATATCTTACTAGATTTTGAAGCCAAGAAAAGATGCGACATTATCTTCCTTCTTTCCATTTCACTCCAAACTCTTCTTCCTTCCTTCTCATTCGCCCCTTTAAAATCGATGACTACCGCCGCCGTTGCCTTATCACTCTCCTCCACTTGCCTCCGCCTCCGCCCGCTCTCCGGCACCGGAACCGGCGTCCGCCCGAACCCCAAGAAACCCTCCAAGCCGAAACCCAACAACTTAAGATCCCGCCCTCGCCCCGGCGGCGCCGCATCACCATCCCAGCGCTCCCTCTCCTCCGGCGCCGGCGAGGCCACGACCTACACCCGCCTACCTCCCAGGGATGACGGTCTCTCGTCACTCGACCCTTCCATCGTGATCAAGCTCCGGGAATCCGAGGTCCCGGGGTTGGATTCGGCTGAGAAGAAGCCTCGCAGCCGCGGCGGCAGCTCTCTGTACGGCAGGAAGCCCAAAGGTGCAATCTTTGTGGAAGAAATCGACGAGGATGACGACGAAGAGCTGCTGGAGTTTAGACCCAATGCCGAATTCTCCTCCCGCCGTCCTGCCGAGCTCGTCGGGACCGAGATTTCGGCGGGAGATTTGGCCAATAAGAAGCATGTGGGCGGTGGCAGTGTTGGAAGAGGTAACGATAATGCCCAACCTTCCATCTTTGAGGATGATGACGACGACCTTTTAGGCTTCGAATGTGAGGATGACGAGGTGATTTTGTCGTACGAGGATGGTGGCTTAGAGTCTGAAATGGATGATGAAATTGATGCTTCAGTTGACGAAGAAGACGAGTTTAAGGATGGGGACGTTAAGGAGAAAGGAGTCCCGGCGATTATGAGGTGCTTTGACAGGGCCAAAATATATGTGAAGGCTGGGGACGGAGGGAATGGAGTTGTGGCCTTCAGGCGGGAGAAGTTTGTTCCCCTTGGTGGCCCATCGGGAGGAGATGGTGGGAGAGGAGGAAATGTGTATGTGGAGGTTGATGGAGCGATGAATTCGTTGCTGCCCTTCCGGAAACATGTGCACTTTAGGGCCGAGAGAGGTGCACATGGGCAGGGAAGGCAGCAGGCTGGAGCCAAGGGGGAGGATGTGGTTGTGAAGGTGGCTCCTGGAACAGTGATCAGAGAAGCTGGGAAAGGAGGGTTTAAAGGTGAGGTGTTGCTAGAGATGATGCGACCTGGGCAGCGGGCACTGCTCTTGCCCGGTGGGCGAGGTGGAAGAGGCAATGCAGCTTTCAAGTCTGGAACAAATAAAGTCCCCAAGATTGCAGAAAATGGAGAAAAGGGTGCTGAAATGTGAGTTCTTCTGCCTTGACTTCTTAGAAAGAAATACCTTAACTTGCTGTTAATTTGTGAAACAAACCAAGTTATATCCACATGTGAAATGTTTGGTAACTGCTGTTTGTTTGTGGAACCATCTGATTATGAATCATGCTGTTTTGTAAGACTTTACTATGATTTTCTTAATCTTCATTGTCTTATAAGTCATCAAGTTTTGTAACTATGTGATAAATGATTGAATGTAGCTTTCCAATAAAAATAAAAAAATGGTCCTTCCTGTACAAGACCAAGTACATATTTCACTCTTTAAGCCAAACAATGAGTAGGTGCTTCTAGTGGTTATGCAACTAGGAATATGCATATTATCACAAATTCACTTGGGTCACAAAAAAATCTTACTAGTAGGATAATATTGTCCAGGATTAATTCAAATTTGAGAGCAGACACCTGTTGTATAAACATGTGAATTTTTTTAAATTCACAAGCGTAACAGAGTTATCTACATTCTTCCTCCATGTTCCCAATTGCTATATGGTCATTTTACTCTAACAGCATGCTTGATATATGATGGCACTGTAGATTGTTGTATACATCTGTGAACTTTCTTTGTTTTTTGTAGATCAAAGTTCATCATGCTCTTCTAAAAAAATAGTTCATCATGCTTGCCCTAAAAAAAATCTTTAGCAAGCTATAGTCAGAGACCATAGATTTTATCTGTACACTTCATACATGTCCGTCAGGTGGTTGGATTTAGAGCTAAAGCTGGTTGCTGATGTTGGGATCGTTGGTGCTCCAAATGCTGGAAAAAGTACACTTTTAAGCGCCATAAGTGCTGCTCAACCAACAATTGCTAATTATCCTTTCACAACTTTGCTTCCAAATTTGGGGGTTGTTTCGTTGGACTTTGATGCCACTATGGTCGTAGCAGATTTGCCTGGTTTGCTTGAAGGTGCTCATCGGGGCTTTGGCTTGGGCCATGAGTTCTTAAGACATACTGAAAGATGTTCAGTTTTGGTAAATATCAAATGTCTAGTTCTTATCTTTTATCTGTGACTTCGAGAATTGATGTTATGCGTCAATTGATAATTGATAATTCATATTGGGAGGTTGATTCATACCAAATGCTCCAAAGAGCCTCTTTGGTAGGCATGGCCTCCCTAAGATGACACTCTAGTTATTTGGTAATATAGAATCTTTTTCTACTGCCTCAAGGATCATGATTGATAGAAATGAACTTGATGGAATGTTGCTCAATCTATTTGGTAATTTGAATAATTATTTTCGTTGACCTTTAGAAAATAAATTAATTGTTCTTCAAAGAATATTTACTTTTGAAATGGAGGTCACAGTGAAAATTTTGATTGTTCCATAGATAATAATGTTTTGAGTGCTATATAAAAAAAAATGTTCTGAGCATGTGCTGCGTGTACTTGTTTATTTTGTTTGGCATTTTGGGTTTAATGTACCTTGATCAAAGCAATTGAATGATCAAGTTAGATGGGAAGTTATTCTGTGCTTAAGACTAACAATTATGCTTATAAATCATATGTATGCATGCATGCAGGAATAGACGAAAACACATGGATGCACAAATTGAAACAAATTCCACACTCTAAAAAGGAAGACTGTCTATATGGTAGTTAAACAGTTACAAATAACAATTTCGAGAAGTATAAAAGTTTTCATTTTCACTATTAAATCAAGAATTATGTAACAAAGTTGAATGTGAAGGGCTATACAACATGCTTATCATTATTAGTTAAAAGCGTCTCGAATTCTACTTGTTATCACTAAAGTTCAAGAATTTATGGCAAACTTAGGGAATATTTCCTTTAGATCCTTTTAGTTTCTTTAATTGGTCATTGCCAATGAGATAAATTAGTTGGTTCTGTGATTTCTGTGTGTATTATTTAGTAGATAAAATTCCTATTTGTCACTTTAGTTTACTGATAGTTCTCTATTTGCCAATCTCTATCTTCAGGTGCATGTGGTTGATGGCTCAGGTCAGCAGCCAGAGTATGAATTTGATGCTGTTCGACTAGAACTGGAGTTATTCAGCCCAGAGCTGGCAGAGAAGCCTTATGTCGTTGTGTTTAACAAAATGGATCTCCCAGAAGCATATGAGGGTTGGGATAAATTCAACCAACACCTACAAAATCGTGGTGTACAAACTTTCTCCATTAGTGCTATGAATAGGCAGGGTACACGTGATGTTGTTCTTGCTGCTTACGAACTTCTAAGGAAAGAGAAGGAAGCAAATAAACATCTTGAAGGTGAACTTTTATCTATTTGATTTAATGACATCATTTACTTGATTATTTGCCTGTGATACATGGTTGGGTATCCTTGATATGTTAAATGTTGTAGCGAGTTGCTATGCATGTTTACATTGCATTGTTGATTTTGGATCATGACAAGAAAATACATCCTAGTTATATCAGCTTGGTTAGTAAGTTCTGTATAAATGTGCCGATAACTCAAAAATGACTTCATCTTTTGGGCCTATCCAAAATATTAAAATAACAAGATTTTCTTATTTACAAGTATGAATTCTTAAAATTTTCAAGTTGATAATCTTATCTATAAAGTAGAGAAAAATCATTATCTACAACATTGCTGTGAACTTGTTGTGATATTGGGGGTGGAATTATCTTTTTGCGTTACTATAGTCCTATGTTCATATCTCTAGTTACATGCCCTAAGTTCAGTTTGAAAATGATTGCCATTAGTTTGGTCTCTAAGGAGCAGACAAACTAAGGATCACTTTTGATGCTTATGGTAATGCTCTTGCTGCAGAATTATCAGAAGAAGCAAATTTAAACCATGTAGCAGATGCAATACGAAAACAAAGGAGCTCATCCATGAATGAGTTTGAAATCTTTCATGATAGTGGTTCTAATACATGGCATGTGGTTGGTGCTGGACTACAAAGATTTGTTCAAATGACAAACTGGCAGTATGTCTTTTACTTGTTAGCATTTGTTTCCTTATTTTATATATTACTGGAAATTCTTTATCTTTGTTAGTTAGCCTACTGCTCTTTGTAATCATTCATTGATCACTCAAAGAAATTTGCTTGAGGGTGTTGAATTTACTAGCACATGGATGCCTCTTTATCAGTCATGTTTCTTTTGCTTAGTGATAGAAAGCTGAAGCATTTCCCGTTTAACCATTATTCTCCAATGATTGCAATATCGCATTCTGCCTTGGGATATTGTACTTTCTATGCATATATAATCTTTTAGTTTTTCTCGGAATAAATTCCATTGTCATTTTTTTTATCCTACGAAGGTCTTTAATTCATTCTTTAATGTCGAACTAGTTAGCCAATGGAAATTGAGCAAGACTCCCTCTTTCGTTTTTCATCCTCTTTTTTTAGCTGACTTGTTGCACTATTCTTAAAGTACAACATATCTATTTTTTTGAAGTCCATAACCTGATTATATCTACTGTGATGGTGAGAGAAGAGGGTATTCTTTGCAGTTGTAATTGGTTGATGTTTGAGGGAGGTATGTGCGAATGAATAGATGAGTATATTTCATGTGTGTAGTAATTATATTGTTTGGACATCCTCTCATGCTGCTACTAATATATTTTTATATTTTCTGAGACTGGAGAGCTAATTTATTTTATTTACCTGCATTTTGAACTGTTGAACAAACATCATATATGGCAAATCGCTCTATGCCTTTCAGCTGCATAAGATTGAATCTTACTGCAGTTGTTTAAGACATTTGATTATTCTTCCTTTTCAATAAGCCCTTAAGAGTTGCTTATATCGGAGCAGGTACTCGGAATCTGTAAGAAGGTTCCAACATGCTTTGGAAGCATGTGGTGTAAACAAGTCTTTGATTAAGCATGGAGTTAAAGAAGGTGACACTGTGATCGTGGGAGAGGTACCTTGCCAATCCTCTTGGTGATTTTAGTAGGTTTCCTATTTAGCCATGGTCCTTTCGTTATGGACTTCCCGAGCCATATTTCTTGAGTATGGCCTTGTTCAGAGTATTTATGTTATTCACCCATAGATGAACCTTGTCTTGCTAAGAAATATGATCTGTTCCGTATCAGATGGAGATGCTATGGAAAAATGAAACAAAAGGCTTGGGATCTTCAGGTGCAAAAAGACGGGCAATAGGATCTGTCAAGTGGCCACAATTGGATTAGAAGAGCATTCAAGAGCATGCCTGCCCGCCTGGTAAGAAAAAGCATATATGTTTTTTCCATATAGTTCATGTGAGAATTGATCATTTATCCGAAATGAATGCTAAAAGATAGATTGTTAAATCTTGAATTTTTAGTTAAAATGACCGAAATATTAACTTTTTACAGCTTTCTTTTAGATTATGATTCGCAGGTCAAGTGTTATTATGTCAAGGAGGAACAAAGGCCTTGTGATCGCTAATTCTAACAATGCTATTAACTGGATTAGAAGACATTTTCGACAACTTGATACAAGTTTTCCTGGTGAGCTTGTAAACCCATTGCACTAACACTTGAAATCTTGTCGGCCATCGCACTAACTCTCTTATTATATGTCTGCAGGTTGATTACTTCGGGCTGGAGCTGCGCACCAGAAGGAAAATGTGCCAACGCTTCCAACTCTGATACGGCTTGGAGTTAGATTGGCAATTTAATGGTGTTGCGACATTATGTTTGTTGAATTAATTTTAAATTTTTATCTGGATAAAAAAGAAGAGAAATCTGTCTGTAAAAACCTGTTCTCACCTTGTATAATACTATAATTTTATAGAAACTAGTCTAAATCCCCTGCGATGCAAAATTCTTAAATTATTTTTTCTTAAATAATTAACTATTTTCCAAAAATAGAATTTTTTTATGATTTGTAAATTTGTGTTTCTTTTATAAGGAAATTTTAATTTCTATTGGACTCAAATAGAATTCTTTGTTTTAAATTAATTTTAAATTTTGGTTTTAAGGATATATCTTCTAAAAATGAAATAGTTGTAGATTGCCTTTTAAAAAGAAAAGATTATTTATTTTAATCATACTCAAATTGATAAAAAGGAAAAATTAATCTTAATTTGACTTAGTCTGAATTATTTATTGTAAACTATTTTAGATTTCGAAAATAATATGTTTTCTTTTAAAATAATATTATTTTTATCTGTACATTATTCTTAGAAAGAAAATATTATTTATTTCAGTCGCTTATAATAAAAATATACTCATAAATTAATCTTATTTTATTTTTGTTACCTTATATAATAAACTAATCTAAGATAATTTTATTTTATTTTAATCATACTCAAATTGATAAAAAAATCATGATTAATCTTAATTTGACTCATTGAATTTTTATTTTAAATTATGTTTTAATTCCTAAAATAACAAATTCTTTTTAGAGTTGAAATTATTATTTACTTGCTTATTATCTTTTATAAATAAAATATTATTTATTTTAAACATACTCAAATTGATAAAGAATTATGATTTTTACTTCAAAAAATAGCAAATAAAAACAAATTATTTTTACTTGTATTGATACTCAACTTGATAAAAATGAAATATTCATATTAATTTGCCTCAAATTGAATTATACTTTAAAAAATTATTGTTTAATTCCGAAAACAATAAATTATTTTAAATAGGAATTAATATTTACTTCAATATTATCAATTGGAAAGAAAATTTTATATATTTTAATCATACTCAAACTGATAAAATGACAGTGATCTTAATTTGAATTCAAATTGAATTATTTATTTTAAATTAATTTATTTAAAAAATAACATATTGTCTTTTAAATAGGAATTATTATTTACTTGTTTATTATCTTTTAGGAAGAAAATATTATTTCTTTTAATCATGCTTAAATTGATAAAATGGAAAGATTAATATTAATTTGACTCAAATTGAATTATTTATTTATAATTACTAAAATAATAAATTTTGTTAATTTTTTTACTAAAATTGATAATATTTCTTTTAAATAATTTTTAGTTCCAAAAATAAAAAATATCTTTTAAACAGGAATTAATTTTACTAATAATCATACTCAAATAGATAAAAAGGAAAAATTAGTATTAATTTGACACAAAGTAAAAATGTTATTTTAAATAGTTTTTTATTACGACAATAAAGTATTATCTTTGTAAAGAGTAATTATTATTTACTAGAACATTTATTATAGAAAGAAAATATTATTTATTTTAATAATCATAAAAAGAAAGGAGTAATATTAATTTAACTCAATTGAATTATTTTTTTAAAATATTTTTATTTCCAAAAATAAACTTATCTGTTAAAAGGGAATTATTATTTACGTGTACATACTTTTAGAAAGGGAGTATTATTTATTTTAATTACACCCAAATTGAAAAAAAAAGGAAAGATTAATCTTAATTTGATCAATTGATATCTTCATTTTAAATTATTTTTAATTCCGAAAATAAAAAATTGTTATTTACCTTTATCTTTTAGAAAAAGAATATTATTTATTATAATTATTTATTTAATATCATTTATTAAATCCAAAAATAATAAATTATCTTTTAATTATTTACCTGGAATTATTATTTAGTTGCACATTATCTTTAGAAATAAAATATTATTTATTTTAATTATACTCAAACTGATAAAAAGAAAATATTAATCTTAATTTGTCTCAAATTAAATTATTTATTTAGAATCAGTTATTAAATCCAAAAATAATAAATTATATTTTAAAAAGAAATTAATATTTACTTGTAATTATTATTAAATTTCATATTATCTTTAGAAATAAAATATTATCTATTTAATCATACTCAAATCGTTAAAAAGGAAAGTTTAATCTTAATTTGGTTCAAATTAAAGTATTTATCAATAAAAAAGAATAAAGTATATTTTAAAAATAAATTATTATTTATCTGTACATTATTTTTTAAAAAGAAAATATTATTTATTTTAATCATACTTAAGTTGATAAAAAAAGAAAGATTCTAACTTCCACTTAGCGATATATTCCTGCAACCGCTGATGTCTTGTCACCGTCAATTTACCTAACTAATATTACATGGTATATATTAATTTACCATATTTAACAAATCCTGTAGACTTAGCTTTATCTTTTATATTTAAATTTTTTAACTAATATTATATATATTATGATTAAAATTTAGTTACAATATTTAAAAAGTATTAAATATTAAGATATGTATTCGAATCTTATCGAAGATTACCAGTATTAATAAAATACTTTTAATATAACCAACAAGGATTGGAGTGGTACCGGCTACCAAAAAAAATAAAAACTTTTAATGTCCATGTTTTAGGGACGCTGTTAATATTAGATAATGTTTTTATTAGTTATTAAACTTCCTATCCTAATTCTAGTCGTAACATATATTAAGAAAGATAATATTATATATAAATATTAATCTCACGTAAGTTTTATCCTAATATCTATATTTATAAATATATATTTAATACAATTAGGATTCTATCCAATATACCATATATTTATTGTGGTTAGAATTTAATAAAAAGTTTAAATCATGTTCTCGTAACTAATTTTAGGCGCCGGGATACATAATGCTAATATTAGGATATAATTTTGTCTATAATTAATTTATACGTAACAGTAATATTATGATGTAATTAAATATTTCAATAGTAGAATACATTATACCGTATGATTAGAATATATATTATGATACCTTATTTAATAATTTTTTTAGACTTAATTTAAACTTTTCAGCCTCATATATTATTATCTTATTTAACAAGCATTGTAAGAGTAGTTTTACTTTTTTATATATTTATACTTTTTTAAATTACTTAAATTTTATAACTTAACATGTGTCATGGTGACCGTCACTTGTCACAACCTCAAACCTAGAATATAATTTTTTTATAATTAATTTATATGTAACAGTAATATTATGATATAATTAAATATTCCAATTGTAGAATACATTATACCGTAATATTAGAATATATATTTTGATACCTTCTATAATAATTTTTTTAGACTTAATTTGAAATTTTCATCCCCATATAATATTATCTTATTTAACAAACCTTGTAAGATTAGTTTTATTTTTTAGATTTAGATCCTTAACATGGATTAAAAATAGATTTGAAAAGAGTGACCAGTGGGCCTTCTATCTCCACGCGGCATTGCTCCGTCAGGCTTTCGCCCATTGCGGAAAATTTCGTACTCTCTATTATATTGTTCAATACGTTCACGGATAATATTACTAATTTCGTCGGCTCGAAGGGTTATCATTCCTTTTCTGGCTCTATCAACCACTTGACGTCCATCCGATGCATCAACTATGACAGAAAAAAAAGCAACGACTGGAATGAAAGAGTCAGAATCGAAAAGAGGATTCCTCACTTCTTTCTCTCATTTAAAATCGTGCATGAGACTTTCATCTCGCACGGCTCCTTAGTGATAAAAGAAAGAAGAAACCCGAAAAAGATGGATTATTTTGTGAAAGAAACTCTCGATCCACAAAAAAATGGAATTTGTCTTTGCGGAAATTATCGAGTAATCGGAGGTCATGATTTGAAAGCTGGAGTAGCTCAGTTGGTTAGAGCGTGTGGCTGTTAACCACAAGGTCGAAGGTTCAAGCCCTTCCTCTAGCGCTTTTTTTATTTATCTTTGTCGCGTAATGTAATTCCTTTTCCTTTTTATTTATTAATGGAATTATTATTGTGGTACTAACATTTGAGCTCGATTCGAATTACTTCCATAAACTCTAATATTTGCGTTCATGCATCATGCATGCGATAAAAAGATTTAGTAATTCCTCGTACGACAAGGAAAAAACCATTTTATTTTCCTTTTTTTCCCTCCAAATATTTCACATGAAAAAAAAACCAAAAAAATTGTATCATAAAAACTTTGACCGACGTGATAATACAAAACACCACAATGAAGTATGAACAGATCGAGGAGAGAGAGACGACGACGAGCTGCTGCGATAAGTAAAATCTACGAGGTGGAGTGACGCCGCCGCTTCTGGAAGAGGAGGCGGGCGTCGGACGCGGCCTTGGCGCTCATGGGCTTGGCGGCGTCCCTCATTCGGAACAACGGGGTGAGCTTTCGCAGCGTCTTGGTCAGCGACCTGAACAAGTTGTTCGCCGGGTTGACGCGCACCAGCTCCTGCTTCATGGACACGTGGTCCTTCTCCAGCTCCGTCAACCGCATCCGCATCCGCGCCACCTCCAGCTTCAGCTCCCTGTTCTCCCTCCTCACCGACGCGTAGTTGTCCCTCGGGGAGATGCCGCTGCTCCCCACCCCGCTCCCCGACCTCTGCGGGTACTGCCCGCAGCTGCTCCCCGGGCCGGCGCCGAAGAAGAAGTGCTCGTGGCCTCCACTCATGGCGTTCCGGAGCCTGATCTGCTCGAAGTACAGCACCTGCACCGCCATCTGCACCGGTAGCCGCTCGTTCTGGGCCGCGTGGCTGCACCCTTCCTGCGACAGCTTCTGGCAATCTATGGCCTTGCACAGCCGGTACCGCTCCGAGTCTTTGATGTTGGGATGGACCTAAAACGGCGTGTCAAAATCTTAATTCTCGTGAGCATTATCCAACGAAGACCTCGTAAGATCAAGTACTTACGAGTGCACAACAGTTCACCAACCTTTAAGAAGATATCGACAGCTCTGTACAGCCCATCATGTACCACCCGAGCATGATCAGGCAGCAATTCCGCGAGAGCTATGAACTTTGATGCTGTGAGGTTGGAATCCAATGCGATTTCTGCGAGGTAGCTGTCCAAAAGCTTCGCCACCTTCGCGACAGAACTCTGCTTCGAGGACCTCGGGCTGTCATACTCGTAGCAGCCGTTCATGTCCTCCCTCAGGTGGCTCCTGTCGTCGTCGTTCTCATCTAAGTTGAGGAAGATGGATAGGATCCTCGCCACCGAGTCTGTGTCGTATAAACAGTGGCCGCCACTTTGAAGGACTGCAGGAACCAGAATGTCTTCCAAGATGGCTTGATCCAGTTGCATCCCAATTCTTCTTTCCAGGTCTGCTCTGCAAATGGAGGAGGCTGAGACCATTGTTGCACTCTTCAGAAGACCTGAGAGAAAGGCCATTGGCACCGAGGACTTCCTTGATTGGGTTGGGAGTAAGCTGACGATGGTTTCTAAGATCATCTTCTGCCTTTTAACTGTCTCTGTATCAGCAGAGTTCCCTTTACCGTACTGGACGTCTCTGAACATGAGGCCTTGGAGAGAATTCTGTGCATAGTTGATGAGTATCCTGCCGACAGTGTCCTGCTTCAGACCCTTCGATTTCATTGCAGAGAGAACTCTTTGGAAGAAATCCAAGTTCAGGATCTCAAGGCCTTTCCCCCACCATTCGGACGGTGATCCGGTTTCCGTCCTCGTCGGCCTGAGTGGTGAATGCTGTTCTAGTTTGGACAAACCAGAGGTGAGCTGTTCTTTGCACACGTTTGTTGCTATGCTTGTGATGATTCTACTGGTCAAGTTGATCTCCTCTGCAACCGGAAGCAGTGTCTCACAGCAGTGGAGAACAGTAATGGACTTCATGATATCCGTGATTACTGTTTCTCTGAGGTAGAATTCTGTCCTCAACTCCAAATTCTTCTCTGCAAATTCTTCCGTCATCTGGAGGTAATGAGCTGCGCACCTTAGCATGGCAACGTTGGATAGAGTGATTTCTATGTTTACACCGTAGCAGATCTTGGCCGCAAGTTCGAATGCTTCTGCCCCGCCAGGTATGCCTTGAAGATTTATGCGTGTCACCTTGGATTCCTTGGCTTCTGATAGGAGCCTTCTGATCTTTCCACTGCGAGATACCAGCGGAAACTGCGAGATGAACACGAAAATTTTGTCCAATTTAAACATTTTATAGCATAATGATAACAGTTGAATGAACTTTTTTCTGCAGCATTTGAGAATTCAAACTTTATTCTAAAGGAACTAAATGAAAACATTATTTATAGGGCATTGAACTGAGAGGAAAGCCAATCATGTAATCTGTTTTTTCTTGTTCAGCTGTTCTCACCTTGTGAAGAGCAAAGCTTGACGTTCCAACTTCAACCGCGAGATCACTGGACACGTCGGTGGGCGGCCTGAATTATAAATCAGCAGGTTAAGTTCAATTGTCATGTCTGTTCAGATGAAACGGTAATGAACAAAATTACAGAATTTTATCTCTGAGAGCAAAATATGAAGGTCTGATGGATTGATAGGTGCCACTTATGTTCAACAAATCTTGTCATGTATAGCTGATCGAAGTTGTTTTTTATTCATTTGAAATTGTTTGCAGAAGAATGTAAGTCCAATTCTGAATGATCAATTCTTTACTGATCATCTATATTCAAACTCTTTATAAAAAATTAAAGAAACAGAAACAAATCTGTTAAATTTGAAACTGTGGAGCCCTTCTTGAAGGATAATTAAGATGCGTTTATTTTTGGAGGGAACTAAGAAATCAATTGACCAATCTCACTCTCAAATTGTATTTGTTTCCTTGTTCCTTTAGCTTCTGGATGAGCTGAAGGAAGTCAAAGCTCAAAATTCTGAAGAAGTAATAGAACGAAACCTCACAAGAGAGAGCATAGCGATCTTTATGCACTTGATGCTGAGAGAAATTAACTACGCTGAATTAACCGCTCCCTAGTTCCAATAAGAGCCGGTTCTTGCATGCAAAATCTGGTGTTCAGAATTCAGAGTAATCTTACCATTCGCTGGTCTGCCGAGTGCTCAAGCTAGGCCGGAACACTCTCTTTCCTGGGAAGCTTTGCTGCTTCAGCTCTGTAACGACGGCCACCCCCATCACTTATCTCCAGAACAAGAATTGTGGCTACTGACTGTGGTGCTCAGCCAAATGTAGGGACTATGATGACAGAAGAGGGAGAAGTGGACGGAGGTTGTTTGGTTCAGACTTTGAAGCGTTGCTTGCATGTGGAGCGAGCATGAGCTTTATGAAGCTTGCAGGTAATATTTAGCCATCTGCATATAAAGCCTGTAACTGTTTATGGCAAGTAAAGTTGTTAGAGCATGATTGAATATTCTAACAGGAAAAGCTTTTTGGTCACTTCATTTTACTATAGCCCGGAAAAAGGTGAAGGCCACAATAAATAGTTTAGCAAAAGGATCGCCCCTAACAAACATATATTGAGTCTGATTTTTTGCTTTCTAACTGTTGATCATCTTAATGACTTCATTATTATTTGGTTTCTCAAAAGTCCTCCAATTAAATAATACTTTCCTCGCGATTAGCCGAAAGATGAATCATGGATGTAGCATGATAACAGCTACCTTTGTTTCCAAACTTCTCCCTCGGTAACAAATTCGTATTTTACAGGCACAGACAAGGCCCCAGTCAGCTATGACAAACTATCATCCTTCTGGCATTGCTTCCAACAAAACCGGCTGTTTTTTAGGTTTCTTTTTATGGAGATGAAAGATAGTCAAATTACTGCAACTTAATTAGTTCATCCATATGGTTAATTAGTTTGGGACAACACTTTGTTGTTTGCCTCATGATCTTGTGCAGAGATCCTGACATTCGTGAGAATTAAATTAGTCTGAGGGTACTCTATAAGATCAAATCTTATTCTGTCAAGATCAATTTTGAGAAAGCAAGTTGGATCTTTTCACGCCAGATTAGGTTCCATAGTTATAACAACCATTGGAAAGGGATGTGGTTCTACTGGCAAAACAGTAGGTCAGTGGCAGAATAAGTTTGCTGTGTTTTAGACAGGGGGATTAGATAATGATTACTGCATACACTCATATAGATTAGAATATTGAGAGTATGGTTGGCCATTAATAATTAATGCTGCCTGTGTAGTGTGAGCTAATTAAAGTTCAAAAACAGGAGAAAAGTGTGGCTTTTTCTTCATATTCAAGGCTTTGAATGTGAGGTTTGGAGTTAGTGGATGGCCTTTCATGAGGTCTAATTGGAGCAGTGACTGCTTTAGTGTTTGCATAGCTTGCAGGATTCCTGTTGGGGGTGCAGTTCCCCTTTAAGAAATTCTATCATTCTTCATGACTGTGTGCCCCATGGCCTTTGCAAATGAATGAGGGAGAAGGAATAGAAAAAGGGAGCAAGCACCAAGAGAAAGCAAGAACCAGCTTTAATGCAAAAGAAGAATAGTTAACCTCACTTTAAGAACCTCTTTCCCTGTAAAGCTTGCAAAACTTGTACTGAAGGTGCATCTAATTAGTTAATTAAACAAGTCATAACTACCGCCGGCATGCGGAATCGCATCTTTTAGCTTGCCATAATCAAATGGTTAATCTAAGAAGAAACATTGGGTTTTTAAAAACTTGTCTTTATTTCTTAGAGTTCTGAGGATTGAAACAGTCTCTTGTGTAAATGTTTTCAACGCCAAGGCAACCTCCTCTCCATATGATGATGATAAATCCAATGTGTGATCAAAGAACCAAGGCATGCTCAGTGAAGTTGGTCCTTTTGGTCCATGATTATGGAGACCAGAACAAGAAGTTGGTGCACATTTGTTGGATAAGTTGTGAGCAGCAGGGCATGAGTTAGGAGAGGGGAGGAGCTGGGGATGGGAAGCAGGGTTGAGGGAAAGAGGGGTGTGTGCATAAATTCCATGGGACATGGTGTGTTAAATTGTGAATGAAGGAGGTGCATGGGAAACACATTGGAGTAGGAAAAATCCTAGTGGCCTCATCATGGCAGACCAGGAAAGTTTAACATCATCACTTTAGAGAGGGACCCATGACACTTCAAATTCTTTTGTGCCACTTGATTTAGGTAGCATGATTGCTACAACAACATATAACTATTGACTTCATCCTGATTCTTGGATTATATGGCAAATGTTGTTTTAAATGTTTTCATTATTTTTTTCTCTGTTTGGTAATTTGGGAGATGTTAAATAAACAAAAAAAATTTGATTGCATAAAATGTTTTTGTACGAAATTTGGGAAAAAAACTATGCTTTCCCAATAAAAGAAGAAAACTACATAGATTTCATCTTAAGTAGTAAGAATATTTTCTTTGTAAATTTAAAGCAAAAAAAAAATTGTCGAGCAAACACTCAATAAAAAATAATTTCTTAGGGAAAAAATATCATAAATGTAATATCTCGATCACCCTATTTAGGAGTTGATTACATACTTTTATTGGCCTTTAATATAATTATGTTGTTGCAGCAACTATCTAAGACGGTCCTGATGTAATCCAATTCTTCTCATTCTAAAATACATCTTGGGCAAGATAAAGTCTGATAGTAGAAAGTTTGGATAAATTTTCAATCCAATTATTTAATAATATAATATATTAAATATGTATTATTTATATATTATATTATGATTCTTTGTGTAAAATGATCTTATTGACAATAAATAATAAAATGGAAAATTAAGTTAATATTTATATTTATAAACAAATAAGTTAATATAAAAATAAATTAAATTAAGATAATTGGAGCATTTCAATTTAATTCTCGACAATGATGTCGAGTTAACTCAAATGGTTAAAAAAATATTTTGCTGAGCCGTAGGGGACGTAGGGAGATGAAGCTTTAAATAATTAACAAGATTGATATTGATCATGGTTGATTCAATTAATCCCATAAAATGTGATCCGACTTAGGAGACGCCATGACTCTAATTTGAGACAAATTAATTTATTGATAACGAAATTAAGATAAATTTGCGAAAAACTGGAAAATAATTTTGAATCAACTTTGCCATAAATCTAGAAACATTTTTTAATAAAAAATATTAGACTATATTATAAAAAAGTCATAAAATAACTAAAAATTAACAATCAATTTGTGACAACAAAAAATTATCACAAATTTGAAGTTTTTATGACAAAGATTACTTATTTCTAATTTGTCGCAAAATTATTTTGAAAAATTATTACTATTATTATTATTATTAATGGTGTGTTAATTAATGTTAATAATACAATGCATTCCTTATCATTTGGACGCGTCCAAATTCCAACCGCTCCAATAATTGGACTTCCTGAGTTGCACCTGAAGGATCCGAAAAAAACAAAATCTGCATTTCTCCACAAACAACTTCGATCCTGTGTATCATGCAGCTGAATAAAAATGACGATCAGTAAGAACATAGACGGCAATTATTGGCTCACTTGTTGACATAAAAATTTAATGTTAAAAAACAGACTTCATTAGCAACCATCTCATGATAAAAGTCGATGAGAATTTTGATAGCTCAAGCGTAAAGATTTCCACTTCAATATTTCAAGGAGCTTGCCACGACTTCAAATTCTACATTGTAATAGTAAGGGAAAAAGAAAAGAAGGAAAGGAAATGGAAGGTCCGTGTAGTGTTGTTCGTCTTCTGCAGTTGGCTACTCAACCTGACATTTGTGTAGCATAATCTATTTTAATGGTGTAGTGGCCTAATACACTATGTCGATGCTGAGCACTATTTTAGATCCTTGAATTCAAGACTTGGAAGTGTTCTCTAGCATAATTTATGATAATCTCGCGTCTAAATATCAACAATGTTGTTGTGCGTTGGTGCCATCATGCCATAATTTTCCTCATTTTATTATGCTATCAAGAAAAAGAAAGAAGTTAAGACCTGAAAATTTGCAGCAGTCAAATGTACAGATCATGTTGAAATAGCATCAAATGAGACCTTCATGAAAGAAAGCAAAGACCTTAAAATAACGTCAAAATATAGTAGCTAACTATAAATATGACATGAAGAGGTAGGTGAATGGTACCCTGGAAACCAAGTTACAGAACCACTTACTTTTAAAAGCTACCTGGCAGCTTGAGTTGGTGCCAACATTAGTTCATGGAATTGATGACACCACATTCCTCAAGACGTCATCGAATTTGGAAGATGACCGACTCTGGATGTCTGTAGGCCTTTTCACAGTTGGTATAATTTCCATGATCAGCTTTTAAAATCAGCATATTGCGTTTGCCCATCAGATGCTTTAAGCAAATCCCTGAGTCCAGTAAGGAATAAGATTTATACAACACCTTGTTTATCTTGCCAAATGCAGGCGCAATCTACATCTGGAGATTCCCAGACCAACTCCAAGATCAAGATCAATCAAGTATCCGTCAAATATGCATGACTTCATTAGAACAATTTAAAGCTGCGCGAGTCCTGGCGTGCATTGACAGCCATTGAACAATAATTTCCTTGGAGATAACTAATTACAATCTCACCATGAGAGTATAGATTTCCAGGTACTGATAATACATGATATTTGAGTCTCATACCCTCCTCATAATATAAATAAAAGTTACAAAAAGAAAAAGTGAGTTGTGGGTTGAGATACATAAAAGGATTCAGTTCTTAATACAGAAATCAGTGGCCAGTTGTTCAGAGAACTATGGAGGTCGAAGGGCAATGAAGATATGAAGAGCCATGAAACATGATATCTTTTTCTCGTGAAGATAAAAGCTTCAACTAACAACACTTCATAGGCCTCATTGGCTTCTTAATTTACCGAGAGAATAAACTTACAATTTTTTTAGTACACTTGAAGTTATTAGGAGAGAAGATCAAAGGATTTTGCTATGGCATGGCCCTTGGCCATAGCTTATTGTGTTTAGCAAGTTGGGAAAGGAAGGTTGTGCCAGTAAGAGGGCCATTAAAATCCAGATGTGTGATGCTAATGCCTTGGGCATGTTGAAATGGTGGATCAAATGAACAAGATATTCATATGGATCTCTATCCTCACAAAGAGAAGAGACAGACGTCTTTCAGTTGTATCACCAGAAAGAATCTCAAAAAAACTGATTCAGCATTTCTTAGCATGAACTAGAGTTTTCGCCACCAAGAACTGGACTGCTGCTACTAGTTGATGTGGAAGCTTGAGGTTGTATCAGTGAGTGGGGAAGGAAGCTCCTGCCTGAAAATATTGATCCAACAGAGCCACTAGATGTACTCTGTGTCGGCATTATGCTAGGGATTGACTCCTTACTGGAAACAAATTCAGGACGTAAATTCGAGGATGATGAAGATGGGGCCACTGTTGCAACTGAGAATCCAATAGGATATGGAGCAAAAGGAATTTCAGAGAGAGGAGCAGCTGGATTGTAGCTCAAAGGTCCTTCGGGCATGGGGTGATCAAACTTGCAAGATGGCCCAAACTTGCACACTCCATGCTGAGTATAGTAACTGCAAGGTTGAGTCCCCTGTCACGAGAAGCATGCAAGAAACAAATTACTTTTCTTGAAAGAGTTAAGCATATATCCAAGACAATAAATAAACAGCATAGGTTTTATCCTAACCACAAAAATCATGAAATCAAGAGATTCAGCTATTAACATTTATATTTCATGAAATGCAAACTGACACAAGGAATATTTTGCAGCCTCTTGGAAATCTCCATCTTTGTATCATAAAAGTAAGTTCTTTCATGAGTTGATATATTTGCGAGCTGCATGTGAAGCATTAATATTTGTTGCGCGCACTGCTACATTGAAAAATTTTCAACACATGTTTCTAGAAGAAAAAACATAATGTTCATCTGGACATGATACAAATGGATCCTGTAACCAATACTGGTTCGAGTATTTAGCCATTCTTGTAAGAAAGAAAAAAGCTATTTAATTTGTTGAAAAGGTGCTGTTTGAAAATTAGGCAAGTGATCACTATCTTATGTTCCATCAGTACATGGAAGTCTAAAATATGGTTGGTCCATAGCTGCATAATGTAGGTTCAACACAAAAGAACATGTCATCAATGCAATAACTTCAAGTTTTAAGCACGACAGAAAATTTTGTAAAAACACAAAGTGATATGTCATCAATGTAATAGCTTCAAATTTTAAGGACAAGAGAAAATTTTGTAAAAACACAAAATGGACTAATGATCGTCTAGAACACACTTTGCATACCAAGTCATCGTCATACCCTTGTTATGGTCCTAAAATGCTGCTCACAAACACTAGGGGGTTTAGGGCATTGGATTTCTTTTACTTCTCCAACCAAATTGTAAAATTGTGTAATCAGGCCAGACCTAAATTGAGGATTGATTTCATATTTCAACCTTGGATACATGCCTATTCAAGCCAGTTTGCAATTTTGAGGTTTGGGGACACCAGATAGACCATGTTGAAGTTTTTGTCATATAATATCAGCAGATTAACAGTCGACATTACAGCACAAAGCCTCTTGGGCTAATTGATGGCCTTTGCTTATTACCTGAACTAAAAACACAGCTAAAGCCGGATCTTTTCATCATTGTAACAAACAATGGTCTTCAATAGGTACAACAAGGATCAAATTTCTCTCAAAAAAAATTAATAAATGAAAGATGCCTAAACAACTTGAGCTAAAACTTGCACTGCATAAGAAGAGAGCAAGCAAACCAAGTAAATGTTATTCGCTTTTCATTTTTCTTTTCCCTTTTTGTGTTTATCCACAAACCAGCAACTTGGATCAGACAATGTAAAGGAGTCATTACACTTCAATACGAAAACAATATATACCAAAATTTATGCTTACCGGCCGAATGGGGTAACCTAGAGGACTTAAAAGGCTGTTCGTCTTCGGCATGTTCCAATCTGGTGGATGATGATATTTACAAGTAGCTCCAAATTTGCAATCCCCTGTCTTCATGTAAAATTGGCATTCAGGTTGGCCAGGTCTCTCAGGAAACATATGTCTTATCTGGTTACCATTTGAAGGTCCAGCTGAAGGTGAGACAGGTGTATAGTGCCCAACATATCCGGGGAGCGTTGAAGATGCCTGACCTGAATACCCATAAAGAGGTCCTGTTTGAACAGTTTGTTGGCCACCTGGAGATAATACTGGGCTTACAGGAGCCTGCCTTGAGTTAAGAGATGATTTCTGTAAGTAATCTAAAAACTTCTCTCAGTTTCATATATGGTACGCAGGAATACAAATTATCTTGAGAAAATAGTTCACAAACCGGGTAAGGGCTCCAGCCATGGACAGGGATGACTCCAGGAGAGAGAAGCATATGAGCATAAGACCCTTGCAGATATGATCCAGGCACCAGTGAAGGCCTTGGAACTTGCCAGTTAGCCAAAGGGGGATACTGTGGGGAAGGAACAGATGGAGGCTGCACCGTTTGATAAAATGCAGGTGCAGGCGAGGGTGTTGAGGCTCCAGTAGGTTGTGGGTGGTGGAATTTACAGGTTGCACCAAACTTGCACTGACCAGTCTTCATGTAGTAACTGCAGTCTTTCTCACCCTGCATTTGGATCATTTTAACGCTCTTGTTATCTAAACAAAAGCAGTGTTCAAGAACAATGCAAGAATAGAGAAATTCAAAACAAATTGTCAGACCGGTCTCATTGGGTATCCAAAATAATTTAGTGAAACAGGACGGACAGAGACACCTCCTTGTCTCGGGTGGTGGTACTTGCAAGTGGAACCAAATTTACAGGTTCCAGTTTTCATGTAGTACTGCAACAAGAACACAAGTGCATTGCATATAAGAGCACAAACGCATAGACACTCATGGGCCAACAATTTCTTAAAATTGTTACTTTGAATCACAGGCATTGTCCAGTTCCAACTTTCCAAGACAATGCATAGAGTTTAAAAGTGATACCTCGCATACAGGCTCACCCACTCGCTCAGGGTACTCTATAGCCGATATCCTTCCAGCTCCAGTAAGCTGAAAATCGTGATACATTACAAATATAAATTACATCGAATGCAACAATTGTGTCAAAATGCAAACTTGCATCACCAAATAGACTTCATGCTCACAGTTCAGTTAAATAGTAGTAAGAAAGTAGCAAAACCAAGTATCACATAAAGCGACGAACTAACACAAAGATCAAGCCTTTATAGCGCAGTAAATCCTCACCGAGGCGCCCCGATCACGAGGGTGGTTGTAGCGACACTTCTCTCCGTAGTCGCACGTCCCAGTGCGCAAGTAGTAGGAGCAATCCTGCTCCCCGGGCCTCTCCGGATACTGCACCTGGCCGCCGCTTCTACTCCCACTGCCGCCTCCCAATCCCATCCGCCACATTGATTCTGGTCAAAATGACCTACCATCAGAAATTCAACTCGCCAGGAACAAAAACTCCAGTTGATAAACCCTAAAAGCACCAATCCCGACAACCCCAAACGAGAACACAGAGAAAAAATGGGAAAATAAAAAAAGGAATCAAACACTCCGTAAGGAAAGCAACTTGACGCACCTTCGAGGCCGGTGTCGGGATCGGGACGGGGCGCGTAGAGGTCCATCCCCGGCGTCCGGAGGCGTTGGGCTTCCGTTAAGGGTATCGGAGGGCTTTGGAAGCTGTCGATCACAGAGGAATTAGGGGAATGGCTGCCGATTCCTAACCCTAATTCGATCGACCCCGGTGGCGATCTCGAATTATTCCTCTCCTTCCCTCTCCTTTGTTCCTCAGCTCCAGAGACCTTTCTCTGGAGAGAGAGAGATCGCTCTGGTTTCGAAGCTCTCCCCTCACACACTCTCTCTCTCTCTTTCTTTCTCTCTCCTCTTTTTTTTTCTCTCTTCTCCGTTGGTAGTTTATATACGCGCCAAGGACTGAGGAGAGGGGGCCACTTCCCATTCTACTCACGCAACTTTGCTATTTACCGTATTACCACCAGAAAAATATATTAAACTCTGGACTTCCCATAGTAACCTCAATACTCCTACTATATTTCGGGGATCACCCCGCCGGGTCCCGGTTGCCAACAACTGCCCGCAACTGCGAGGGCGCCGACGTGGAGGCCGATGGAGCGACCGGGGAGAGTCCTCAGTGTTCGGGGCGACGCAGCGGATCGGCTAAGTTCGGATGAATGGACACGTGGCGTGATTTCAGTACGTTCTCCGGGTGCTCGCGACCTTGCAGCGGATCCGCCCCGATCTGAGAGTTGTCGGCAGGGTGTTCCCTGGAATGCGCACGGAGGGAAACGGGGTCAAATTTTTCGACGTGCGACGATGGAGTGGCACGATGGTATATAGCAGGTAAGATATAGGGGTAGATATGGAACACTTGTTGGGCATCGAAGTGGACCCCGCGGTGGAAGCGGCGGGATACGGACAGGGAGTGGAAAAAAAAAAGCGTCCGGGGGACCCAACGGCCTTCCTCCACGTGTGGCGAATCGTGGACAAACGACGGACGGTGGAGATTGGATCAGGAACGGACGGTCGAGATTCACCAGAGGTGGGCATCCGAGAGGTTGGTGGGACGGGTTCATTAACTCCAAGTAAGCGAGTAGCCGGCGACCGGCACTAGCCGGTGGGCGAGCCCTACTCGCCCCGTTCTTATTGGTCCGGAACAGTGTCCGCTGTGCTCGCCCCCATTTATTGCAACAGAACAGGAAACAGCGAATCCAACCGATGGTGATATTTTTATCGATTATGTTTAAAGATGACGCCATCAAGTCCTTTTTCGTCACTGGACAGCAGTACTGCAAATTATACATATAATTTTGTATTGTTCTGTTTTTTATTGACAAAATAAAATGTGGGAGGGGGGAGGGGGAGAGAGACAGAGACAGAGAGAGATGTGGGATATCATGTGTTTGGAGCATGTTGATTGGTGAGAGATGTAAGGGGGGCGAATGACAGACACATGGTTTCCCCTATGAGGAGGATGAGTGAACCATATCAGATATGTTGCCTCGTTGGGGAGCCTCTTTGTGGACGGCACTCGAGTGGTGCTGCTTCTGTTGCATTAACTTTGTACAAGGAGAGAAGGATTGAGGTGATGGTGGTGGTGGTGGTAAATAACGAACCATGCAAGATTGAGCACACAAAAAGTAATGTGAAATATAGGGAAGGGCTGGCAATTTGCATCTTTGTTTAGTTTGTTCGGGACTCAAAATTCTTTTTTGTCTTTAATGTAAACTCTAATATATGTAAAATTCAGTTAAAGTATATCTGATGAACTAAATATGTAAACTTACCACTTAATCCAATTATTTATTTACCGTTTGGGCAATTCACGTGTTAAAAGTTAATGTGTTTGTGTAAAACAAAAGTTATAAAAAAAAAGGAGAGACATAGTCAAACTTAGTGGGCTGCGGTCTACTTATGACGAAGCCCATAAGTTTATTTCGGGCCGGTGTTTTATCGTTCCTCGTCAGGCCCAAATTGACGCTTGTGCGCTTAAAATTTATTTCGTACAATTGTACAGAAGACAGGCGAGTAGATGCACACTGAGATAGTCTTCTATTTTTTAAAATTTTAATTAAATAGGATCGGAAAAAAATTGAGTCCAAAGATTTTTTTTTCAATCTTTTTGTGATTTACAGTTCTATTGTCTTTTAGAAGTTGCAAAATGAAAAAAAAACAAGGAAAAATAATAAAGTTTCTCTGGTTTCAACAAGTTGATAGCATTAGGTTTGAAAAGCCCTCAAACTCATACCTCTTTTTTTCACAAAAAATGAGAACAAATCCAAACAAACTTAACTCCTCGTACTTAGTATAATATAACGACTATAAGCTGTCCCTTTTTTATCATAGCACTTTATGTTATTTAATCGAGTCCAAACTTATGTTTTGCCTAGAATGACATGTGATGGTGTTTGTTTTACTTTGGAAAAGAAAACAATGTTGTGACTTGTGCTTGCTATATGATCTATTCATTCTTCTAATGTGCATGTGAAGCCTACACCTATTGATCCCTTAAATTTACAATGAACCTAGATGAATCCACGAGCCTCCACTTTCAAATAGTACATCTAGACATTCTACACACCTACACCCTCATATATAGTCATGATCTGATCTTCTTTAACTATGGATCAAACCTCATAAATATATTTTACCATCATCATCATCCAGAAAAAAGGAAAATAAACTAATTCTGGCTGCATTGAGTCATGTAGGATAGTTCTGAGTTATACATAATTAAGTTAGTTCGATTCTTTGACACTAATATATGATGCATGTCATGGTGCAAGAGTGGCTAGATATTATACAAGGCAATATGCATACTGTTTTATAACATATCATCTATTACTTTAATGCATGGTCTGTTGATCCATCTATCATAATAAATTCCGAATCATACATCAAATTAATTAATATTGGATGAAAAGATGTGCACGTACGCTTTGTCAAATAATTAACAATCAAAATTGTTTTATACACTTTGATCTCGTCATGCTCTCCAATTTCTCTAACTTATGGTGATATATGGATCAGTGTGGTTTCTATGGTACTGATGATTGGTCATAATATGTGGTCAAATTTAACCTTTTTATGATACTGAGAGTTACTGTTCAGAAAGTATATGATGCATGCTTCATGCTGATACGAAGACATCCAAATCTCATCACCACAGTAGACAACATAATATGATCAACAGTTGACCATTGTGCAAGATCTCCTGGGCACAGTCACACCAGTGCCATGCATATATCTACCCCTTGGATTTAACCTTAAACTCTCTTTTTTCCCTATCTTTTACAGCTGACTTGACACATTTCCATCACCACAACTGATCAGAAGGAATACGCACACAGACACCTATCCACTTCCTTTCTCTTCTCAGAGGATATTCTCCATGACCCATCACCATTCCCCTCGCCCTGCCTTCCCCTACTGCTGCACCTCTCCTCTCCTCTCCTCTCTCTGTCTGCCTGCCATCGATTACAAGTGTCAAATCCTTAAGACCCGGATCGTGCCACCCAAAAAAGATATATCTCCGCAACATTCTGTAGCACAAGGAAGCTGCTGGTGCACCTTGCCACCAACAACATGCATCGACGATCCATCGATCCCTACCTCGGTGGAGATCGAAACGTACTGGTTAGAATGATGTGCCCGTGCTGCAATCTCTCGCAGCAGAAGCAAGAGGATTTTCATCTGCTGGTGCTGCCCATCATTTACTGTTCTACTTGGACAAAATTGGATACGCAGGGGACGAAACCGTAGATATGTTTAAGCGGCACAGTGCACCACCACCGGTCATTTCCACATAATTTCATTTGGCTTCGCTCAGTTGTTAAGTGCGGTGTGCATGCTCACAAGTCATGACGAACGTAACTGGTTTCTATCTGCTGAACTATAAACTTAGCAAGTGGCAGTATGCTTTGGCATCATGCTGTGCTGCTCCATTTTCTTTCCTCTCTCTTTCTCTTTGTCAGAAAGAGATTTGAGGTGCTACAGAAGAATTCGGCACGTTGGGATGTGACCTCCACCTACCCAAATCCAGAATGAAGCGACCACCTGCAGGTCCAATGATCACTACGAGCTTGTGATGGGTTGCCCAGTGGCGAAGTGTTGCGGGGGGCATGTGATGTGCACAAAGCATGCATTCAATGCATTTAAAGCTTTCGACTGCAATTAGTGTCTGTACGGAGGCATTAGACATCTTGGTCCTGCGAGCACGATTCTGGATGCTGTCTTTTTGCTGCTTAGCTGCAGAAGTAGAGCCAGTTGTCGCAGAAGCAGCAG
The DNA here is from genome assembly GCA_030549335.1 of Pontederia crassipes. NCBI lineage: Eukaryota > Viridiplantae > Streptophyta > Magnoliopsida > Commelinales > Pontederiaceae > Pontederia > Pontederia crassipes. The sequence goes on along the minus strand of CM060188.1, from coordinate 15,918,753 downwards.
CAACAGCAGTAGCTCCATATCGTAGTTAGTATCTTATCCAACATATGGATGACAGGAACGTCCAAGTCTCTTTGTTTGTTCTTCTTTTCAGATCTCCCCTGGGGATTTGCAACACTTCTCGAATGGACACTTGCCATATTCAAGGCTTAACCTAATCAAGAACAACTGATATCCAGATTAGACAAGTAAAATTCTGCTGTCTACCCTGCTTTCTAATCTCAGGTTCCCGTCAGAGTACATATATTTAATTTCCTAAGTATCTGTATCGAACGCGCCAATTATAACTAAAACATTTCACAATTTAGAACTCACTCAAACAGAAAGTTCAAAATTTCAGATCTTTCAGCAACTATGATGCACGGGTACGGCGAATTGAAGCAAGTACCCGTACCGGGTACGTATCCGGTACGGGTACGCTATGGGTACGCTCCGGGTACGGCTCGGTACTTACCCAGTAATAAAAAATTAATTTTAAAATTTGGGTACGTCTTAGGTACGTGGGGGGTACTCGTTTGGGTACTGCAAAAGTAAGGCGGCAGCTGCTGTGATGCAAAAGAAAACAACAGAGGTAAGAAGGAAACTGCTACTAGGAGTGGTGGAACGGAATACAGGAAACACGACATCATTACCTCCATACTTTTATTTGAAGCTTGAATCAGAAGAGGGAGATAGGGCATGTCAAGGAGAATGTAGTAAAACAGAGAGAACATATTTTTTATTTCCAAAGTTTTCTTTTCAACGGGGAGCAATATATTGCAGGGCTTCTTTTGCAAGACAAAACGCAAAAAGGAACTAGTAAATGAGACAAGAGAACTCTATAATTTTTGTGAGCCCAACTCTATAATAACACAACTCAAAGAAAAAAGCACAACTCTAAAATAACAAAGAACATACACCTGCTTACCAGAAAGAGTGCACAGCTCGTACCCATCTTCTTATTGTCTTAAATATTTTTTATTTATTATGTTTTTTCAAACCTTTCTAATTAGCTATGATATTTTAATTTATTTATATTTTATATTTAATATATATTAACGTACCCGTACCCTATATTTTTAAAATTAGGCGTACCCCGTACCCGTACCCGCACCGGGTACCGATACCGTACCCGTACCTGTGCAACATAGTTCAGCAACAAGCGGCTTTTTAAGGAGAAATCCAGGAAATATTTATATCAGAGGAAATTATGCACGGTCCCCTTACAAGCAAAATGGACGCGTGTATTCTTAGGATTCCTTGACATTCATCTGCCGTCAATGATAATTCGATCAGATAGAACTTAGAAGCCTGCAAGTCAATCTGACATGCACGTTTAAATCTGTGGGCTGCTGCCTAACCTGCTTCCAGTTAATCTGCAATAAACAACTCCTAAAATCTTAGCTTATGTAATTAAGCTTTATGGATGGACCATGGAGACAGAGACAGGATGAGCTGCAGAATTGTTATTGGGCAGCGATGAACAGTCTTACTGTTTACCTCCTCCATGCCAATAACTGCATCATAATGCTTATTGCAGCAGACTAGCAGAGGTACAACAGAATCAGTCGCTTTTTTGTGCAGGTTGAAGTACAGCTTCGGCTGGCTTCATTAGCTCAACACGATAAACACATCAAATAGCGTCTTTGTGAAACGAAATGAAACCAACAGTGTGTTCTTTTTGCTCTTTTTTTATACAGACCAGGTGCCTTTTTTTCTCCTGAACTGTAAGTTTTCTGGCCAAAATACTTGCTAATGAAGTCCACAGAGTCCATATAATATTCGACACCCCAACTTGCAGCGAATCCAACATTTCAAAGTGCATGGGCTAATGGGCTTCTGAACAGATCGAGAGTGTCTTCCATTTTGTTTGCTGTCAGACATTTTCTGTTTTCCTGATGGCGAAGGGAACAACAACACGCCTTGAGATGAATGGAGCGAAAACAGCAACAAAAAAGAAAAAGAAAAAACAGTTTTCCATGGCCATCTCAAAGCTCTAATTTTTATGGCCATCCCTTTTTGTGCATTAACTAATCAGGAGCTCCAAGAAGGACAAGCACTAAACATGTCTCGCACCTCTTCACCCCTTGGTATGATCCTTAAGTCAAAGTAGTATAAAGACATCCCCAAAATCCCGGGCGACCCTATTATGTGTGGACAAAAGCATGTGTTTTGGATGTTGTGCACAATTCAGATTCTATCACCCAAAAAAAAAGGCAAATAAAATCTATTTCTTTCCTGTCTTCCAAATTTCCTGCCTTGTGTTGTTCTCCCCTCTTCTGCAACTATCCTTGCATAATTTGCTTAATATAACGTGTATGCAAATTTTCCTTTGGGGCAATGTAGGCCACCTTTCTCACACCTTTTCAGATGGCTTTAGCTATTACATATCTTCTTCAGTTAGTACTATTCTCAGACATGTAAGAGATAACTCCTCACAAATTTATATCATGCTAAGGGAACTATTGGACTTCTTCCTGTTAGCTCTCAAAATAGCTCTCCCTTGGATTCTACCCAAAGAACCCAAAGAATAGTTTGTTTGTAGGTAACATATGTTTTCTAGTAAGGTAAGGTCAAGTTACTCTTTGTTAAATGTAGAATTTGGCTTCTTTGGGGATTAACACACGTTTTCTGATATGGTAAGACAAAGTTTACAGTACTAGGCAGGGACAACATGCAGCAAAATATTTGAACTACTGCTTTAGCAAACTAGGCGCCAGATAAGATCATACTAAATGGTCTCATCATATGCATCAAAGTTCACAGATAAATTTTTTTAAAAAAAAAGGAAACAAGAAATGAGTGGGGAAGTCAAGGGGTCATGGAATCCGAGACCGACCGTGGCGTTTTAATGGAGGACATGATTAAATTATAAAGGGATTTCTTTTTTGTTTGGAGCTGCAGTGAGCGTGTCTTCATGGCATTGCATGCTGCCGATTAATCAGGCCTCTTCAATACGGTGTACTTGCTTAAAGAGAAAACTGTTGCAGACAGTGAGTAGTGGATGTTTGCTCAAATTTAAACAATAACAGAAGAAAAAACCATGTCTTAAAAGTTTCAAAGAATTCGAGCAGAAAAGAACAATGTGACAACTTTGTTTACAATGCCTCTTAGCTTGTAGCCATCTTTTCACTTAAAATTAATTTCTTGTATGTCCCACTAAATAGACTTTGGTATTAATCTTAATCCCTCCTGCTTTTTTGACTCAAATTTGGCTTTCAGAAATCACACTTTTGCTTCTCTTGCAAGTTTTTTTTGGTTTTTTTTTTCTTTTGACAAGCCTTAACTCTGATTATAATCGAGCATGCCATCTGGAGGGCCTACTCTTTGTCTAATTATATTATCAACAAAAATGAGGGATTGAATTGGAGAAGATAACGAATAGAGAGATCTATTGAGGGAGTCAAAGGGAGGGAGGACTCAGGGGGCCTACAAGGAATTCTTTTCTCATGTGACAGTCTCTTTCAGCTGTGGATTTTAATTTGCTTCCCCCAGCATAGCAAAGACAATGGCATAGGATAGAATGTCTTGATTCAGCTTAAACCTTCTCATCTCATCTCTCTCTCTCTCTCTCTCTCTCTCTCTCTCTCTCTCTCTCTCTCTCTCTCTCTCTCCCTCCCCCCCCCCCACCCTATATATACATATATACATATATACATATATATATATATATATATATATATATATATTTGTGTGTGTTGTGGGTGTTCTTTGAGGCTCTCTAACTGCTCCATTTGAAAACTTATGAAGCAGACAAATGGCTCTGCAGCCATGTTGATCCATTTTTATCTCGCATGAAACGCGGGAGCACATGGGAAATCTTACGTGGGTACGATTACGAGTTGTCCACTAAGCATCACAGTCTCCAAATTTAAATGTTCTGCAGACACGTCCGTAGTAGATCATTAGGGGCCTAAGAGGGATCTGCAAAATCCTATGATCAGCAGCGATACTGCAACAATGGCCATCACTAACATATTATATGAAATAATGCTTGGTGATCAGACTGTCAGATGTGTATCTGCAGAATTGTGTTCTGAATTTAATCAGACATCTTTCTGTGATTTCTGAAACGCACTTCGGCTTGCCACATTCTTAGCATCCAACAAATGATTAGAGCTCTGAAGTGAACAGGATTTGCAGAAGAGATTAAGGGCAGTGGAAGAAAGAGTAAACTAATAACAATGTGGATTAGTTGGCTTAAAATAAAATCCTCTCCTTTTTAGACGATTTGAAGTCTCTGTAATAATGCTGCCTTGTCTGTCCTGTTAACTTGCACCAAGTAAAGCAAAAAGACATATATACATGTTGATGTATATAAAATTCAGAAATATATTTTGCTAAGTTGTTGTGATATGGCCATATGTAGGCGTTGCATGCGTCCAGCATCGCTGTCCATCTACAGTACTCTCTCTCTCTCTCTCTCTCTCTCTCTCTCTCTCTCTCTCTCTAAGACCCGAGAACACTTCATTTAAATCGCCCTACCCCTCCTGCACCGCCTCACCTCACCTCAGTATTCGTCAAGGCTCTCTCCCACAGCTAACCTTCTCCAATTCCTCGCTAATGTCTTCTTCAAGAACCTTGGACACCGGATCATTGAAGGCTCAAGGACACGGCAGCAACAGCAGTAGAAGCCCGTCCATGATGGACTTCTGCCAGGCGAAGCAATCTCATTCCTCCTCCTCGTCCTCCTCGTCGCCGACCACGGCCACGTCCTCGCCGGGCGAGAGGAAAGGGCGGAGGAAGCCTACAGAGCCCGGGCGGTTTCTGGGCGTGAGGCGGCGGCCGTGGGGGAGGTATGCTGCGGAGATAAGGGACCCGACAACCAAGGAGCGCCATTGGCTCGGTACCTTCGACACCGCCCAGGAGGCGGCACTGGCCTACGACAGGGCCGCGCTCTCCATGAAGGGCACGCAGGCCAGGACCAACTTCATCTACACCGACACCCCCATCTCCACCTTCCAGTCCTTCCTCGCCCCCTTCCACGGCTCACAAAGCTTCATGTCGCCGCCGATGGCGTCGCCTCATATCGCCCAGCCAATGTACCACCACCAGCTCATGGGTGCGGCAGCCGCTGCGTCCATGCAGTATCTCGCCGCCGGCCGCGGAAGCGCGTCCATCACGGCCCATCGACACAGTATCTCGATCCCCGGTCGCCGTGAGGCGAGCGAATTCGCTCTGCGGTCGAGGGAGGATCCGACCCCCGGGACGAAGCCCGCGTTCGGCGCATTGGACGACAGCCACCTCACCGACGACTTCCTCTTCTCAGAAGACTCACGGTCCGGATACCTGAGCAGCATCGTCCCGGAGAGCTACCTCCGGTCGTCGTCCTCGAAACAGTCTTTGGGCGTCCAGGATCACGACGCCGGCGGCACCTACGAGCTGAACGCCCACGTCATCTCCCCGCCTTCTGGCCTGACAGCCAAGGGCCAAGCGTCGGCCGGCTTCATCTCCTCCTACAACGTCGCATCAAATTGCGACCTATCCGATAGCTACTGTGGCGACGTTGGTGCAACAAGCATGGATCAGGATCTCTCCGGCGGAGGCCTCCCGGAGATAACCGCCGGATTCTGGATGGACGAGCCCGTGTGGGAGCTCGACGCTTGCGCACTCGGCAGTTCCGGCGGCTTCGGTGCAGCTGGCGGACAGGTCTCGGGTTCGTATTCTCCGTCGGTGTCCTCCCTCACTGACGTCTTCGACTTGAGCTACTCTCTTCTGTGAGCATGCATGCAGTGAACTCCATTACCCAGAGTGCTTTTGTTGTTTCAAATTAAGAACACCACATTAAAAAGTGACCAGAGATCTTATAATTTTTTTCTTCTTTTAATCTCTTCATCTGCTCACGTACTCTGGTCGCTTGTGTGGCTTCATGCAAATGGCGATTTAGTTCATGGAAGGAACCTCAATCTTATTATTCTGTAGTACGAGTTTATCAATTCATGGTATGTAGTAAAATTTAAATTTCCATTCTTTCTTTTGCAAATTGAATTCCGTGCCCATCTTTGTTCTGCTTTATATAGCTTCCTCTTCCATGCATGGCACGTATATCTTATTCTGACATATATCTGAACAAGATTTCTTCGACTACAATCATATTAGTGAAAAAACGGTACACATCGAACTCAACTGCATGAGAATAATTACCTCAGAGTCAGAAATGTCGACAAGATGAACTTATCACGATCGTTCGCCATCGATCTTAATTCTCCTTCTGAAAGGATGCATACTTGTATAAAATATTGTAGTTCCATTTTAGTAGAGAAACAACTTATCTACCCATTAGACTCTCTCTCTCTCTCTCTCTCTCTCTCTCTCTCTCTCTCTCTCTCTCTCTCTCTCTCTCTCTCTCTCTCTCTCTCTCTCTCTCTCTCTCTGGCTGTGGGTTTTCTTTTAAAACTTTATATACGGAAAGAGAGATGTAATGCATAATGCATGCCTAGCTAGTAATTAGTGTGGACCTTAATTAGAAAGAAGTGTGTGCGGATATGCTTTTTCCATGCATTCAACAACAAGGTGGCATGAATTTTGAGCTGGACGTGCTTCATAAAGAGGGAATAAAATTTATACTCTCTCTCTCTCTCTCATAGCGATCGATATATATCATATATATGTTATTGCCGTACGTACAAGGGCCACAACAGCACTGCTTCCCAGTCAACTGTCTGGCTTCGTTTGTGATTGCAAACTGCGCGTTCTCGCATATACATTCTGCATGCATGCATGCATTTCATCCATACCTATGTCACACTCTTGAAATATTTGTTCTGTTGGTGTATATTGTTTGTTTACTTCGACTTTTCTTCATTAACATGCATGGAAGGAATTAAAATACTCTAATGCACATTATATGCTGTTGATCGACTTATAAAATATTTTTTGTTATACAGCAAATAGATGAGTAAAAGGACTACTAATTGATGGATGAATTTACTTATTAATACGCTTGGTATTCTTCTAGGATCAGTTGTCTAGAGATCGTTTTGTTTTTCTCACTAAAAGAAGAATAATACTGTTTGGGCGTATACGCTCTTTCTTTTTTCCCTCTTGATAGATCAATTAAAATAAAAAAAAACAATGAAGTTGAATTATTAAGCTTCTGAAAAATGGTTGTGGTTAATTGTCTGAACTCTGAAATATATTTAAACTAATATATTTAATTATTTATGGAAAAGAGAAGTTGCTCAAATGAAAAGGGAATAAAAAAAATCCTGTTTAGATAAATAAAATTAAGGACCAGTCTGTTATGAATTACGATTTGGGCATGCAAATTTCTTTTTGGGTTGCACAAGGGCGGCGTTTAGAGCTATAAATATCGACTAATTTAGCAGATGGTGTAGAAAGTATGCAAACGATCCAGAGATTTTAATTTCCTGTATCAGAATGAAATAGTAAACTGGTTATAACTGCATGCACAGTCTGTGCAGCAGTCTCCAAGGGGTGGCATGTTCTGAAAAAAGGTTAGAAATTAAATCTTTTCCAAATGGTAGAATGAAAACTCAAATTAAGAGCATCTCTTTGTGTGAAAAAAAGTTGATAGCTTGGAAGCATGTGTTAGAAGTATCAGGTTTTGTATATGATTTCTCTCATGGAGTGATGCCAAAACCATGTCGCTTAATCGCTTACAAAGGTCTGCACAGAGGGTCTACTCTGCATGCAGGTCCGTGGATGACTGAAACTTGCGTGAATAATAAACCTTAACTCGAAGTATTAATTTAGTTCAACTACATCATCATAATGCAAAGAGTGAAGCTATCAGTGGAACTTCAATTTCCTGTGTTACTATGTTTCCGCGGCTGGAGCTGGACACCCAGCATATCTCTGTTGATTTCTCTGAAGTGTCTGAATTTGATGAGACTGCATGATCTGCTAAATGGTTGGTCACCTGTGGTCTCATCTCCTCCTTATTCATGTAGATGAGGTAGATAACTATTTGAGTTATTCCAAAAGTAAATCCCAGCACGCTTGGTAACTGTTCCAGATTCAGAAGAGAGAGTTAAGAACTGAAATTGTGGAACTGATTTATCTCGTGTTGGAGTTGGTGAATACTTCATGATCCTTTATTTTTCACATCGAATTCGTCCACGTAAGCTTAGAAGAATTTAAGTATTACTCAATTACGTGTATTGATAAAAGGGGGCTCGGGGGGCGGACGGCGCGTCTCCGAAATCTAGACAGGTTTGAATTTTTGTTTAGCCGGCCCATGTGGTGCAGATTAAGGATTTCTATGTTTTGTTCGGGTTTTGAACCTGTTTGAAAGAGACCGTTCATTTTTCAGATATAATTTGGTGTGATTGTAATCAAAAAATATAGTGGAACGTAGTCCTAATCTCAAGGTTGAATCTTATGTATCTCCTCTAATTTTTCTATAATATCTTTACGATCTTCTACTCTTATTCTCAAATTTTCCCATCATCATCTCGTTGATGAGCGTTATACAGTGACATGCCTACGGCTACATGCAAGTCCCTCGAAAGGATCCTCGTCGATGAACCATGCCAACTGCAGATAGTGTGAGGAAGAAAGATAGCAAGAATGGCATGTACTTCACACTTTAATTTGCTCTTGATGACTAACCTCTGCAGCATGTTAAGACATTGATTTAGATCATGTTTCTGATTCTGATTTCACTAATGATGAACTTCATTTCTCCAAATAAACGGACATGTAGTCGAATCTTGGTGTTGCTGCATATGAATTAGAAGACTTCATTTTTCCAAAGAAAATTGTTGTTGAAAGTTGAAATACAATGTTCAACAGTATGCTTAGTTTAATATCTCCACCATTTTCTGAATTTATATGATTTAGATGCTTTTCATATCAAAGAAATGACGATAACAAAAGAAAATTCACAGAAATAGAGGAGTCATATACTTGATGGTATGGAAACATACTCATATCGTCAGGAAAGCATATATGTGGAAGATACGAAAAAATAGGTGTTCATGATAAAGCGAGCATTTCTGATTATCGATAGTACAGAATTTGTTTATTCTGGCATGCAGCACCTCAATTATCAAATGTGATATTATGCCTACCTTCACCAGCATGAATACCATATCATGAAGATGAAGGATGCTTTCCTACTTATCAACTTAAATCAAGAAATCGAGTAAATGCCAGAAACATGGGATAGATAAGCTCAGATTATGCGAGACCTTTAGAGGATTTACTTATTATGGCCTCAACTAAAAGAAGATCACAGGATAGGGGAAAGGAATATACAATTTTTAATGTGTTCAGACATTTATATATTAGTGTTGCATTGACAGAATGCAGATATGGTATGTCATTATTCCACCATCTAATATTTTGAAAGCACTTCCAAACCTATAGCTGCATTTATGAAACAAATTAAGATATATTCTATAAAAGAGATACCACGCCGCTGCTTATATTCGTATACATGTGGCTAAGTAGGACTATAAAAGTAGGACATATTTGTGCAGTGTAATTGTTCACCTAAGAGTCCAGCTCCTGTTGTCAATGGATTCTGAATGGTAATTACCAACAGTTTTTTCTTCTTTTCCCCTGCAGCTACTCCTACACTTCAGAGGGCAGCTATAGAAGGGTTCACAAGGGAAACAGGTGCAATCTTGCATGCATACAGCTCACATTCTTCTCCTGTCTCCATTTATATGCACACCATGTAGGCAGCAAAATAACATGATCACAATGTTTGAAGCAAATGTTGTGCCATTAATTGTGTCTTATCCTTTGCCAAACTCCCATACTGCATTTTGGACTCAAGATTTTAATATTACCACAGTAACGAAGTTTAAGTGTCACAACAAGGAGTGACATGTCCACTTGCCTACCATTCAGTTGCTGATCGACCCAAATATATTTAGTCCATGCATATGTTCTGATCGCCATGGATATAGTTGCTAATGGCCTCACTAGTCTCAAACTTATGTGCCCAAATTACTTGCATTTATAGATATCACTAATTAAAGCTGACGTAGATGCAATGGGATGAATGTTCTTAGTGTGCGAATTGATCACACCATCACATGGAGAAAAACCCTCACAGTAACTTGATGCATCTAATTGCATGGCACAAATGTCACGTCCATATAACTCGTGATCTTAAAAATTAAAATAGTAAATCTACGTGGTTTCAGGCTTGATGCCTCCTGTTAGGCCATGGGTGGAAGCCCTCCTCCCCTTTAATCCAAAAGCCAATCACTGGTATCTTTGTCCTATACATTTGATTGGACGTAATTGTCACATTAATACGTTAGAGACATCGATTCTAGGATCTTACTGTATTTGGGGCATGATCTTTGCCGTTACAGTACAGGGATCAAAATAATACACCAAGGAGTTGATGGCATAAGGCGGCAGCATTGAGGCATTTCTTCATGACTAGACAAGCTAATGAAATTGATCAGGACAAGTAAGAGCGGAAGCTTTGTTCTCCTCATTGACATAAATATAAATAGCATGAGACTGATAACATGACATATTATTGGCATTGCATCAGATAAACAACAAAAGAGAAAAAAAACAAGGTAAACAGATTCATCCCGCAGAAGAAAATGAAGTTAAAGACATTCCGCTAAGAATTATATTCTGTGCCTTTCAAGCATCTCCAAGATCTGTGAACAAAAGTATAGATAAACATGTTGCTAGCATGCAAATACATTGTCCCAACTGACAAGTTTATTTTTTCGATGGGGTCCCTACTGCCGAGTTGATGTCATCAAATTGCAAAATGATGAACTTATACATGACTGACAAATTGAATTGTCTACCTTGTTAATTTTCCTACCTGGCAGCAATAATAGGAAATATTTACACAAGTATTGCAAAAATGAAAAATACAGATAGGCAAGACCTGCGAGTTTCAGAACACATTGTAGTCAATACAGAACTTTCAGACCGCTAGGAACATCTTTCGGTGAAATCTAACTACACATAATAGATCATGCCCACCTCTATCAGGCTTATGTGAGGAATATGTAAAGCAACAGCTGGACCCCTGCAGTTCTTCCGAAGAAACGAATAGGCAACGCCAATGATGAGTTTCTTTAGGTATGATGATGTCCTCCTGGCCTTTATATACGAGTGACCCAGAATGTAGGCAACTCCTGCTTGCTTAGCCTCTATCAGTGCCAATAGCTCTTCTCTCACCTGGGAGTCCATGTATTCTCCATCAGGTAGCTCAAAGCGAACCTGCCTTTGTTGGCTCACACTTGGTGATTCCTGTTCATACAATGACTGCAAGCTCTGAAGGGTTTCTGATTTGCTGCTTCTTGCCATAACAGAGCCACTCGCCAACTGACTAGCATCCCTCATTATCAGTGTCGAGATAGATGCATCAGAAGTTCGAATGACAGCCATTCTACCTTCGGAAGATGTGTCAAAACTTCCTGATGATGCTTCCTCAGCTTCCATCTGAATGAACTTGGCAATGCTCATTATTAATTGGTTCTCAAAGTCATCATTATCTCTTTGAACATCCTTGTAACCATATCTAACAATACATCTATACATTCTGTAGGCCTTTGGACCAATCCGGCCAATCAGGTATCTTTCATCTTGAGAAACAAATGGGACTGGAACTGATTTCACACAAACAAAGACTAGAATTTCATGGAAAGCAGGAAGATTGGTTATGAAATGGGAGAATATAGCTGGAACGCCAGAAACCAGCTCAGTGTAGATCAATCCAATTCCAGGAACACGGACAATTCCAAGGCTTGGACCAAGGGTCAGGATCCATCTCATTGACACCTTGTTTTGCAGATCAAAGAGATACTTCCTGCGAGTGCCATAATGCCAGACATACATGACAAACATGAAAACCAAGGAGAGAACAAGTGGCACCCATCCACCCTGCGGGAATTTCATAAGTGCTGAGGAAAGGTAGACGGCTTCAATAGATCCAAAGAATGTGAGGAATAACAATGCAACGCTGACATTCTTTTCCCACACGAAGACAATAACAAGAGTCATCAAACATGTGGTCACAAACATCACAGTTATGCATGCAAAACCTGAAATTGCAGCAAAAAAAAATGTCTGCTCAGCAATATATAAGAATTTAAAACAGAATGCCTTTTAATGCACATTTACTGGGAGGATGTGGTTCTTGACATTCCACAACTAATTCGTCAAGCAATTCTAACTTTTGTAAACATAAACAAACCAATGTATGGCTCAACAACCAAAGCATAGTCATAGTAGTGTGCAACTAACTGATGTCACAAATATAATACTTATAGGTGAACTAAACGAGCTTACCATAAGCATTTCCAATAAGAGTTGTGTCACGGAAGCCAATTGTCACAGCAAGACAAAGGATCATAAGAATCCAGTTTATTTCAGGTATATATATCTGGCCATAGATCCATCTTGATGTATGCACAATTTTGACACGTGGAAAGCAACCTAAAGCATGGCATTGCTTGACAATTGAAAATGTTGCTGAGATGACAGCTTGGCTAGCAACTATAGCAGCAAGAGTAGCTAGCAGAAACACTGGCCAAAAGATAGGTTCTACAAGAAAAAATAAACAGAATTAAATGGTTTATTTTAATATTTTAATGGGACAAATCAAAGGGCACACATAATACACTCAATTCTACGTGGTATGGATTCATAAAAGCTGGTAGGTACAGCCCAGATGTTTTTGGAAAGAAATGCTGCCTGTCCCATATATTGCAGCACCAAACATGGATATATCGCACCAATAAATGCCATCTGCATAGAAAGAAAATTCTGAGAGTCCAAGATATCAATGGACAAAAACTATTTTAAGATGCTGCAGATACAACAGCAAACGTCATTTCTAATAAAACTTGTGAACGTGCATAATGCCATTTGACATGAGAACATTGATCAATAATATATACTACACAGGACAGAGGACTTATCACCACTTGATGCCTAAAATGGCTAACCTTAATTCAGATTATCCAAGAACGAAATTTGGTCTAACAATGTTTATTAAATTTCTGACAATAGATAACCAAATAAGGAATGTATGCATATATAACCTCTCTTCATGAAAAAAAAACCAATTTAATCACATCAGGAATCTATGCACTTTTCGTTAAATAAAAAAAGAATTTATCAGAAGAGTAATCTTAGTGAAGATTTTCAGCTAATAAATAGCTTGACATAACACTTGCTCACATGGTTTTCAAAGAAAATACCTCTGAATCATTTTTTAAGCTCTTTATTCGATGAAACTTTCAGAACCAATGACCATGGGCTGAACTCAAGAAATTAAGCAAAGATTTAATATACTTTCCAAAATGCAGACAATGATAACACATCTACTTTGACATGATGATGAAGCTCAGCATAGGAGTTTCAAACATCACATTTGCATGAAATGTTCAAGAAAAATGCATCTCATTCTACAGGCCCAATACATTAAACACATTTAATCAAACTCTAGCCACATAGCCACTAATTATTCCAATATGACTGAATGACCTCAGGCATCCTAGCATTAGTAGCAACTGCAAGTTCATATTAAGTCACAGAATCAAATTAATTCCCATCATGTGAAAATTTCTGACCTATGATAGTCCATTTTGATCATGAAATATGGAACAAGAAAAGATGCAATGGCACAGGGGTTTATCCAAGTACCACAATGGGTCGTTCATAATTCTTAATAATCATTACACTGATTGAAGTTCATGTACTTTGTTAATCAACAACATATTGGAAGTTTTGCATATCCCTGTCAAATTTTATTTGACCTATTCATTGTCACAAATGCTCCAGATTAAAGACTTATTGTAGATGTAGAACACATTTAAGGTTAACATACCCTTATGGACGTTTGAGTGAAGTGACCAAGATCAGCAAACATTGCTTCAATGCCTGCAAAAGAAACCTAGATGTATATCACTATTTCTAGTTGAAACATTTTTTTCTTTTGTTTTTTGAGAAGGTCCTTGTCGAAATAAAGCATGGCCAACAATCAAAATACCGGCTAATCTGCATCTGCCTTTTACCTGTAATAGAAAGGAGTACACCCCCTAAAGAAATCCAACCATCTTTTCCTGTTTTCCTGAAGAATTTGAAGATGTAGTGTGGAGAAAGAGCATGATATATTTTGGGATTCCAGTGAACAGTATTATATACACCAATTATACCAATGCACAAGAGCCAAATAACAATAACAGGTGCAAACATGAATGCCACCCGCTGAGTGCCTCTATGTTGTAAAGCAAAAAGACCAACCAACACAATGCACGCAATCATCACCACTTCACCTAATTATGTAGAAAGTAATAAGATGATGTCAGATAATTAAAGATATAGTGAAGACAACAGATTGCAATACTTAGATTTTATGTAACAATATCCTTTAAAAAACATATAATAATGACATCTCTTGTCTATTATTACAGTAAGATTTTTTATAATACTATTTCATGAGATATTACCTTTAAACAAAAAAATAAAAATCACTAAAATTACATAAAAAAAAATTTCTAGAAATTTGTTACTTTTAACTCTTTATAAAAGAACTTCAATTATAACACTAGACCACAGTCACCCAAAAAAATACTAATAATAATACCTATACAACAACAACAACAACAAAGCCTTATCCCATTAGGTGGGGTCGGCTATATGGATCATACGACGCCATATTCGTTGATCCATGTTCATGAGATTCGATAGGGTTTTACGCTGGCTGTCGGGGCCTAACACAACCCTCCTCCTTTATTCGGGCTTGGGACCGGCTATAAAACTAATAATAATACCTATATTCGTGTAAAATAAAACTAATAAAAACCAAATGGATCTATGTAAAGAGAATTAATAAATCTTAGTAAAAAATTTTACTATAGAATTTCCACAAGAAAAATAAAGCTAAATCAAACTAAAGTAAATTAATATATATATATATATATATATATATATATATTGAAATTCAGTTTAGGGGTGAACCGACAAAGTTGAGTTTCAAGAGGAGGTTGAAGGGTCGGTTGAGAGTTGCTATGCTAAAAATGTACTATTACAGTTCATTTCTTTTAGAGAACATTACAGCTCAGTCGAAACTTTGATAGTTGTATTGATTCTAACATTAGTACTGCAACCCTCTACAGTGAGAAAGACACATAAACCAGAATAGATATGAAAAAAGTTTCTAGTCAAACTTTTATTAATTTGAAATGTCAAATCATCTTCATATTATGCTGATAAGCCAATAAGAAAATTACCTTCCCGCAATCCTTCAGCACGAATTCGTAATCCAGAAATAGATGATAGGACTGCAAAGAAAATAAGGTTAATTAGAGTTTTATAGAAGACGTGTTCCTTCTCAAGAAAAAATAGAACACATCCGCTAAAGAAAGTAGAAAATAAAAAACACTTGGTTCATAAAAAGGTTGGTAACATACCAGAAATAGCTGGTGTAAGAACACCATCACCTATCACCATGCAAGCACCAAATAAAACTACAAGAAGTAAAGAAGTTCTCAATTTCTTGTGCTTCTCCAAGAATCTCTTGAATGGAGAAGAAAGTGAATTCCGTGGTGCATTCGTATAGTACGTGGAAAGCTCCTCGTCAGCTGCTTGCTGATTGGGAAGCAGACTAAACTTTGCATGTCTGCAAAGCAAAGAGTACAATGCAAATGTTCCACCTGTAAAACATTCCCAACATATTAGAAAATAAGAAGGCACCGGGATAGGGAGGGAGAGAGGGAGGAGAGAGAGGGACTTACCTTCACCATTATCATCAGCACTCAAGACAATCATAGTATACTTCAGCACGGGAATCAGAGTAAACGTCCAAAATATTAAGGAAAACATACCAAATACAGTCTCCTCGTCTTGGTATTGGTACAATCTCCCAGAAAAGGCACTTGTGTAGACATAAAGAGGAGATGTACTCAAGTCTCCATACACTACACCAAGACTCTGATATGCTAAAAGAAACAATTGCGGATAGCAATTTCTCCAATTAACCTAGATAACAGGAAAAAATATAAATGCATCGATAAATCATTTCAATTTTAAAATTTAAACTCTGGCTCCCCATAAAAATATGTGTGGAGAAAAAAATAAGATTAGTAGTAGATAAGTTGTAACAACTGTTGTTCACTTTCAAAAAAAAACTGCTGTTCACTACCAACATAAGAAGATATCATAAGGTGTTAGCAAGCAAATTAGCATGTGGCATCAAGTTGGATTTTCAAGCACAAACAAAGGCGTAGTGATGAAATATATCTCCTGCCTTAACCATGAGATTTATATTGAATCCCAACATATCCAAAATGTAAATCATATGTCTTTCCTTCAGTATGATCTTTGATATAGTGAAATATGAAGGAACTCTATAAACTGAACTCAAGCCCTTCTTGAAATTTTGCATCGCAGCAATGCTACCTCCCAGAATGAATCACAAACTCACATGCAGTAAATAGACCATATCATTAAAATTTTTGTCGAGATTTGCTTTCCACACGGACATCAATCTCTTAGAAGATTGTAGAATTGACACATGGATATTTTTCTTTCTTTTGATGAATTTTACACATGGATCTCCACCAATGGAACTCAAAAATGTAAAATAGTCAATCCATACTTGTGATGCTGTGCACCTCATAAGATTTATCCTACACTGCTTTTTGATCTTTGGAGTTTAACTATCTATATGTTTCCCTCAAAAGAAGCCCTTTTAATTTTGTTTCCAGTAAGAATTTGATCTCTGGAGTTTTGACTCATATATTAGAAAAGTAAGCTTCAATTTGAGCTGATTCAAGTATTCACAAGCGTCAACTTCTAGTTCTCGCTGTTTTTAACTTACTGCCAAATTCCGCCCACCCTCTAATCTCATTCTTCCCCCTTATTTTGAAGGGATCCTTCCCCTATTTTATAGGTTATCGCTCCCTTCATATCCAGCCCTGGAAATAGCGGATCGCCAGTGGCTGAGATGGTATTTGTATATGATGAAGGTTTGGTTTATAAAACCCTAGGGTAATATTTAAAAACCCTCCTCATCATCCAAAATATAATTACTTAGACAAAAGTGTTTTGCATACAGTGATGAATTCTTTGTTTATATGTTAATTCCGAAACCGAGGCCCAATTTTGTGCTTATTCCAGCTTTGAACGTTTGAGAATTTACTGAGTTTCAAGTGAATCAAATTCTAAAGATCATTAATCTATCCCCAAGATTCTAAGTCTGTTTCTTCTCAAATCCAAGACGACCTCAGTTGTGACGTATATCAAGAAGCTGTACAACTACCTGTTCTGGAATTGTTCAATAGAACAGGAAAAAAGAAGGAAAAGTATCATTTACCACCTGCTCTACTTCACATTCAAAAGAACTCATAGCTTACCTAAAGGTATCTCTATTTAGGTGTGGTCTAACAAATTTGATACGAAAACATGTTTAGCTAAACAAAACTACGAATCTAGTGACATTTTGATTTTTGTATACGCGAACTCCCAACTTCATTTCTTCATAATAATAGAACCGAAATCAAGTCAAATCAAATCAGAGTACCAACCAATGCTTCAGCATGCCAAACATCAATCTTTCGCTCAGTTTCCCACGCCCAACAAATCAATAACGAAAGAGAAAAGCTCTCTTTTAGTCATCATTTACCCCATTCCAAAAGATAAATTTTTAGCTCTGTTCAAATCCACAAATCGATCTAAAACACGTCCCCTCGGTCATTACCCCACATCTACAGATCAAACGCACAAAAAAAAGAGGAGCACAGAAAGAGAAAAAAACGGGAGAACAGACGGAATGCAAAATTATAACTCACTCGTTGGTCGGCAGAAGTCTGCCCTCTCTCCCGATCCATCCTTCCAGCAATGCACAGCCCTCTCCCGCTCCGAAGCTTCAATCGATCGAGTGCAACCCCTCCGTCATCGGCGAACCCAAAACCGCAACGGAGAACAAATTTTGGAAACAGTTCGAACGATTCGAGGATTTTAGCGGAGGTTTATATACCATACGGATCGGGTAGGTCGGATACCGTCACCGCGTATGAAGATGAGATACGGCTCACCGGGAAGTGTTTGGTTTTTCTCAAAAAATAAATTTGAAAAAAATGGTTTATATGTATAAATAAATCAGTATAAATTATGCATGTTGAATTATTAATAATGTAAATATTAAGTCTAGTTATGAGTTTCTAATACATGAGAAATAAATAAGAAAACAATTGCGAAGAGTCTTGTTATTAAGAATTCGATATGATACCTTTCCAATATCACATAGTGCATGTATGCATCGTAATATATTTTTTTTTATGGCAGGCCAAACTAAGTGATTGGGCCTGCAGTGGATATCATTGTGGGGCCCATCTTTTCAAAAGGCATAATTGTTTGTTAAATCGTCCTATGTTATTTTAGTGTCATTATTAGCATTAGTGATATTATTTTTTACTTGGATGATGAGGGCAAGGAAACTACGCATTTGAAGTTATTGGTGCTATAAAATATTAAAATTTAAATAGGCCTGCGTGACTACGTCAACATGAGACAAGCGATACTCATGTTTAATAATTGTGTAGAGGATTGTATATAATAACCCAATTATTCCACCGGAAATAAAGTTATCGAACACTTATATCTGATTATTTTGACATTCGGAATATTTAAAATCAAATGTAGTGAGCTCAGTCCACGGAAGATGATAATTTTGTGTGTTAATTGCGGAGAGATCAATGTGGTCAAATAAATATTATTTCTAGGGTGGGTGTGACTCATCTTGAGAGTTATCAAGTTCAAGTTTTGTGAATATAAAAAAAATAAAATTATTTTCACAAATTATCTTTAAATTATTATAATCTTTCACATCTAATTTTAAATTATGTATTTATTTTTTTAATTTCTAAATTATTACGATTTTATCAACTTTTCTATTATCTCTATTTTTTCATTTATGAAAAGTAAAAAATTACTCATCCAACATCAATTAAAAAATAAAAAAGGCCCTATGCGCCCCCTCCCCCTCCCTCCCGTTTCCCTACGCACGCCGGCGCAGGGAAAGAACCCTCACCATCCTCGCGGACCCTGTCGTCGCCTCCCGCCTCATCCTCCATATCCTCTTTCGATCCAAGCATGCCCTCGACAATCATGACATCGACAAGGTCCACGGTGTCTCCAGCGGGAAGCAATTCGTCAGCTACCAAGTGGGCAGGGAAAGAGAAGAGGGTGTAATTGATATTGGAGGAGTATCTTTTTATTTTTCATAAATGAAAAAAATCAAAAATAATAAAAAAGTTGACAAAATTTGACAAAAGGATAAAATTAAAAAAATCGTGATAGTTTATAAATAAAAAAATAAGTTTATAATTTAAAATTAGATGTGAAAAATATCAATAATTTAGGAATGACTTATGGAAATAACTCAATATCTTATTGCAAGTCTTACATGTCATTATTAGATGCATAATGAGAAGTAATCTTATTGAATTAGTTGGGCTCGATAATAGATCCACCTTTCAATTCATAAACAATACACGGTTAGTGTCACATTGATTGAATTGTCTTTTTTTTATATTTGCCTACTGCAAAGAAAGATAAATATTGTTTCATTCTTATTCTGAAATTGTCAGATAGTAGTCTAGGCAAACTTTACACCGCAAAAAACTTTTAAATTCGAATTTGGCTTTCTTTTCATGGAACCTTCCTATATTATTGTGCTTTGATGCATCATGCATCCATAATTGATTGAAATAGTGAAAACATTAACATTTGAACACAAAATGGAATGTCATCCCACTGCCTCTACGTTCCAAAATAGAGGGACAATGCTTCTTGGTGGTCGTAAAATTTGTCATTCTACAAGACAATAATCTCAAAGAGGAGAGATTCAATTATTCATCAATATATATTTAAATATTAAAGATTTAAAATATATAATTTTAAAAATTAGATGAAAAATGAGAAGTGTAACGAGTTTTTTTCTTCTATTTCTTTCGGTTGTGTTTAACACGAGAATTTTGAGTTCCTGTTAATATGTTTAGAACTGATCGACTTGATGAAAAAATTTAAGTTGATGTTTGGATGAAAAATGTAATGATAGAATTTAAAAGATTGATTTGATAGATAAGTTATAGTAAGTGTTTGAATAAAAAATAAGAATTAAAAATATAATTTATTATTTTATGAGGTATACAATTAAAATATAAAAATATTATATGTATTTATTTATTTAAAATAATAATTACTAGCACATAAAAAATATTATATGTAATTATTTATTTAAATTTGTATTAAAAAATAAGTTGTGTCGCAAATAATTTTGATTAAATCTTTGGATATGTTATTAATATTGTAATTTACATAAATATTAAGATCCAAATATAATATATTTTTTCTAAAAATAAATGAAAATTTTAATTAATATAATTCTATTATATTAAATGTAATATTATACATAAGATTTTACATTATTTTGATTTAATTAATATTATAATACAAAAAATGTAATTATAATGTTTTTAAGTTAATTAATATTAAATTTTTTACAATTTTATTATACTACAGTACTAAGCACGATATTTTAACTAATTAATAAAATATTTTAAACTATTAAAACTAAATAATTTATAATCAATAAAATTGAATAATTAAATTTTTAAGTTTAATCATAATGTATTAATAAATAAATAATATGTACATTAAAAATAATTAAAAGAAAGTTAAGTTAAAAGTAAAAAGTAAAAAAAGAGAAGTTCTTGCTTCTAGCAAGAGTTTGGAGAGGAAAAACTCTGATTCTTAAAGGCAGTGTTTATTTGCAAAATAAAGGGGTAGAACTTCTCTTTGTTCTGTCAAATAGAACATCTGATGAGAACTTCAGGTGATCTCGACTAGAACTTTTGCTTTCTGTCTCTTTAGTCATTACTTTGGATCCTTTTTTTTCTTTTTTTTCAGCTTCGTATCTTCTTCCTTTTTAAAATATTTTTTAATATAAGTATATATTATTTAGTTATTTATTAATACATTTTTAGTCGGCTTATAAAATAAATTATTAAATTTTATTAGTTAAAAATTATAAAATGTTTACTTCTAATAATTAAGAAATATTTTATTAATTAAAATGTTCAATTATTTTTATAACAAATTATATTATATTTGGATCTTAATATTTACATAAATTATAATATTAATAACATTTAAAAGATTTAATCAAAATGAATATAATATAATATTAATAATATAAAGATTTATGTAAATTATAATATTAATAACATATTCTTATTTACTATAATTTTATACTTCATAAAATAATAAATGAATATTTTCATAAATTCCGCTTAAACTATCGTTATTATTTTTTGCATCTAACCTCAAGCTACGAACTTATTTTTAATATCCCTAAACCATCATGATTTTTTCACGTCTACTTCTATTACTTTTACTATTTTCATTTATAAAATGACTAAATTACTCCTTCCTCCAAAAAAATATGAAATAACAAATAAAAAATATTAAAAAATTATTAGAGGGATTAAATTGGTAAATAAAAAATAACATTTATGAAAAAGACTAAATTACCCTTCCCTAATTTTTTCCTTTTTATTTTTTATATTTATTATTTGCTATTTTATGGAGGGAGGGGTAATTTAATCTTTTCATAAATGAGAAAAAATAAAAGATAATGAAAAAAGTAGCAAAAGTAGATGGAATGACTCAAGTGAATAAATTGTATAGTTTAGGGATTAAAAAAAATAAGTCCGTAGTTTGAGGTTAGATGCGAAAAATTATAATAATTTATGAGAGATTCATGGAAATAACTCAATAATAAATTATATTTTTAGTTCCTACTTTTTATCTAAACACTCACTTAAACTTATCTATCAAATCAACGTTTTATATTCTCATAATTACATTTTTTTCATCCAAACACCAACCTAATTTTTTTCATCTAATCGATTAGTTTTCTCTCTTTTAAAAAAATTATCTTTTTCTCAAAATTTCCATACTAGACATATCCTAAAATGATCACGTGATAGGGTGATTGACATAACTTTATAAGTTCTCACAACCAAACACACGGTTTAGCTAAACAAACAGGACAACTCTTCTATAGTAAAAGAATAACTAAAAAAAAGAGCATATCCGAGATAAGACAAAGACTCTGTTTGGCAACACAAAAATTAACGTAAGTAACGTTTAACGGTTTAAATACTAATTTTTTTTATTTGATAAGTGACAAAAATAAATAGTATTTAACGTTTCATACGAAAATATTAAAAAGCTATTTCTATTAGCGTTTAGCGATTAGAAGTTAGCGTTTCATAATTTTTTCCAATTTTACCCTTATTCAAATATATTATTTTTTTTTGACTTATCTTATTATTTTCTCATTCTTATTTTATAGTCATTTAACTATATTTCTTTTCATAATCATGTTTAATCAATTACAACTTATTTATATGTTAACAATGAATAAAAAATAATTTCACAATTAATATTTTCATATCATCGATGCATTATATAAAATTTATTGTGAAATTTATATAAAAAAATTAGTTATGAAATTTTATTTTATTTAATTAAGATATAAATATTTAATTTATTGTATTATAATACAATTTATATAGTGCTTTGCTTAAATTAAATATTTTTTATATGTCTAATTATATCATTTTATATTCATCAGCTAATTATATCGCTAAATTTATCAAACACTTATTTGTTATAATCTCTAACCGTTAATCATCATTCACTACTCGCTATCCGCTAGTTAATATGTTATTCACTAGTTGAACCACTATCCGCTTATTGAACCACTAGTAATGTTAAAGAGAACCAAAGGCTAACCAAATAATAGACTTGTAGCATATTGGGGTAATTCAACATACTTTGCTGACCAATTTGGACCAATGTTCCATGCATTATTTTCATCCCACATTAGCAGACGCAAAAAGCAATTAATTTTATTTAATAAATGATAAAAATGAGCTTTTTTTTACGGAGAGTAAGCCTCCTATCATTTTCCTTTTGTCACAGAATCTAATTTAAGAATCAATTCTTGTGGCCTCTACTCCATCTAAACTCTTAAATTTATAGTATCACCATAATTATGCCATATCCAAAGATGACATGTTGATATCCTGCATAAAATCATTGAGCCATTGACATCCAAAAGTTCTTATTAAATTGATGTGTCTAAATTATGTTAAGTAATAAAGAGCGAATAAAGGTTTAAACCAAAAATACTATAAAAAATTGTCTTTCTACTTTAAGTTATTCATTGAAAAAAATTAAAATGTTTGATACAAATAATCAATAATTAATATTGATGGCAATAAGAGAAAATAGAATTTTGCCAATTAAAATTCAGAACTTCTATCTCAGTTGTTATATCTTAATTATCATTTGTTTAAGTGTAAACTTCATACAAGAAAGGAATGGATAAAGGTACAAGCATTAAATATTTGAGAACCTAATTAGAATATGCGAGAATATAATTAGGGTATATTGAAAAATTAATCCATTCTCAGCTAAAATATTTTAATATACAAACATTGCTTAAAGATTTAATACGAAAAGTTTGGGAACCTAATATCACAAATAAAAGTAAAGTTAAAGTAATTAAATTTTTTATTAACTTGAATCTACTTTAACTATGAATTTTTAGGTTACCATTTAATAATCCATAATTATAAAAAAACTAGACAATCTAAGATAATAGTATCATGTATTAATCAAAGCACTTGGATAGAAATATGAAATTTCCAAAATAAATTAAGAGATAAATGGGTTCAACTAGGTTTTCCTTAATTAATAAGTACGCCAATAGGAGTTGGGTAGAGTTGATAGAAGTTCCTCACCGCTTAAGCAAAGGTTTCGATTTTAAACTTTTGTGCATGTAGAAAATTTCTGCTAAGAGCTTCACCTGTCATTGTCAGACATGTCATCCGGGATGACACCAAAATAGTCGAACTTGATAGTGAACTGACACTTCAATCCATTATCAGTGCGCATAACTTTTACCGTCAGTTGGATTGGACGATCGACGTCGCTTTCCGGACACTAGAGTGACAATCGAAAAATAAATAAATAAGCTACTCTATGATTAAAAGATTTGTCGTTAAATATAAGGAGAAAATATAAAACAAATAATTTTTAATAACAAACTCTCATGCGTCATCGAATTGAGTTTTAGTCAATATTACACCTAAATGATTATCGAAAACTTCAAAATCTTCAAATTTTCAATTTATTTTGTTGTGTGATGCAGTAAAAATTATTCTCATTTCTCTACTCCATTGTATGACAATATTGGTATTATGCACGTCTCTTTATAGTCTTTATGGGATCTCCAAGTCCAATAAAAAAATTGAATTGTCTTAGATTCATTGTCATAAAAAAATAATAAGACTTTTCAAGTAATTACCTCCCTTTTAGGTTGATTTTTTTAGTATTAACTTTTTTTCTAAATCTACTCAAATATGAAGTCGTATGTAACAAAGACATTTCAATTTCGTGGATTTCTCTTGGGCCAAATTTTTAAGTCTCAAAAATATCTCAAAACACAATTTGTTTTTAAGTGTTCCCAAATATTTGTACAATGTATTAACATTTTTTTCATAAAGTTTGGAGCACATTTTGTAGTGAGATTGATAAAAGGATTTAATTACTGGTTAGGATATGAATTCTTCTCCAATTGAATTATTCAAAAATTAATCCCACAATCCAATTACTCTTTTTATCTCTTTAATCTTTGAATAATAAACTTTAGGATTTTATTCTTCAATAGAACTTTCTTGAGAGTTTCTATTCTTGATAGGAATAACAATCATCATTGCCCTAAAGATTTTTCTTTCCACTTATTGTTGAAATAGGAAATTGTGTATCGTTATTGAAATTCAATCATTTCATATTTTCAACTTGAATTTGACTCTAAATTGAACTTAATTTAATCTAGTCACTGCTTTGACTCCAAAATTATGTAATTTGAGAAAAATAAACAATAACACTTGAATAGATTATGACTTAAAACAATTAATCAAGTAAATGCATGAAATGATAAAAAAGATTAGAAAATAACTTAAATGACATGCATAAAATATGTATGCACTATAACTCCAACTTCCACATGCCTTGGGTTTCCATGGGATAAGCCATTTGTGTTGAGTCATACTTTAGGTAAATCTTTTAACTCGTCAATCATACTTGTTTGCACCATCTTTGATTTTCTCAACTCATGTGATTTTGAGAAGCATGTTTATCATCTAAAACATTACTACAATCACTATGTTGTGATTCCGTGTCCTCTACTTCAAAGATCTCTTAATTTCTCTATTAACAACTAAGTGTGGACATAAAAAGACATGCCAATTTTGGTGTTGGCCCAACATTTTTTATAACTAAATTAGCTCTAAGCCATTTTGACAAAAGGGAGGATACAAAAAATACTTTGCAAGGCTGGAGGCACTACAGTACTACACAAACTGCATAAAACATTTTGTCATGTTGTAATATCCTCCGGGGCACATTTCATGCAAATTGGCTCATTTGTCATACCACATTGATGTCTATACTTTTGAGAGGACATGAGTGCTTTGCTACATATTTTTTAGGGCCACACCGTAACCAATGTTTCCAATTTTTTTTACACCTTATGATAATATAAATGTCTCACATATATCATTACTTGAATTTTTTTAATTTTTTTATTTGACATATAACTTTTCACTCATGATTGTAGTGAGTTAAAAAATATTAATATGACCATATGCTAACTTATGATAGTATTATTTTGCTACCGAAATTCATCCTTTGTGAATTACAAATTCTATAGCAACTTATCATGTAACGAAATAATGACAAATTTTTTATATGACTTAGTCTTTGAAGATAAAGGACACAATTAAAAATAACATTAAATTGAGAGTTTAAAAGATTGTTTTTTATTTGACGTCTATTTTTAGAGTATAAAAGTTTATAATTTGGAGTACAAAATATTGAAAAACATTTAAAGGATTTCTTTGAATTTTTTCGGGACTCTAGTATATCTTCTTTTATTCTTTAGATTGTTTTCCTCTCTTCTACAAAGCAAGGGTTTTTTATTTTCTATTATTTTCTCCCTTTGTACACAATATTTATCTTATAATAGCATATAACATATTATACTATTATTTTTATTTTATATAATACGCTTCAATAACAATGTAAAAGTTATTGCAATATTTAAATTTTGTATAATTTTCAATATTACTTGGATGTTGAAGTGACTATTGAAGTAAATTCAATAAATTATCCAAACACTACTTTTTTTATTATTGGTCTAATGGCGAAGCACTTTTTAGAAAGACTAAGATATGCACTTGTGAGTTTTTAAAAGCTAAGCAAATAGGACTTTATACCAATATTATTAGGATCAGACCGGACGACGAGTTGGAAAAGTGTTCGTTTCAAGTTGAATCGGTCGGACCGAATAATAATAAAATATTATATTTATTATGATATAGTAAATCAAACTATGATATTTTGATTATATAAAATATAATGATGCCAAAATGTAATTATACAAATAATAATAATAATAAATGTATAATTAATTTTAAGATTTGATATTAAAATTATTATGTACTTAATAAATTAAAATCATTGAATTTGATTATTATATACAAATTTTCTATTGGTTATCATATTTTTATTTTTTTATGTTAGAAGCAACGAATACATATTTTTCTTCGAAATATTATGACAATATTATATATTTTATGAATAAATATATAGTATAATTAGTAGTTAACTATTTAATTTGACTTATTACGTACGAAATTAAAGTTGTATATATATATTATTATATTATACTAAGCATATTATAGTTTGCACCATTTATTCATAACTAATTTATCTAATATGATAAATATTATATTAATATAATAATATATAATTAATTTATATTATAATAAATGTTTCTGTTATAAAAAAATTGAATAAGTTCAACTATTATAATCCATAGTTAAAAGTCAAAGTTTAATAAGTTCAACTATTCAATGCTACATGAAGGAAAAAAGAATAAGTGGGTAAGTGTGCAAAAATAATACCACATTGATACTAATAGGAAAGTGAGAGTAAATAGACAAGTATAAATGAAGGAGGAGACTAATGTGTCAATATGTATATTTATGAAAAAAAATCATCTTTGGATATTTTCTAAATTTATAATAATATTTTTTATTAAATTATCACTTAGTAAAAAAAATAGTAAAAAAAAATTTACTAAACCAAATACTGGGTTGAAATGCGGTTGAACCCGATTTTGACCGGTTCGATCCGGTTCAAATTAAGGTTCGATTTTTGAACTTCAGTTGGGCTGCAATTGTCATCGGTCAACGGTCGGACTGGCCGGTCCGGTCCGACCCTGACAATACCTAACCTTTCATCTCCAATTAAATCTAAGGACAATGAGGATTGATGATATGGTAAAAAAATTAAGTAGTCACCAAGTTAATTTTAAATTTAATTATCTATTAAATTATATTTAATTTCATATTCATAATATTTTTAAATCTTCTTTACTCCAAGAGAATAATTTCATTACGTAATATTTTTTATTGAAATTATTTGTTGTTTATTACTTATTTATTTTCATGCATACTTCTATGAATACTCTATACTCTTGTTATCCTGCTTTTTCTATCATGCATTAATGAATTGATATAAAAAGCTAATAAATCTAGACTCGTTTCCTACTTATAAGTTTATTTGTGTTTTTTTAAATTGATTATCATTACTATAGTTTTTTATCCACTATAAGTCTAAGATTAACTTTGAATAAAAAATAATCTATAGACATGATCACAACTTTTAATTTTGAATTTATAATATATAGCTAACGTTATTATGAAAATGACAATTTCAATTGCCACGACTATATTAGTCTTTTTATTATTATATATTTACCTAATAAATTTTAAATTGAATTCTTTAATTTTAAGGAATTTGACTTAGATTTTGATAGGTTTTTTTTTTTGTATTTAAGTTATCCTGCATAATTTTCAAAAAGTAACTTTGGACTGGCCTTGACTAAAAAATTAAAATTTATGTAATTATTATGTTGTCAAAGTAATGATTTATTGTATCGTTAAGTTTGCATAAACCAAAGTCTCTGTCATTCTTTGTTTGGTCTACAAGAATAATATTCCAGGCACCAAAAATACAGATTCTGAGGCACTTTTAAGAAGTGCGCGTGACATCCCCCCCCCCCCCCCCCCCCCCCCCCCCCCCCCCACCATTTAGTATAAAATTAATATATACACATATATATCTGCTTAATAGAAAAAAATCTCTTTTATTTATTAGAATATAATTTCTCAAGACTTACAAAGAGAAAACTACTTTACGTCATCTCGAGTTTAAAATGATATATGCAGAATATTTTTATTATCAACTCTCCGACAATTGAAATAAATATATAATAATACATTTACTAAATTACGATAGTGACGAGCTCGATTCCGGGGTACCCTGTTTGGTGCGGCACGGCGGATCGGAGGGCCATCCCGCTCTTACAATTCCCCCACGTGTTCCGACCTCCGAGTCAACACCGCTTCTTCGATGACGGACGGGTCCGACACAAAATACCACTCGACCCAATCCACAGTTTGCCCCGCCCAATGACCGCTTTAACCCACTCAGTCGGCGCAGCGGTTTCATGCTACCCAAGGGCATTTCAGACATTTTAACTCCCGTTGTTTTTTTTATTTACGGGTGTATATGCATTTACGAAAAAAACTTAAAATCCAATTATTTTCTCTTTCGTCACGCATCGTGAAGCGCACGCGTCACGGCAGATTGGGTCGACGTTAAGTTTGGATGCGCCTTGACGACGACTCACGCGGTCACGCCAACCGCCGCCACGGCGGTCCCCACCGGCCGCTTTGCCTTCCCAGACGCGGACGTCAAATCCGGCGCCAGCTGTCAGCGCCGCACTGCGTATGTCCCGGGGGCTTCTCCCCGGGGCACGTCGAGTTATCTTATCATGTATTTTCCTTTTCAACTCACTTTTGTACTTAGTTTATTTTCTAAGTGTGATGGTGGCAGTTTTGTAATTTGCACTCCAGAAAAGTGCACCCCCGGAGATGGTCCTCCACATCACACGTCGCAATTCTACCACCCGAAACGGTGGTATAGTAGGGGAGACCCGCTAGTCCTCCCCCGAAGCGTTGTAATCATTCATATTTACTCAACAAAGATTTCAAGCTTCCCTAAATCTAGCATCGTGCCTCAAGCGTGGGGTGGCAACCCACAAAAGAGCGTCCCAAAGCGTCCCAAGCGATCGAGCGTTACGCCGAGGTGCCCGTTTGTTCACAAACGCCTCCACCGAAGAAGCGTCCGCTCGGGACCGTGCGTCCCAAAAGTTGTGGCATACGAAAAGTGGCATAAGCAAGCTTCCGCAAAGCGCCCAAAAGAGCTTGCCTAGACGTTGGGCACGTCTAGGCGCCGCACGGGTCGGTCGAGCGAAAAACGACCCCGTGACAAGTTGGTATCAGAGCAGCGTTTCTGGGACCGCTCAAGTTGGCGTTCGGCGATCAAGGTGAAATGACGTCGAACTCGAAGATGACGAATGAACCCGTTGCACTGGAGAAGGGCCGTCAGGATCGAGGGCGCGCCCGCTCGAAGGACACCATGTCCGCCTTCGAGCAACGCCTCGGCCAATTCCAATTGGACGTGGGCGAGATGCAAGACCAACTCGCAACGCACGAGCGGGAGTTGGAGAAGACCGTGGATCTTGCCACGGTGCGGGAAGAGATGGCGCCG
The DNA here is from genome assembly GCA_030549335.1 of Pontederia crassipes. Lineage (NCBI taxonomy): Eukaryota > Viridiplantae > Streptophyta > Magnoliopsida > Commelinales > Pontederiaceae > Pontederia > Pontederia crassipes. The sequence continues at coordinate 15,889,053 of CM060188.1, read as the reverse complement.
TTGTATACGCGTCTCGAGTCCATGGAAGCGACAATCATGGACATGCGGGAGACCTTGGACAATGGTCTCTCAAACATGCGGTTCGAGATGGAGCAAGAGTTCCAGACCTTCCGGGAGGAGCTCAAGCGACGCTATGGAGACGGGCGGCGCCCCGCATGAAGCGAGAATTGATGTGCCAAAGCCGAGGCCCTACAAAGGCGAGCGGTCGGCAAGGGAGATCAATGACTTCCTGTGGAACGTCCGAAGGTACATGGAGGCCTTGGACGTGACGTCCGAAGTAAGGATGGTGAAGACCGCATCCTTCTACTTGCAAGATGCGGCGAGTCTATGGTGGCGGTGCCATTGCGACGATGTGGAGCGTGGCATTGTGGGTCCCATTGAGAGGTGGGACGACTTCAAGAGGCAGCTTATCAACTACTTCTGCCCTGCCAAGTCGGGACTGGAGGCCAAGATTGCGTTGTTCAACATTTGCCAGAAGGGCACGTTGAAGGAGTACGTGAAAGAGTTCACCGAGCTCCGCCTGCAGAATTCCCAAGTGGACGAAGACACGTTGTTGGCGGTCTTCGTGAAGGGTTTGAAGCCATGGGCTAGGACGGAGTTGGAGCGACGAGATTGCCCCAACCTCCGCTCGTTAGTCGCCGCTGCTGAATCGCTCGTGGAGTACGCCAAAGCGAGCACTCCACCACCAAAGCCCTCGGGCAAGGGCAATGGTGGGGGAGAGAAGTCCAAGTCACAAGGAGGCAAGCCGCACTATCAGGACAGAGGCAAGGGACACCAAGACGGGAAGTCCACCATTGGAAGATTCAAAAGGGACGGGAAGCCGCCAAAGCCTTGCTACATTTGCAAGGGTCCTCATTGGACGAGCGATTGTCCGCAAAAGGCGACAGTCAACGCAATGTATTGCCCCGACGAGAAGGAAAAAGAGAAGGAGGAGGCGTGTCTCAGCTCGATGCACGTCCTCAGCGCCATCAACGCCTCGAAGGGTCCTTCATCGGCTGCGCGACTTTATGCGGATATCGAGTTGAACGGGCAAGTCTTCAACGCCCTCATTGACACGGGTGCATCGGAGTTGTTCGTGTCAGAAGTGGCCGCCAAGAAGCTAAAGCTGCCACTCCAGAAGACTAACGCCACGTTCAAGACGGTGAACGCGAAGTCTATCTCGACCACAGGAATTTCTCCTGGAGTGAAGGTTCGCATCGGCAAGTGGTCGGGAAGCTTCGACGTGACGGTGACACTAGTGGATGACTACGAAGTGGTGGCGGGCATCTCTTTTCTGCGACACATTGCCGCATGTGTCATCCCGCTCACCAATTCGATGGTTATCTTCGATCCCAAGGGACCTTACAACGTCCCTGTGAGGTCAGGCGGAGACCTCAAACAGAAGACCCTCTCCGCCATGCAAGTGGCGAAGGGGTTGCGCAAACAGGAGCACACCTTCCTGGCGACCGCCATCTTGGAAGATCCGGGGCCCTCCACTCTAACACCTCCCAAAGTCCTTGAAACCCTTGAGGATTTTGCGGACGTCATGCCCCCGGAACTCCCGAAGCGGTTGCCTCCGAAGCGTGAAGTGGACCATGTCATCGACTTGGTCCCAGGATCTAAAGCCCCGCATGGAGTCCCCTATCGGCTTGCTCCTCCGGAACTCGCAGAACTCCGTAAGCAACTCACCGAACTATTGGATGCAGGATATGTTCGGCCTTCAAAATCTCCATATGGCGCCCCGGTTCTCTTCCAGAAGAAGCATGACGGTTCCCTCCGGATGTGCATCGACTACCGGGCGCTCAACAAGCTTACGGTGAAGAACAAGTACCCCATCCCCTTGGTGGCGGATTTGTTCGACCAACTTGGCGGCGCAAGATGGTTTACCAAGTTGGACCTTCGTTCGGGCTATTGGCAAGTCCGAATCGCGGAGGAGGATGTGCAGAAGACGGCGTGCGTCACAAGATATGGCTCCTACGAGTTCCTCGTGATGCCATTCGGCCTCACCAACGCCCCGGCGACCTTCTGTACTCTCATGAACAAGGTATTGCAGCCATTCTTTGACAGGTTCGTGGTTGTGTACCTCGACGACATCATGATCTACAGCCGCACCTTGGAGGAGCATATCGAGCACATTCGGCAAGTGTTCGAGGTGTTGCGGCAGAACGAGCTCTACGTCAAGCGGGAGAAGTGTGCCTTCGCTCAACCGGAAGTACACTTCTTGGGACATGTCGTCGGAAGTGGGAAGTTGAAGATGGATGGCGCGAAGATTCGGGCCATCGTGGAGTGGGAACCGCCCAAGCGGGTTCCCGACATGCGTTCGTTCCTTGGCCTGACGAACTACTATAGGCGGTTCGTCAAAGGGTATTCACATGTGACGACCCCTTTGACGAATCTCCTCCGGAAGAATGTGAAGTGGGAGTGGACGCCGACATGCCAGGAAGCGTTCGACACCCTCAAGAGGGCCATGACGGAGGAACCGGTGCTCATCCTGCCAGACCACACCAAGTCCTACGAGGTACAGACAGATGCTTCTGACTTTGCCATTGGAGGAGTTCTTATGCAGGAGGGGCATCCCGTGGCGTTCGAGAGTCGCAAACTCAACGACACGGAGCGGCGCTATGCCGTTCAGGAGAAGGAGATGACCGCGGTGATTCACTGCCTTAGAACATGGCGGCACTACCTTCTCGGGTCGCGATTTCACATCAAAACGGACAACGTCGCGACAAGTTACTTCGAGACACAGAAGAAGCTCTCGTCGAAGCAAGCAAGATGGCAAGATTTCATGGCGGAATTCGACTATGTCCTGGAGTACAAACCTGGCAAGACGAATGTCGTTGCCGACGCCCTCAGCCGACGCGCGGAATTGGCGGCCATGAGCTCCTCTCAGGCCGACCTCATCGAGAGGATCAAGAAGGGATTGGAGTCAGATCCCACGGCAAAGAACTTGTTCGAGCAGGCGAAGGAGGGTAAGACACGCCGCTTTTGGGTGGAAGATGGGCTGATCTTCACCAAGGAACGTCGCATATACGTTCCACTCTTCGACAACTTGCGGCGCACTATCATGCAAGAGTGCCATGACTCCAAGTGGGCGGGACATCCGGGCATCCGCCGCACTTTGGTACTCATCGAAGACAACTACTTCTGGCCAAGGATGGAGGATGACATTGAGGCATTCGTGAAGACATGCCTTGTTTGCCAGCAAGACAAGAATCTCAATCAAGCGCCCGGCGGACTTCTGGAACCCCTGCCTATCCCAGAGCGTCCATGGAAGGATGTCTCCATGGACTTCATCACGGGCCTGCCCAAGTCTGAAGGAGCAGGTACCATCATGGTGGTCGTCGATCGGTTCTCCAAGTATGCCATCTTCGCCGCCGGCTCCGCAAGTTGTCCTGCTACTGAAGCTGCGGAGTTATTCATGAAGCATGTAGTGAAGTATTGGGGCCTACCACAAAGCATCGTCAGCGATCGGGATGGGCGATTCGTTGGCAACTTCTGGAAGGAATTGTTCAAGATGATGGGCTCCAACCTGCATTTCTCGACATCACTTCATCCTCAAACCGACGGCCAAACTGAGAGGGTGAATTGTATTCTGGAGATCTACTTGCGGCACTATGTGAGTGCCAATCAGAAGGACTGGGCGAAGCTACTCGACATCGCGCAATTCTCCTACAACCTACAACGAAGCGAGTCGACCAATCGGAGTCCCTTCGAGATAGTGACGGGGCAGCAACCTCTGACGCCCCAGGCCGTCGCCACTTCTTATGGTGGCAAAGTCCCCGCCGCTCACCGCATGGCGAGGGAATGGCATGAGCAGAACGACATGGCAAGAGCATGTTTGCACAAGGCATCGAAGCGCATGAAGAAGTGGGCGGACACCGCCCGACGGGACGTCAACTTTGAAGTCGGAGACTTGGTCCTGGTGAAGCTGGTCCAACATCTTCGGCTAAGCGGGAAGAATCTGCACAAGGGCCTCGTTAGGCGTTACGAGGGCCCCTTCAAGATCTTGAAGAAGGTAGGCAAGGTGGCCTACAAGTTGGAGCTCCCGCCTCAGATGCAGCAACACCCCGTCTTTCATGTCAGCCTGTTCAAGCCCTTCGTTGAAGACACTGAAGATCCCGGGCGTGGGGTTTCAGACCGCGCCCCGCCGGCAATCCGTCAGCAGTTTACTGATCAAGTTGAAGAAGTACTCGCCGTCCGCACGAAGAATCGGAAGAAGGAGTATCTTGTTCGATGGAGCGGAAGACCGGACGCCGACACAAGTTGGGAGACAGCCGAAGACTTGTGGCAGTTCAAGCAGAAGATTGAAGAATTCCAAGCCACAGCTCCAGGGACGTCGCTGACTTGAGTGGGGGAGAATGTCCCGGGGGCTTCTCCCCGGGGCACGTCGAGTTATCTTATCATGTATTTTCCTTTTCAACTCACTTTTGTACTTAGTTTATTTTCTAAGTGTGATGGTGGCAGTTTTGTAATTTACACTCCAGAAAAGTGCACCCCCGGAGATGGTCCTCCACATCACACGTCGCAATTCTACCACCCGAAACGGTGGTATAGTAGGGGAGACCCGCTAGTCCTCCCCCGAAGCGTTGTAATCATTCCTATTTACTCAACAAAGATTTCAAGCTTCCCTAAATCTAGCATCGTGCCTCAAGCGTGGGGTGGCAACCCACAAAAGAGCGTCCCAAAGCGTCCCAAGCGATCGAGCGTTACGCCGAGGTGCCCGTTTGTTCACAAACGCCTCCACCGAAGAAGCGTCCGCTCGGGACCGTGCGTCCCAAAAGTTGTGACATACGAAAAGTGGCATAAGCAAGCTTCCGCAAAGCGCCCAAAAGAGCTTGCCTAGACGTTGGGCACGTCTAGGCGCCGCACGGGTCGGTCGAGCGAAAAACGACCCCGTGACAAGTTGGTATCAGAGCAGCGTTTCTGGGACCGCTCAAGTTGACGTTCGGCGATCAAGGTGAAATGACGTCGAACTCGGAGATGACGAATGAACCCGTTGCACTGGAGAAGGGCCGCCAGGATCGAGGGCGCGCCCGCTCGAAGGACACCATGTCCGCCTTCGAGCAACGCCTCGGCCAATTCCAATTGGACGTGGGCGAGATGCAAGACCAACTCGCAACGCACGAGCGGGAGTTGGAGAAGACCGTGGATCTTGCCACGGTGCGGGAAGAGATGGCGCCGTTGTATACGCGTCTCGAGTCCATGGAAGCGACAATCATGGACATGCGGGAGACCTTGGACAATGGTCTCTCAAACATGCGGTTCGAGATGGAGCAAGAGTTCTAGACCTTCCGGGAGGAGCTCAAGCGACGCTATGGAGACGGGCGGCGCCCCGAGGCGCCCGCCCCGCATGAAGCGAGAATTGATGTGCCAAAGCCGAGGCCCTACAAAGGCGAGCGGTCGGCAAGGGAGATCAATGACTTCCTGTGGAACGTCCGAAGGTACATGAAGGCCTTGGACGTGACGTCCGAAGTAAGGATGGTGAAGACCGCATCCTTCTACTTGCAAGATGCGGCGAGTCTATGGTGGCGGTGCCATTGCGACGATGTGGAGCGTGGCATTGTGGGTCCCATTGAGAGGTGGGACGACTTCAAGAGGCAGCTTATCAACTACTTCTGCCCTGCCAAGTCGGGACTGGAGGCCAAGATTGCGTTGTTCAACATTTGCCAGAAGGGCACGTTGAAGGAGTACGTGAAAGAGTTCACCGAGCTCCGCCTGCAGAATTCCCAAGTGGACGAAGACACGTTGTTGGCGGTCTTCGTGAAGGGTTTGAAGCCATGGGCTAGGACGGAGTTGGAGCGACGAGATTGCCCCAACCTCCGCTCGTTAGTCGCCGCTGCTGAATCGCTCGTGGAGTACGCCAAAGCGAGCACTCCACCACCAAAGCCCTCGGGCAAGGGCAATGGTGGGGGAGAGAAGTCCAAGTCACAAGGAGGCAAGCCGCACTATCAGGACAGAGGCAAGGGACACCAAGACGGGAAGTCCACCATTGGAAGATTCAAAAGGGACGGGAAGCCGCCAAAGCCTTGCTACATTTGCAAGGGTCCTCATTGGACGAGCGATTGTCCGCAAAAGGCGACAGTCAACGCAATGTATTGCCCCGACGAGAAGGAAAAAGAGAAGGAGGAGGCGTGTCTCAGCTCGATGCACGTCCTCAGCGCCATCAACGCCTCGAAGGGTCCTTCATCGGCTGCGCGACTTTATGCGGATATCGAGTTGAACGGGCAAGTCTTCAACGCCCTCATTGACACGGGTGCATCGGAGTTGTTCGTGTCAGAAGTGGCCGCCAAGAAGCTAAAGCTGCCACTCCAGAAGACTAACGCCACGTTCAAGACGGTGAACGCGAAGTCTATCTCGACCACAGGAATTTCTCCTGGAGTGAAGGTTCGCATCGGCAAGTGGTCGGGAAGCTTCGACGTGACGGTGACACTAGTGGATGACTACGAAGTGGTGGCGGGCATCTCTTTTCTGCGACACATTGCCGCATGTGTCATCCCGCTCACCAATTCGATGGTTATCTTCGATCCCAAGGGACCTTACAACGTCCCTGTGAGGTCAGGCGGAGACCTCAAACAGAAGACCCTCTCCGCCATGCAAGTGGCGAAGGGGTTGCGCAAACAGGAGCACACCTTCCTGGCGACCGCCATCTTGGAAGATCCGGGGCCCTCCACTCTAACACCTCCCAAAGTCCTTGAAACCCTTGAGGATTTTGCGGACGTCATGCCCCCGGAACTCCCGAAGCGGTTGCCTCCGAAGCGTGAAGTGGACCATGTCATCGACTTGGTCCCAGGATCTAAAGCCCCGCATGGAGTCCCCTATCGGCTTGCTCCTCCGGAACTCGCAGAACTCCGTAAGCAACTCACCGAACTATTGGATGCAGGATATGTTCGGCCTTCAAAATCTCCATATGGCGCCCCGGTTCTCTTCCAGAAGAAGCATGACGGTTCCCTCCGGATGTGCATCGACTACCGGGCGCTCAACAAGCTTACGGTGAAGAACAAGTACCCCATCCCCTTGGTGGCGGATTTGTTCGACCAACTTGGCGGCGCAAGATGGTTTACCAAGTTGGACCTTCGTTCGGGCTATTGGCAAGTCCGAATCGCGGAGGAGGATGTGCAGAAGACGGCGTGCGTCACAAGATATGGCTCCTACGAGTTCCTCGTGATGCCATTCGGCCTCACCAACGCCCCGGCGACCTTCTGTACTCTCATGAACAAGGTATTGCAGCCATTCTTTGACAGGTTCGTGGTTGTGTACCTCGACGACATCATGATCTACAGCCGCACCTTGGAGGAGCATATCGAGCACATTCGGCAAGTGTTCGAGGTGTTGCGGCAGAACGAGCTCTACGTCAAGCGGGAGAAGTGTGCCTTCGCTCAACCGGAAGTACACTTCTTGGGACATGTCGTCGGAAGTGGGAAGTTGAAGATGGATGGCGCGAAGATTCGGGCCATCGTGGAGTGGGAACCGCCCAAGCGGGTTCCCGACATGCGTTCGTTCCTTGGCCTGACGAACTACTATAGGCGGTTCGTCAAAGGGTATTCACATGTGACGACCCCTTTGACGAATCTCCTCCGGAAGAATGTGAAGTGGGAGTGGACGCCGACATGCCAGGAAGCGTTCGACACCCTCAAGAGGGCCATGACGGAGGAACCGGTGCTCATCCTGCCAGACCACACCAAGTCCTACGAGGTACAGACAGATGCTTCTGACTTTGCCATTGGAGGAGTTCTTATGCAGGAGGGGCATCCCGTGGCGTTCGAGAGTCGCAAACTCAACGACACGGAGCGGCGCTATGCCGTTCAGGAGAAGGAGATGACCGCGGTGATTCACTGCCTTAGAACATGGCGGCACTACCTTCTCGGGTCGCGATTTCACATCAAAACGGACAACGTCGCGACAAGTTACTTCGAGACACAGAAGAAGCTCTCGTCGAAGCAAGCAAGATGGCAAGATTTCATGGCGGAATTCGACTATGTCCTGGAGTACAAACCTGGCAAGACGAATGTCGTTGCCGACGCCCTCAGCCGACGCGCGGAATTGGCGGCCATGAGCTCCTCTCAGGCCGACCTCATCGAGAGGATCAAGAAGGGATTGGAGTCAGATCCCACGGCAAAGAACTTGTTCGAGCAGGCGAAGGAGGGTAAGACACGCCGCTTTTGGGTGGAAGATGGGCTGATCTTCACCAAGGAACGTCGCATATACGTTCCACTCTTCGACAACTTGCGGCGCACTATCATGCAAGAGTGCCATGACTCCAAGTGGGCGGGACATCCGGGCATCCGCCGCACTTTGGTACTCATCGAAGACAACTACTTCTGGCCAAGGATGGAGGATGACATTGAGGCATTCGTGAAGACATGCCTTGTTTGCCAGCAAGACAAGAATCTCAATCAAGCGCCCGGCGGACTTCTGGAACCCCTGCCTATCCCAGAGCGTCCATGGAAGGATGTCTCCATGGACTTCATCACGGGCCTGCCCAAGTCTGAAGGAGCAGGTACCATCATGGTGGTCGTCGATCGGTTCTCCAAGTATGCCATCTTCGCCGCCGGCTCCGCAAGTTGTCCTGCTACTGAAGCTGCGGAGTTATTCATGAAGCATGTAGTGAAGTATTGGGGCCTACCACAAAGCATCGTCAGCGATCGGGATGGGCGATTCGTTGGCAACTTCTGGAAGGAATTGTTCAAGATGATGGGCTCCAACCTGCATTTCTCGACATCACTTCATCCTCAAACCGACGGCCAAACTGAGAGGGTGAATTGTATTCTGGAGATCTACTTGCGGCACTATGTGAGTGCCAATCAGAAGGACTGGGCGAAGCTACTCGACATCGCGCAATTCTCCTACAACCTACAACGAAGCGAGTCGACCAATCGGAGTCCCTTCGAGATAGTGACGGGGCAGCAACCTCTGACGCCCCAGGCCGTCGCCACTTCTTATGGTGGCAAAGTCCCCGCCGCTCACCGCATGGCGAGGGAATGGCATGAGCAGAACGACATGGCAAGAGCATGTTTGCACAAGGCATCGAAGCGCATGAAGAAGTGGGCGGACACCGCCCGACGGGACGTCAACTTTGAAGTCGGAGACTTGGTCCTGGTGAAGCTGGTCCAACATCTTCGGCTAAGCGGGAAGAATCTGCACAAGGGCCTCGTTAGGCGTTACGAGGGCCCCTTCAAGATCTTGAAGAAGGTAGGCAAGGTGGCCTACAAGTTGGAGCTCCCGCCTCAGATGCAGCAACACCCCGTCTTTCATGTCAGCCTGTTCAAGCCCTTCGTTGAAGACACTGAAGATCCCGGGCGTGGGGTTTCAGACCGCGCCCCGCCGGCAATCCGTCAGCAGTTTACTGATCAAGTTGAAGAAGTACTCGCCGTCCGCACGAAGAATCGGAAGAAGGAGTATCTTGTTCGATGGAGCGGAAGACCGGACGCCGACACAAGTTGGGAGACAGCCGAAGACTTGTGGCAGTTCAAGCAGAAGATTGAAGAATTCCAAGCCACAGCTCCAGGGACGTCGCTGACTTGAGTGGGGGAGAATGTCCCGGGGGCTTCTCCCCGGGGCACGTCGAGTTATCTTATCATGTATTTTCCTTTTCAACTCACTTTTGTACTTAGTTTATTTTCTAAGTGTGATGGTGGCAGTTTTGTAATTTACACTCCAGAAAAGTGCACCCCCGGAGATGGTCCTCCACATCACACGTCGCAATTCTACCACCCGAAACGGTGGTATAGTAGGGGAGACCCGCTAGTCCTCCCCCGAAGCGTTGTAATCATTCCTATTTACTCAACAAAGATTTCAAGCTTCCCTAAATCTAGCATCGTGCCTCAAGCGTGGGGTGGCAACCCACAAAAGAGCGTCCCAAAGCGTCCCAAGCGATCGAGCGTTACGCCGAGGTGCCCGTTTGTTCACAAACGCCTCCACCGAAGAAGCGTCCGCTCGGGACCGTGCGTCCCAAAAGTTGTGACATACGAAAAGTGGCATAAGCAAGCTTCCGCAAAGCGCCCAAAAGAGCTTGCCTAGACGTTGGGCACGTCTAGGCGCCGCACGGGTCGGTCGAGCGAAAAACGACCCCGTGACAAGTTGGTATCAGAGCAGCGTTTCTGGGACCGCTCAAGTTGACGTTCGGCGATCAAGGTGAAATGACGTCGAACTCGGAGATGACGAATGAACCCGTTGCACTGGAGAAGGGCCGCCAGGATCGAGGGCGCGCCCGCTCGAAGGACACCATGTCCGCCTTCGAGCAACGCCTCGGCCAATTCCAATTGGACGTGGGCGAGATGCAAGACCAACTCGCAACGCACGAGCGGGAGTTGGAGAAGACCGTGGATCTTGCCACGGTGCGGGAAGAGATGGCGCCGTTGTATACGCGTCTCGAGTCCATGGAAGCGACAATCATGGACATGCGGGAGACCTTGGACAATGGTCTCTCAAACATGCGGTTCGAGATGGAGCAAGAGTTCTAGACCTTCCGGGAGGAGCTCAAGCGACGCTATGGAGACGGGCGGCGCCCCGAGGCGCCCGCCCCGCATGAAGCGAGAATTGATGTGCCAAAGCCGAGGCCCTACAAAGGCGAGCGGTCGGCAAGGGAGATCAATGACTTCCTGTGGAACGTCCGAAGGTACATGGAGGCCTTGGACGTGACGTCCGAAGTAAGGATGGTGAAGACCGCATCCTTCTACTTGCAAGATGCGGCGAGTCTATGGTGGCGGTGCCATTGCGACGATGTGGAGCGTGGCATTGTGGGTCCCATTGAGAGGTGGGACGACTTCAAGAGGCAGCTTATCAACTACTTCTGCCCTGCCAAGTCGGGACTGGAGGCCAAGATTGCGTTGTTCAACATTTGCCAGAAGGGCACGTTGAAGGAGTACGTGAAAGAGTTCACCGAGCTCCGCCTGCAGAATTCCCAAGTGGACGAAGACACGTTGTTGGCGGTCTTCGTGAAGGGTTTGAAGCCATGGGCTAGGACGGAGTTGGAGCGACGAGATTGCCCCAACCTCCGCTCGTTAGTCGCCGCTGCTGAATCGCTCGTGGAGTACGCCAAAGCGAGCACTCCACCACCAAAGCCCTCGGGCAAGGGCAATGGTGGGGGAGAGAAGTCCAAGTCACAAGGAGGCAAGCCGCACTATCAGGACAGAGGCAAGGGACACCAAGACGGGAAGTCCACCATTGGAAGATTCAAAAGGGACGGGAAGCCGCCAAAGCCTTGCTACATTTGCAAGGGTCCTCATTGGACGAGCGATTGTCCGCAAAAGGCGACAGTCAACGCAATGTATTGCCCCGACGAGAAGGAAAAAGAGAAGGAGGAGGCGTGTCTCAGCTCGATGCACGTCCTCAGCGCCATCAACGCCTCGAAGGGTCCTTCATCGGCTGCGCGACTTTATGCGGATATCGAGTTGAACGGGCAAGTCTTCAACGCCCTCATTGACACGGGTGCATCGGAGTTGTTCGTGTCAGAAGTGGCCGCCAAGAAGCTAAAGCTGCCACTCCAGAAGACTAACGCCACGTTCAAGACGGTGAACGCGAAGTCTATCTCGACCACAGGAATTTCTCCTGGAGTGAAGGTTCGCATCGGCAAGT